>OX371226.1:11562225-11786199 GCA_947310385.1 Nephrotoma appendiculata | reverse complement strand
TCTTTTCGCTCTATTGAAAGCAGACCCGCAGGCTTTCCAGCACTCCGCAAGTGCCGAGGTCCACCAAACAGGTCTTCGCTTTCCCCTTAGCTTTGTTAATGGGCAAGCTTCCCTCATAGAGATATTGCAAGCCCTAGTAAGAGTATCCACCATTGAGTCCAGTTCACTACCCGTGTCGGGGAGTCCTGGAACTTGAGATGGAATGATGCCCTCCAATACCTCCCTATATAGATGCCATACTATCCTAGGATTCTGAACACGTATTGATTTGTAATTTGGAGATTAAGCTTAAAAGTTAAGTAACGATGGTCGGAGAAGGAATGCTCCTTCGCCACCCTCCATTCTCTGATCATCGGAGAAATAAATTCAGAGACCAGAGTAACATCCAGAACCTCCTGTCTATTACTAATAATAAAAGTGGGTTCCTGACCTATATTACTAATAGTGAGGTTAGTTCTTAAAAGAAATTCGAAAAATAACTCACCCCTATCATTGATGTCTGAGTTGCCCCAGATGGTATGGTGCGCATTCGCGTCACATCCCAGGATAGCTCCCAAAATCATGATAAAGAAACAAAACGTTTGTATGACATCGTAGCTGTAAAAATTGATAAGCTCAGAGCACCGGTGAGGAGGTATGCATCTAGGACTTTGCCCCCCAAACTTTATTAACCATCGCAGTATTTTAATCTGTTTCTATTGCTCCGAACGAAATCATTTGAAAGCATGAATTAAATGTGCGAATAGACTTCAGGAACAGATTTGAATCTGGATCCATGCCGATGAGCAAGCCGTTCAATGGTTCTGGTGGTGTCTCAATTTCTGGTAGTTGCATTTTTCATGTTTGAATTTGAGCGCATGACAGTGGGGATATTCTTCGTCCATAGCACCAATCAGCACTTACGGATAAGCGGAATATTCAATATCTGGCTCGTGTAAAGTAAGCTCCATGTACTTGCTAAATGCTCCATGTACTTGTTGGCGTTCTCGGTCATTTGCTCTTCGCGTGTTAACTACGGACGTGCCTCTTGTGATTGAGATGCACGCAATTGCGACATGCTCACACGCACATTTTTGTTGTCTTGTTGGATTTGTTCATCTGTTCTTTCTGCTCTACTATTTCGCATGTTTGTTGCTTTATTCGTTCGACGGCCTAAATGTGCCTCTTTGCGTCTTGCTGGCATTATTCAATGTAATACACCATGTGGAGGTAGGAAGAAAAAATGCTCCAGAATAGTTTCTGGTCATTCTTTTACTTGTTTTTGTTAAAACGACGTTCATTTGTGAAAATAAGAATTCGCAGTAATAAGTAGATGCATTGCAACCAGAAGCATTGCCGACTCCTTTTTCAAATATGTTAATATCTGCCACAATCTTTTTTAAATTGAGGAAATATTTGAGAAGTGGGTAATTTCCAAACGAACATTCCATGTATTTCTTAAGTAACTGCAGCTTCATCTCAAAAGCGGTAATACGACCGATTTTTTATTTATTTAATTCATTAAAATGGATATTGAAGTCAGTCAGAAGCATTAGCTGCATTAACCAATTGGTATTGGTTAACTCCGAAAATAGCTTTTTATATCTAGCAGAAATAAACGAATTTCGTCCAAACTGAACAAACCTTTCTAATTAATGATAAAGCTCGACTAAGCCAACGAACGTGATATTACATCAGTAGACAAGGGGTTTTATATGGTGCATTCATATCCTTCATTATAGAATGGAATCCCATTATTGGATGATCTATATCTTTTCCCAACAAAGTTTTAAATCCAGACTCTTTGCCGATCATGCTTGGACATCCATCAGTAGAAATTGAACTTAATACTGACATTCGAATCGATTAAAGCTTTTTGACAACTTCCAGAATATTAACACCTCAAATGTCAATGCAAAGACTTCAGCTGCACGGTGATCAGATATTACCTGATCATTAACATTTTCGATCATTTTAAAAATCCGATCGTTCATACTCTGAATTTTCGTTCGTTATCATTATTCTTTTTTGGTACTGAAAGAAGCGAATATTTCCACGGGCTATCGCCTGACTCAAAGAATCGTTCACCAACATCTGCTCGTTTCAGGAACGTTCATAAATTGGTACCGAATCTGGTGAACGAGGAATAGAATGAAAGGTCGCATTAGTGGCTGTTAAAATATCACCATCTAAATGGAAAATATCATTGTTTCTCTTACATAAGGATAAAATTGGTAATGCTTCTTCCGAATTAAAAGTTTCGTTGATGTCAGGACGACAGGAGACTCATTTGAATTACTTAATGCAATTCTTGCTAAAGAGTTGTACTTTTATTACTGAGAGAGTTTCCAACGAGTAGGAATGTAAATCTTGGAAGGTGCGGATATGAGATCGAGAATAACAGTACATTCCTAAAATGGAATTCCTAGAGTGTTATTTTTGAAATCGATCTTACAGTTGTAGGTTTGTAAAAAAAATCCTTTCCGAGGATACCACTACAAGGAATAGGAAATGGAATTGAGAAAATTGGAAGGTTTCTGAAATTGTTACACATTTCTATCTCACAGAAACAGGCGCCTGTATTGATTCTATAAAGGCACTGTTACAGGCACTTTCTGTTTATAGATGTTCAAATTAAAAAAAAAAAATATACTCAGCTAATTTCGTAAAACAGCAGCAGACTTTTGCGATGATTTGAAGGCTAGTGAAGTATCAGCTTGTATCAAATAGTTTTGTAGTTCGGTCGCCTGACTTAATACACTAAACTTCGTGGGTGAATTCGAGGGATTTTGTACATATTCCAGAAAAAAATTATAAGCTTTCTTTAAGAAAACAAAATCATGCGAAACCCGGGATGTGTGTCGTTCATTGAATTTCCATTCAAACAGTTGTTACATAGTTCTTAAAAATAAATATTCGAAAGGGGTTAAATTTTCGAATTCAAAAAGATTTTTTAATTTTTTGCTTCAACAGCACGGGACCAGTTCACACATGAGAGGGTTGAGCGGTGAGCTAACAAGGCTTCGGATTACTTAAATAAATTCATCACGGGAACGAGTTTGGATGGAACCCAGTATAGTATAACGTTGACGGCTAAATTCCGAGAATATGGAGCATGTTAAACCTGTTAAAATCTAGAGATTTACAATACCTTGTGAAGCAACTAGGATGGTCTGAAATATATACATTCCCGATACCAACAATGGTCCCGCTATCCACATACTATATAAGTGTCCATCATAGTGTGGTGGGTAAAAATGGCATGCATTCATCGGAACTGTGGTGGGAGATGTCATGCGACCGAATGCAAACCAAATTATGTAAAAAATAATTATTTTGTTAAATTTAGATGGTGAGATACACAATGCCTTTAATCAATCATATCAAATGATACAAGAATAAAATTCTCTATAATATCTAGCATAGATAGGAACATACTCCAAACGGTTACATTCATGAATAATCTTTTTACCTTTAATCCATCATTTACGTAACCAGTTAAATTTCTTTCACGTTTTTCAAAATTACTTTCAATTTTACCAAAAATAAATTAAAGGATTTGAGATGTTATTGGAAGGTTGCAATCTTAAGTTGATTGGTTTCACCGGTCTTTTGGCAGAACTTTACATTACAGAATTTATGAATAAGGACTAAATTTCCGGATTTTGCGGAACAGTTATTGCGAGGAAGTTTCGCTTTTCTACTTCAACTTAAAAAAAATGCAGTTGAAGCACGTAATTTGCTTGAGGAGACCTACGGCGAACATGCACCATCGAAAACTACCTGTGAGATAAGTTTAAACGCGTCAGGAGGTCTATTATGAAACATTGTTCGCTTTCGAAAAATTCGATATCTAAAAATTCGATACGCTTCGAATATTGCTATTATAAAAAAAAAAACGAACCGTCGCATTTGTTGTGGATCTGTCAAATCAATTTTATATTTTATTAAAATACGTCATTTGTAGTAAATTATTTTACAAATTGCATCTTGGTAAATATATCTATTGAAATTGAAAACAATAATAATAATTGCCTTAATTAAAAAATATAAAAATAGACGACCGAATTTATTAACACGATAAAAAAATTATTATTTTAAAACAACATAGACACAATACGGTATTCGCCACCTAAAGAACAGTCGAATTTTGACGTCACATTTTCGTAAAATCCCATATCGAATTTATTTTTAAGTTTCATGATAGAGCGAATTTTTCGATTTCGAATTTTCCGAAAGCTAAATAAGAATCATAATACCAATATTCGCCGCGAATCGAGTTTTTTGAAAGCGAATAAATTTCATAATAGACCCCCAGAAAAGGCGATTTCGACATTGAGGACAAGAAGCGCTCCGGGAGACCAAAAAAAAAAACATTTGAAGACACCGAGCTGCAAGCGTTTTTGGTTGAATATGATACGCAAACTCAAGATCAACGTGCGGAGGCATTAAAAACGACTCGCCAAGGTATTTCCAAATGTTTACATGTTATGTGAAAAAATTCAAAAGGAGGGAAAATCGAAGAGCCACTTGCAAAATTTTGCTTTCACGGCATGAAAGAAACAGCTTCCTGCATCGAATTGTTACTGGAGATGAGAAGTAGATCATTTTTAAGAATCCCAAACGCAAAAAGTCGTGGCTTTCACCGCTTCGGAAAGAAGACAATGCTCTGCGTTTTCTGGGACTATAAAGGAACGCTACCGACAACAACTCATCAATCTGAAACCGCCAGAACGGGACACGAGACACGAACGAGTGATATTGCATTTCCATCGCCCAGGACACCATCAAAACGCTGAAATGGGATCTGCTACCAAACCCGCCTTATTCGCCAGACCTGGCCCCTTCGGATTATCTATCACTTGTTCCAGTCGATAGCGCATGGCTTGACAGGGCTACACTTGGCCAGTTTCGAAGAAGTGCAAAATTGATTGGATGAATTGTTTTGGTCTTGTTATGTTGGTGGTTTTAACTTAACAGCGTTAATCATCTGGATCACTTGACGTGTTGTTCCATTCGCCTTGACATCTTGAAGCTCCTTCTCGAGAGGTTGAACCTCCCCTTTAACATTTTAAATTTCTACGTGTACTTCTGTTTGCTGTTTTTCCACTTTACCGTGAAGTGTAGAAGATAACTTCAGAAACTCTCGTCCATTTTCTTTTGGCCATTCTTTATTTGATTTTTAATTTTCGCTCCTTGTTGCTCCATTTGTACCATCTGCTGCTTCATGACGTGATTCGATTGTTTAATTCCCTCGTTCGTTGTTTTATTCCCTCTAACTGTTGTCCCGTGATTTGATTCATAGCAGCCATCAACTGCGATAAATCGAAACTTCCAGATGGGTTTTGTGTTGTTCCGACCACCATTTGTACGTCCTTTTCTTGTCTATATTAACCCTAACTCTGTGTATTGAGGTCATATTGACCCCAACCGTTTTTAAAACCTAAAAAATCATATTTTTTGTAATATCAACAGTGCGAATAATTTAGATAGCCTCAACTAAAAGCTTTTACATAGAATCCAAAGCTTTTAGTTGAGGCTATCTAAATTATTCACACTGTTTATATTACAAAAAATATGATTTTTTAGGTTTTAAAAACGGTTGGGGTCAATATGACCTCAATGCACAGAGTTAGGGTTAAACTCATCCTTCTTTTCCTCCTCGAAATCATACACGTCTGGATTTAAACCTTCACTGGCCAAATCTCGCTGTTTCAGTTGCTCCTTTAATTGCGCAAGCTTTAATCCGTAGAGAATCATTTTCCTTATTATTCACAATCCCACCGCTGTCACCAATTGTTACGTTTTTGCCTTGTCACTCAAGGTTCGAATCACTGGATTGTGAATAAATACAACTGCTTCAAATTTGAACTCACAAATTTATTTCCACAACACAATAATTATACAACACAAAATTGACAATTAATTAATTATTCCAATTATAACACACTACTCTATTCAACTTTCACTATATCACGTTTGAAATAAGACTCATCATTCCACATCAATGTACGCCTTTATATACCAAAAATATTTGTTTCTAGAATAATCCTGAATGCTCTCCAAGAATCGAGCAAATATTTTAGTAAACAAATGACGCCTAAATGTTAACCCAAATCACAAATACACTTAATTATTGAATAACTTATTCTATTCTAATCTAGGTGTCCTGTCAGTATCCCTACGACCAATCCTAACTCGTTTTCCATTGATACTAGTGCTTTGGAGCGCCGCAGGTCCAGTTTTGGCCAAACCTGTTTCGCTACCCTGCACGTGAAAGTGTTGGTCCACCTGTCGTTTGTCAAGGCGATTGGTTGCCTGTAGGCGGTGCTGAAATACTCGTTCATCTCATTAACACCCCAATTATCGAAGTCGTCTCACGTCATTTTAGACGACTATAGTCACGTCACTTCATTTTTGCTATTATCGAAGTCGTCTGCTACGACTCTAGTCACATGAATACGACAACAGTCACCTAATTTTTTCAAGTGACAAGAATATTTTATGCGACGTTCATTAATGAAACACATTTATGATTTTTTTTTGTTATACAATTTATATTCATTTTGCAAATATTTTACTGCTTTAGTAAATATATCAGATAAATTTATCATTCAATAATCGAAGGGTTTTGTTGAAAATATCGGTGGTCTAAAGTATCCATTCGCAATTTTTAATTACGATGAAAATTACAAATTTTTACGTGAAAGATATTTTGCCTTGGTTTTACTTACCTATTATCAATTTACGTGTATTTTACAATAAAATATTCGTAAATATTTTGATTTTTGACATTGAATGGCTTGTCAAATTTGAGCAAATTATTAGTGCTGCCCGATATTTCTATTGTAGTATGCGTGTCGTTTCAAACGACTTCAACAATACCAATTTTGGCGCGACGTGACACGACTGTAGTCACGTCACTTGAAGTGAGACGACTTCGATAATTGGGGTGTAAGAGATGATCGGCAATCCAGCGAGACTCGTGAGTTCAGACAAACTGCCTCTAGTGACCTGACCGCCGCCTGATTGTCCACATAGATTGCGATATTCTTCACGGATACCACGTTATGCTACAATCATGTCACGACTTTGCCTATCGCCACCACTTCAGCCTGCTACACAGTACCAGTGACAGTAGTCAGGAAGACGAACGGAAATATTAACATTAAGCTTTTCACAGAAGACTCCGGATCCTACCTTGCCGTCTAGCTTAGAACGGTCCAGCTTAGAACCGTCCGAGAAAAATTCCGCCAGTTCTTCCCTTAGCCAAGACACTTCACTGAGAGACAGCCGAGAGTCTCGTAGCCACATTGGCTGCCATCTGCTGCCAGTGACCACTAACTTTCCGTTAAAGTACGCATGGTGTGACATTGCCCAATTCCTGGCCTCAATTATTGATCGAATACCTACATATACCAACCTTTCCAAGGTTATCAATAGAAAGGATGATAAGCTCTGGTCCGAGCACGCCATTTACCGTACCATCCCGCATCTCTACAGAACGGAGAAGGATCCCGCATGTTCTCTCGGGACCCTCAAGAATATGGATTTTAGGCATTGTACACAACCCTCCACTTCTCCGACGTAATGCTCCCATCTTCCTGACTGCTGTCAATGACGGCTAGCACCAACACGTGCTCCTTTAAGATCTCACGGAATAGCTTCAGTTTTTGATCCGTAGTTGCACCCGACGTCCTGTCTATTTGTACCTTGGCAGTAAGCGGCCGCCTGCTTCAAGACCATCCTGGGACCTCTGTCTTTTAAACACAAGGACCCTCTCCGAGCTATCGCAGCCGACAGTTTTCTTAGTCCATGCTACAGATTCCTTCTGCGCAACTGTAAGCTGCGCCTCAGAGGTTGTAGCCAGTTCCTCTAAAATTTTGAACGCCGACCGTCTCTCCCTGTACCCTCGCTAGATTGATCTCTCTAAATCCCCCACTATTTTGTTTGGCAGTTCCGCTTCCTCCTGGCTTCGATGCCATGGTGTCACTTATTCTTGTCCTTGATGAAGGAGCCCCATCTTCATGGTTAGACTTACTCCCTTCCTTTATACCTTCCGGTTTTTGAGGTAGCCTGGTATCCAGAGGGCTCCGTTCACGACTGGGCTTTATTACATGGGCCCCAGCCTAATCGATCATAAGCACGGGTCGCATAACACCTTAATCCAGCCCATTGGTTCACCGAGCACCCCAACCACCCCCCGCCCTCTCCAACATTCTCCCGCCCATTCAGCCATTCATATGGATATCCCAAACCAATGAGACATTCCATTTATAGGGTTCCCCATTCACTATTTGAGGACCCGAGAGCTCAGGAAGACACGACGCCCTCCGCTAAGAAAAACCTTATATCGGAAAATGTTCTCTATAGATAGGTTAATTCGACCTATATAGTGGCATCTTGCCTAATCACTGCAAGTGGCTTGTTATTGGCCCAGATGATAAAATACTCAAAATTAACAGTGGAAGGTTGCATTTTCTCCGCTAGGAAAAATCTTATACCGGAAAATGTTCTCTATGGATAGGCCAATCTGACCTATATAGTGGCATCTTGCCCTAATCTCTAGAAGGAGCTTATTATTGGCCCAGATGATAAAATACTCAAAATTAACAGTGGAAAACAGCTATTAACAAGGTTGCATTTTCTCCGCTAGGAAAAATCTTATACCGGAAAATGTTCTCTATAGATACGCCAATCTGACCTATATAGTGGCATCTTGCCCTAATCTCTGGAAGGAGCTTATTATTGGCCCAGATGATAAAATACTCAAAATTAACAGTGAAAAACTGCTATTAACAAGGTTGCATTTTCTCTGTTAGGAAAAACCTTATACTACTGGAAAATGTTCTCTATAGATAGGCCAATCCGACTTATATAGTGGTATCTTGCATTAATCTCTAGAATTCGCGTGTTATTGGTCCAGATTGACAAAATACTCAATATTTTGAGTGAGAAATTGCAATAAACATATTTGATATTTTTTTTTTTTGTTAAAGCTTCAATTTTATTTATTTGTTAACTTTATTGTATGATTGTTGTATTTCTGATTTTTGAGTGGAATCGTGTTGTTATTATTCTGCTACTTATTGGTTTCCATTCGAGTAACGATTTCTTTCCTTTAGCCGTTGTTAGTATACCTACGCGTTGTAAGTATCCCTTACTTTTTGATATTACACTTACACAAATTTTTAGCGGTTGATTGTGAGGATGCTTTTTGTACCATTACAATTTAGTAAAAGGATATTCGTTATAATTTTTTCCCTAAAACATTTTTCGTTAAAATTTACCTGATTTTCTTTACCCGAACCAACTTTTATATTTAAATTAGACATGACAGTGTAAGCCTGTATTTTTTCAACCAGTCAGGTAATACGGGTGTGCTCGTCAGGAGGGGGATTATTCGGTCGAAAACAACTGATTGGCTACAATGATTAATTTTAGATCTACCTGACCCCTTATTAGCGACACGTGTATCCAATTTACCCTTCAGTTCACATTTTCGAATATGTTCTTTCAATTGCCTATAATCAAAATCTTCGAATCCAACGGAAGAGAGATTAATGGTAGATGTTAAGTCAAGCGTGTCACAATACATCCGAGATAGGGAATCGGGCACTATATTTTCAGTGCCTCCAGCGAGCTAGTCTACCATTCAAGTCTTTTTGGGACATTAGCCATTTTAAACTACAATGGTCCGTTATTATGGTGAAGTGGTATCCTTCAATGTAAGGTCTAAACTTTTTGATGCTTCACAGCAGCTAGACACTCTAGTTCGGTTGCACTGTAATTAGTTTGGGCTTGGTTGAGTTTTTTCAGGTCTTTTTGAAATAAGACGCTTCCCACACCAGTATTCGAAGCATCACACCGAATCCAAAATTGTTTGGTGTAGTCGGGATTTGTCAATAAAGGGCATTAGTTAATAAAATTTTTAGTTTATCTAATAAATTAGTAATCGGGTTGGTTACTTCAGCATAGTTAAGTATGAACCGTTGATACCACCCGGTCATGCCAAGCAGTGTGCGAACTTGCTTTACGGTTGATGGAGGAGGAAATTTTCTTATGGCTTCCACTTTTTCGGGGTCCACCTTCACTAAGTAGCCTAAATATCTTATTTGTTTCATTAAGAAATGACTTTTTGATACGTTTATGGTTAGTCCCGCATCCGAAAGCTACAAGGTGTAGCAATTTAAAATGTTCTTTCAAGAGTAGCAGATGTGATCAAAAGATCGTCGAGGTACACAAAAATTTACTGGTGAAAGCCATGCGGTATCACTTTATCCATCAGACGACACATCGTCTGTGGAGAGTTGCATAGCCCAAATGGCATCACACGGAACTGATACAGCGGGCGACCAGGAACTGTGAACGCGGTTTTATCTGTAGAGGTAGGAGCAAGTGGTATCTGCCAGAAGGCGTCTTTAAGGTCAATGCTGGAGATGTACTTTGTGCTGTTTAATCTGCCTAATAAACCGTTAATTAATGGCAAAGGGTACGCGTCTTTTTTCGTCACAGCGTTGACCTTTCGTGAATCTAGACATAACCTGATTTTGTTCGGTTTCCGGATAAGCACAACTGGCGATGAACAAGAGCTCGTGCTCTATTCTATTACCGATAGAGATAACATTCTATCCAGCTCGCTGTACATCAGTTCCTAAATCGCCGGCGATACCGCATAATGTCTCTGCTTGATTGGCGTATTCTCTCCAACGTCAATGTCGTGCTCAATCACCGTTGTTCTACCTAGCCCAGTCTTTTCAAATGAAGGAAACGAGTCCAATATTTTACTAAATTCCTCCGATTGAGCTGGAATTAGGGAATGTTTATTAGCATCATTTATATTACCGGGTGGTGGTAAGTCCAAGGAATTGACACAATATTATTGAATGTGATTGACAAATCGGCGAAACCGACAATTTTATTCTTAGAACCGTCTGCAGTCGAAACTTCAGCTGATATGGGTTTATAACTAGTTTTTAATACTTTGAGAAATTCTAACGCCCCATGGCCTAAAATACTGATGGAAGCTGCACTATCCATTAATCTTTTAATTTCAACTACGGCATAGGGCCTAATATCGCGTTCACTTCCTAAACAAGTTTCAGCGCATGCACGAGTAAAGTTTCGTCGGCCCTTCCAGTATTTAATGTTTCTACTCATTTCTTTTATCAATGTGAATGGCTTAGGGTGAGATTCGCAATTTTTCTGAATGGCAAGTAATTGATTTGGCGGGACTATTCTAGTTTCGGGTGATTTTAACGGTAACGTGGAGGCTCGGTATTGGAAGCGGCAGTAGCAGTGATCGGCTGAGGGTAGTGTAAAATTTTCATCGGCAGTGCCATTCCCGGCCTGCTCACTCCCGGCGATAAGTTTTCAGACGTCCGTTGGCAATTAATGCATTGGGGTTTTATTGTATCTCTGGGGCTCCACATCCATTGTATTATTTGGGACCTTCTTTATTGCCTCTAAATAGTTTAGATCTTTGTCTGGGTCTGCTGGTTCATGATCAGCTTCCTTATAATAACTGGATGTCTCAGGGCTTATGTCGGTAAAACGATTTGGCGTTGGTAATGTTAGTTCATCTACAAACCTGACTCGTCGATTTAATGGAACCATTCTAACTATTCTTTTTCTAGCCCACAATCGTTCATATCGTACAAATTACTCTTAATTCTTCTATAGAGGAAACGGATAAATGTAGAGTCATTTGCTGTAATATTTTCTCTAATAATATCTAATAAGTCTAGTTCGTCAAACGGGCGGTTTAGACGATTATTTAGACTTTCAATTTCGTGAATGAAGTCACCCAAGGATTCGTTCACCTTTTACTTACGTGTTTCTATGACTCGCCGTGTAGCGCGGTCGGAATCGACACTGCTGAATCTTTGAATTAAAGCTTCGCGTATTTGAGCGTAAGAAGCTGTATAAATGATTGATAGAAACTTGTTCACGCCATGCAAAGGACTCTAATCTAAAAATAAAATCGTGGACATCCAAACCGCTAGGTTGCCCAGAAAAACTAATGTTCCATTTTGGCTCTGATCTAAATCTTTGGGGAGTATAATTTGGTACAGGGCCAGAAACTGGGGTTGTCTCACTGTCGTTGGCAACATAACTGGAAGAAATATAGTAATTAATCGGAGGCTGATTAGGAGGCATAGAAAGATTGGTTGCTATGGAAAGAACTTTAATTATCTTGCAGGATTTTGTAATCACTGTAAGGAAGTCGTAGATGTTGGGTCGCTGTCTCCTTATGCTGTGACAACAGCTTTTTCTTACTCCATGTCACATTTGTTGAGTTTTGAGAAATTGTATTTAATGCAAGGATGTTTAAAGTATAACAAGTCGTGGGTATCGGAACGTTAGAGGCGCACTATATTGTATCGCCATTTCAGAGGAGTTACTTGCGATATTTAATCCATCTAATGTTGCTATTACTGTTGATATTGGCGGGCTAAGAAGTGAATCTCTTACAAGGTCCTGGGATTCATTGAATTTTTCCACACAAGCTTCATATAATCTTTCCAAACGTCGCCAATGATTTAATAATCGGTCGACATCGTTGGAAACAACCTTTTAATCTATATGTTCTCTCCCTCAAGTGCTTAATTCGAGTTCTTATTTCCGTTCAAGTACTAAGAGAGTTAATAACACGCTCGTCTTCTAAAATTTTGGTTATTATGGGAATTTGATTTGAACAAAATTTAAACTCCTTTTTATGATCAGTGCCATGAGTACGAGAAGGCTTTGTGGAGGGATCGTCTCCTTCTGAATACTGTGTGACCGAATAAAAACGTTACAGCAGTACGATTAATAGAAGTTGTTTGATGAAGATGATTTAGTAAATTATTTTTTAATTTTAAACATTTTTTTATTTTTCAGAAGACCAAGACACACCTCTACAATTATCACCGCCAGATTCATCTAGTACAACAGTCACAGCCAATTCAACATTAAATTTAGATAGTAATAATGCGGATATTAATTTATCACCATCAGATGGACCATCATCGTCCGTAAAACTTAATAGTAATACAAATGATGACGTATTAAGCACCTCAAATAATATAAATAATAGTAATGATAGTAATGATGATAAAGTGCTGGATTCATCAAAAAAACTATTTAAAAATATTGATGATGAAATTTTATATTTAGGCGAACAATTACCAAAATTAGAAAAATGTGCGATAAATTGGACGGACGATGATGATTTAATACCATGTACATGTCAACTAAAATTAGTAATTGATAATAGTAGTAATATTAGTAGTAGTACGTGTAATAATAATAATAATAGCGATAATATAAATAATAACAATAATAATAATAATAATGATTTGTTACATACTTCCAATGATTTAACTGTGATATTAACGAATAATAGTAGTAAAGTTAGTAATGATGGTGTGGTGAACGATCGTAGCGGTGGTAATCTACAACAAAATCATCAAGCAGCGTCAATTTCAATAGCAATTGATAAAAATCCTGGTTTTTTAAATAATAACAATAACAGTAATAATAACAATAACGTAAGTAAAAAACCAATCAAATCAATATTTGATGTTGACTATGATGATGAAATTGATAATAATGGTGATAATAATAGTAGTAGTAAGCATGAATATTACATAAACAATTTAAATAATAGCGATAATATTAGTAATAGTAACTATAATATATCAGTGCCTATTGGAAAAACAAAATTATTATCAATTGATGTACCTCCTTCTTCTCCTTCTCTGCTTCCGCCTCCTCCCCCATCTAATCTTCAAAATCTTCCTACAAATTCAGTCGACCCGACGAGTCATAATGAGAATAGCAATCATGATAATTTACTACAAGAAGGGCAAGACTCGTTACTATTAAATAATGAGCAATGGACTGTTGATGAAGATCCAAATTGTAAGGCGAAACAATTTTACGAGATCAATAAATCGATGGTAAAGGATTATCATATAAATCGTTTACACAATTATTTTATAAATAATGTAAACGGTAATTGGGATAATTTTCAAAAGGCCGATATACCGAATTTAAACGATTATGAATATTTAAAAGATTCGACCGATATTGCAAATTATATAAATAGTAATGTTGTGCCAAAATATAATCACATAGATAACGAGAAAATACGAAAAAATTGGCTGCACGTTAAATTTAATCATAAAAAAACAAAAAAATTGACAAAAAAACGTATTAAAAAAATTAAAAAATCCGATGCTGATGATAATAAACCGAATGATATTACACAACCAATAGTTACAAAATCGGATGTAATAATACTCGAGAAGGAAGAAAATGCTGCCATGGTTGTTGACGACGAGAGGAGTTCGATTAATTGTAAAAATATTAAAAAACGTTTACATTCGTCATCGTCCTCATCCTCGTCATCTTCGTCGTCGGCATTTGGTTCTAAGAATTCAACATCATGCGACGAGGCAGGTGGTGATTCGTCGTCTTCGTCGTCGGACGAAGGTGACCCCGAAACGACTGGTTTATTACCAAGTTTTGATAATATAACGGAAAATAATTTAACGGGCGTCAATTCAGACGGTGTGTTTAAGGAATGGCACGAAATCGTGCATGTCAAATCATATAATGATGAACCATTAACCATTTTGCCTTATGTAGTTATCGATTGAATCAATTTTTTTTTGTTGTTAATATTTAAAAAAAACTTATCTCTTTTTTTAAGCGCCGATTAATTAGTTTGGTAAGCGTTTCTATTTATTTATTTTTATTTACAAACATTTTTATTATTGTACACTTCTTATAGTTCGATATATATATTTATTTGCAACTCGATTCGATCGAAATTTTGCATTTAATTTATTTTTGTTATTTGAGTGCATAATTTATTGAGTGTGGGGCACCCTTCGATTAACAGTGATCGTATCGATATCGAAATCGTGTACGATTGTTTTAGATAGGTGTTAGCCTAGCCAGATAGAATATCTAAATTCATTTGGCAACAAGTATACTGTGTTCAGACTGGGTTAAGTTAAAGGATCAATCGGTGACACAATGAGCCATATTGGTTTTTTTTCTGATTTATTAGGAACGCCTAAGAAGCGCCTTTTAATTGTAATATATATACATATATAATTAGTTAATTTGTATAAATTTATTTATTAATAACGTTAGACATATGAAAGAGACTTAATGTACAGATAATTCTGTTGAAACGATGTTACAAAATTTGTTATAGTTGCCCATCTCTACTGTGTGTGACTGTAAAGTAATGAACCAACGAAATTAATTTCTATTGCGTGTGTTTATGAATATAAGAATGTTAGAAAACTATGTGGACTCCGACATATCTATTAAAAAAACAATATGGCTGACTGTTATCGTGTCATCTTATTCTCGAATGGTTACAATTTCACAAATAATTTTTGCTATAAATTTCACCTGCGTACACCAGACTAATTAAATTGCCAAAAACGTAAAAAAAAACGATGTGAAAACTAGTCCTAAAATAAATGAATTGCAGCTTTGTATATCCTCCACATAATTTTCCTAAATATCCTTGCGTAGAAAACCGCTCTTCGTAAATTGGACGCCATTAAATGGTTCCTCTAGATATTCACATCTTTATGTTAAAGACTGTTGAAATTTTTTTTTGTTTTATTATTTTTTATTTGATTCCGTTTTTTTTTAATTTTATTTTCTATTTGTTATTAATTATCACTATTATTATAACTATTCTAGTTTAATAAATATCAAAACAAATATATTATTGATAATATAAAAAATAAATCGGGTATATAAACCATGGTCTATAAATAGAAAAATGAATATATATTTTTATATCATGGTTTATTTTAAATTATTTTATCCGATTTTTGTTTTTTATATACATATATATTTAAAAAAAACTTTAATTGTATAAATTACTTGTAATTTTAAGAGCTGAAAATTTAAAAAATTGTAAAATAAAAATTATTTAATTATACATAAACAAAATAATAAAAAAAATGATTAAAAATAATAATGTAACCGATGAAATACTATGTATCATGTGTTTTCATGAACCTACATACCTTGATATATTCAATATGCACATGGTGAGTTATTTGGCGAAGTATCTGGCTCGAAATATAACATCCCAAAATTTAATACTGAATTTATTAATTAATTCACAGCGCGATATCGAAATATCACCTTAGGACCATTAGTTGTGTTTTCAGATAACTTGGAATATAACTTCTCCGTTTGGGCTCCACTAAAGTTTAAAGAAAATCCTGAATTTCATAGAAAAATCATGTTCGGCGATGGAGCTTTTGCTGCAGCAACAAACCATTCAAGAGGCTTAATTACAACCGCAATAAAGTAACCGTGTGGAGTGGATTTCATGTCGGACGTGGATTGAACCATATTTTCTCGTCGATGAAAATGATCGCTATGGAGTTCCCACTCGGTTCAAACAATTGACCTATTTCAAGCGCGGAGGTTGGGTAATCGTGTAATCTGGGGGCTTATTATGATGAACGTGATGCGAAGCGGATCGCATTTTCATGCGGCGATAACCAAAACACACGAGGAGAACGTCTTGAAACCGATAAAGCTGCTCCTATTACAGATATTTGGTTGATGATGAATAAAAACCTCGAAAAGGGATACACGCCATCCGAATCTATAACTGTATATGAATAGTTGGTCCCTTTCAGGGGACATACGTAATTTACACAGTATATTCCTTCCATACTAGTAAAGTACGGAATAAAAGTTTTTTGGGTTTGTGACTCAGCAAATGCTTACCCACTGCAAGAGCAGCTCTACACTGGAAAGCCAGCCGATGGTCGATACGATGGATTAGATGCTAAGTGAATACACCGTGAAACTCAACGATGGCCTTTGCCATTTTTTTTTCAACATGTTCGAAGATTTAGAGCGCGTGCACAGGATTTCTAAGACTACATGTCTCAGATGGAGGTTTTCATAAAAATTACATTTTCACCGGGAAAATGCAATTTTAAAACGCAAAAGTTATAATTGTACTTATATTTAGCCGGACAAAGGTTAACAATCGTTTGAGTGAGTTGATGTGATTGTTATGAAAATGGAAAAATTCAGCATCGAGCTGTCATGAAATATTTATTTTTGAATGGCAACACGAACGCGCAAATCAAAGACGAGTTGGACGCCGCTGTGTACGGCGACTCTGCACCATCATTTATCATCGTGGAGTTTTTGGCAGCTGAATTTAAACGTGACTGCACCAGATTGGGTGACGATTAACGTTCGAGAATTAACGTTAGAGAGAAGACCATTTGAATATGTCAACAGAACGTGTTTGTCACATTGAATCAAGATTTATGGTAGTCGGTTATGGTTAGCTTATGGTTTTATTTGAAAATTCATGTAAATTCTGCATAACCCTCAGTAGCTTTAAAAGTATCACTTTTTCGAGTCAGAGGTGGTCATGCTCTAACTTGCACTTTTAAAGGTAAGCACTAGGCATTAATATATGACAGAGTTTGATATCGGTCGGAGATGTTATGATTGACCGATACGAAAATTCTTTAACGCAAACGAATTTTATTCCAGTGGTTGCAAGGTTGACCTCGTTGGGGATAAATTATTTTTCACTGGCTTTCGGAACATCTTAGGAAATTGATAAGGTTTGCAGGAAACAGAACAATCGGATGATAATCCAGTGGTTTATGGTGGAACGGGCCTCAATGTATTGCCAAGGAAGAGTTATCTTGGCCCAACCAAACGGGTGGAGAGAAGTGGAGGGTTGTGTACAATGTACTAAACTCCATATCCTTGAGGGTCCGGAGAGAAAATCCGGGACCCCCCCGTCCTGTAGAGACGCGGGATGGTACCAGGGCGCAGTTATTTAACTGCGTGCTCGGACCACAGATCGGTCGATCTTTATAATAGGGCAGAGGAAATCTCGAGTAGCTCGAGAGCACGCGTCTGGCTACCAACCGAGCCGGATAAGCGAGAGGAGATCCTTGAGATCATTCGGGTCAGTAATCTCAAACTTTCAATGGAAGATTGGAGAATTGTAAAGCAGGTGGAGGCTAAGAGGGGCTTTAGATTGGTAATCATGCTGATCAATAAAGAATCCTGACCTTCCCTTGCAAAATCAACGAGTGATCAACTTCGGGTTCGGGTCGATTACTCTTAAAATATTGTTGAGTTGGTGTTAATCCAAGAACCTTGAATTAACAATAACAGGATCTGTGGCCTCAGAACGAAAGGGTATAAATTATTATACTCAAGCAACTCTGAGAAGATCAGATAGTGTATTTTAGCGAAAAATAATTTGAATATTTTTCTTATTACAGCGGGAAGCGTTGAGGTCGGCTGTGAAAAATTATGGCTAGCCTCAGCCTATATGCATCGCGAGAAGGAGGTTCCACCGGATAACCTGGGGGAACTGATCCCGGAAGCAGGCAAAAGAATGGTATATGTAATACTTGGATGTGACGCAAACGCGCATCACACAATCTGGGGAAGCACAGACATTAACGAGAGGGGTGAGTTATTTTTTGATTACATATGCATGGTTTATATTGTCACAAAAGCATGCAATCTTTCATTTAATGCTGCGTGCCCCTTGATAAAGCCTAGGGGCAGGCAGAAACCAACATGGTGGACCACGGAACTGGGAACCTATTGGAGGGCGTGTAGGACAGTTTTTAATAAAGCTAAGAACACAAAGGAGGTTCAGGATTGGCACTCGAGGACCTAAGAAAGTACAAAAAAGAGTTGAGGAATGCACAAAGGGCGTCTTGGAGACTTCTGTTGTATAATGAAGGAGATCTCTGAGACGTGTGGACTCATTGAAGCTCCTCTTCGAGACCCATTTTCTAGGAAGATGACTCGATAGAGCCTAGAGCTCATCGCGGAACACTTTCAAAAGAGGCGGAGACCTGAACGGTTTTAAGCCTTATTAATCGCCCGGATCGTATTATACCAGCAGAGATCCAAAGGAACTCGGCAGTCATCCTCCCCTGGCTGGAAGTTATATTCAGGGTGGAAACTGGTCTATATTCCTAAGAAATGGACGGAGGTCAGAGTGTTCTTTATCCCGGAAACGAGAAAGAGCTCACATACTGATCCAAAGGACCTAAAGTCTTTAACTCTATCATCCTTTCTGTTGAAAACCTTGGAAAGATTGGTAGATGTAGGTATTGGAACAAAAATTGAGGCCAGGAATTGGACAATGTCGCAGCATGCGTACTGTAAGGGAAAGTCGGTCGACCCAGCTCTGCACGATATAATTAGGTTGATAAATCAGATGCTGGTAAGCAGGATTATTATCTCGGAACTGGGGGAGGCGACCATTAGAAGACGGGTAGTTATACAAATCAAGCCTCTGCTAAGATTTGGTGAAGTAGTTTTTTATTCGGATTACCACTGGTGAGGTCCGAATTAATAGTTAACGTTGAATTTTTACTACAAAATTTTATTTTATTTTTACGGTTTATATACAAATTACAAAATCCTGAGGTTACAATTATATAATTATAAAGTAAAGAAAATGCTTACATGCTATAAAAATTTGACACACATGTTAACCCTACGTGGACACATGTGCTATTAACTCTGTATGAAACACCATGTTGAACTAGCTTCGACATATTCCCGGGCTTTAATGATGTCGCACATCCGCTAAACGTCAGTTCCCTCTGGTCGCCTTAATGGAGACGGGGGCCTGCGAGTGGCGATACATTTTTCCCTTAATCTGTTTACAAGTCAATGACTCCTACTACTACGACGCTCCAAAATAAGATGTCGATCATCGCGTAATGGTGAATGTGATGAACGTTTTCGAGATGAAAGGTAACGTCCTCGTCATCTTTCAATGCCTCAAATTGTTTATCCAATACTGTTGTTTCTAGCGTGGTTAATAACTTCAATTCGTCATCTCCCTTTGTTTTATTTTTGACAAACGCACTAAAGGTTCGTAAGTTGTTGGCACCATGCATTAGCTGAATGGTATGGTGAGAAAATGTGTTGATGTTGTGTTTAGTTTAGTTTAGTACCTACAGCAATTATTTGAACATCAGAATCTATGAGCACGCTCTCGAGTTCCACTATGCCGGAGCCTACAATCGTATGAGATTGGCTCGTAGACCCACATATGACATCGACTACGAGTTCGTTAGGTATCACGTAAATCCATTGGTTGGTGGCGTGAAGTTTGATCCACTGATTAGTAGAGTTTATTGTTCTTGTGTTGCATACGGTATCTAGTCCCTCCTTTCGTTGTAGAATTGCTACCTCGCAATGCGTTTGGTTGACGGGAGTGTTCATAATTTGTGATACCTCGCATAAGAAGTGACCAGGCTTGAACACTTGACATTGTTGCAATTCTTCTCTGAGTGATTGAGTCCTTTTATGGTTGATATTGGGAACTGGAACTATGGAAATTAGTGTATAGTCCCATACGAATAAAAGTGACAACTTAATTTCAATTATTACGTTTTTCTGGGTCACTCGGCTGCGTATTTGCATACACGTGATGGAGATCGTGGATATCGTGTCCTGGTAGAGTAATGGTTACCGGCACGTGTTGACGAATAAACTGTAACTCTTCTTCCAATTGACTTAGTGTAAGTATGGATGGATGTCGCACGTTTTGATGAGCATGATAGATCACATTAAATAAGCCTTGTTGCGTATCCTGAAGGCTCTTTAGTACTAGCATCATTTCGAAAATGCTCGTTAACGTTGATCGCACTCTGTCTTCGTATGTTCGATATTCTTGTAATTGCAGCATTTTCTGTTGTAAGCGATGTTGGTCTGTTATCAAGTTGTTTACCGATACTGCAGTGAGATTTGTGTTATGTTTTACTAGATTGATGGTGCTATCGATTACAGTTGTTTGATTTTTGATAAGCGCCAAAAGATAATTCTCATCATCGTTAATTTTTTCAAAGTGGGACTCATACTTTTCAGCTTCTCGTTGGGTGAGAACCCCAAACATGTCCCCTAACACAAGGCCCACTGAATCACCGAAACCTCGTTTCACTCGCTTACGGTTTTTATTGCTTTCGAACAATAGCTCGTTGTCTGCTATCAAGTAATTGTATTGCCATAAGAGTTGCTGAAGAACGACGTCGTATTTTAGACCGGACAGCTTCATACAAACCGACTGTAATTCGGTGTGTGCTGCTTTGAAATTGTCAAATTCTTCCCAATAAGAGGTTAAGTTGTAATGAACGACTAATGTCCATTTCGTCGCCACTATTTGTAGCTTGCCTAATTCCTCAAAGTGTATTCCGGTAGACTGGTTGAAAGGATTTATTTGAATGGTGGCTTGTGCAAGTCCAAAAAAGCAACACATAGAGAATATTGCTAATGCCATTTGATTTATTCTGCCTAATTGTTTCTGCTCGTCTATGTGGTTGTTGCCTAGGGGCCGAATTGTTGTTATCAGTTGAACTTCTTTCGCAAGTATTGGGTTGTAGTGGTGGCAATGCTTCCTTCAATCAATCTTCGATCGGTAGCTTGCATAATTTTGTAATTGGCCTTTTATGTTGCGTCCTGACATTTTACTGTGACGACTTGAACCAAGCCATCCTTCCCAGCATGAGTTTCAAGAACCCGTCCCAGCTTCCACCGGGTAGCATGTAGTTGATCATCATTTATTAATACTAAGTCGTTTACCAACAAGTTAGGCTGGATCTTTGTCCACTTGGTTCGCTGTTGAAGTTGGTGAATATATTCAGAAGACCATCGTTTCCAGAAATGTTGTATTAATTGTTCGGTCAGGTGCCATCTTGTTTTCAATCTCATAGTTTCGATGTTTGCACATGGTGGCGCCTTCATTGAATCACCAATTAAGAAATGCCCTGGAGTTATTACTGCTAAGTCAGAGACATCATTTGCAAGTGGTGTGCAAGGCCGAGAGTTAAGACACGCTTCAATTTGACTTGTTACCGTGCACAGTTCCTCGAATGTTAATGTTGAATCACCAATAACCCTCTTGAGATGAAATTTTACTGATTTAATACCTGCCTCCCAGATACCTCCAAAATGAGGAGTGTGAGGCGAAATGAAGTGGCACTTGGTGATGATGGCATGATGATTGGCAATTGGTTCCATCAGTAGCTAACATAGCTGCAATGTCGCTCGGTAATGTTGTTATGGCCATGTGATAGTTATTTTTTAATACAGAATTTGCTCCGACAAAGTAGGTTCCATTGTCGAAGAAAATATCGGTACACAAGCCTCTCCTGGAAACGAAATGCTTGTAGGCATCAATGAAGGATTCCGTTGTAAGACTGCTTACTATTTCGATATGGATCGCTTTAGTTACCATACATACGAAAAGAGCTATATATCCTTTGTAGGCCTTGTGCCCCCTTCCTTTTGTTGTTCTCACTTTGATGGGACCGGCATAATCAATTCCTGTTTTGGCAAATGCTCTTCCTGTTTGCACTCTGGCAGCTGGCAAAGTTTCCATTAGTTGTTCTGACATATGTTGCTTGTGGCGGAAACATTTTAGACATTTTTGAATCACAATATTTGTTCCTTAGATAGGCTAAAGTCAATTGAGTGCCCCCATGCAACGTTTTTGCGATGAGCATAGCATCCTCTATAGTAGTTAGTTTGGCTCTCCAGCGTGGGAACCAAATTTTAATGACGTCATAGGTCAAAGGTCAAAGGTGGAAGGTCAAAGGTAAAAGGTGAAAGGAGAAGGGTGAAAAGAGAAAGGTGAAATGTGAAAGATGAAAGGAGAAAGGGGAAAGGGGCGGGGCGAACGTTGAGTGGTTAATTGTTACACTAACAAGACGTTGCCGTCATGTGATCATGTTAACCGGACATACATACTATATATGCATTCTATTACTTTGCAATCTGTTACACGTCATAATGTTTGTTAATTGTAAAAGGTGAATAATGATTGATGAACTTAATTAGGTATATCTGCATTTCGTTTTTTTGTTGTTGTTGTTGCTAATGATTAATGGTTATTTTAAATGGACAGATATGCATTCTTTCACTTTTCAAGCTGAAAAATGGCACCGTCATATGATTTTGTTTATAATGACGGATGAATAATCGAGATTAGTTTGGTATATTCACACATTTCGGATTTTTTTTGTTGCTAATGATTAATATGGTTAATTTAATTTAACTGGTCATATATGCATTCTACTATCGTAGTAGTTGTTTTGTGTTCGTTCTGGCATAAATCCCATCCCAAATTTTTTTTAAAATAGTTATTGAATATTTAATACTGGTTTTTCATTTCATCTACATATAACTTGAGAAATATAGTAATGTCTCGATAACTAAAATCTTCATTTCAACATATGATCATATGAATTTTATTGAAATTTATTAAGGTTTGTCATTCGCCTGTTCAACTGTAATGAAGAATTTTATTACATATATATTTGATTGATTAACGATTGATGTGTTATATGCAAGAATACTGTTCCGATAGTAAATTAAACAAAAACAAATATTTTTTTTGATCTTGAAAACGTATCACTATATTTTATTTTTATGTAATCGCAAATAATAAAGATAAAACTAAACTTGATCTTGAAAACGTATCGCTATACATATCATAACAACATCAAATCTGATGGATGCAAATGAGAATTGAAAGTTCTAATATAATAAGAATGGTCAAATAATATTTTTTATCATATTTTTTTATAATTGTTATCATCGGATTTCGCATACTTTCGTCACAATTAAAAAAATCATGTTTATTAACTTGTATGATCATTATTTCAGTTATGTTTTCGTTGCAATAGTGTGGGATAAGTCAATCGATTAAGTAAAAATAGAAAAAACGATGAGTGATAAAGGTGAAAAACGATGATAAGTTATGTCACATAACAATGCATAGAAACTAATAATCATTTTGTATTTAGGATAGCATGCATATAATTGCATAGTCAACAGTGACAACGGTGAAACGATAAAATTTTCTCGTGTAAAATTAGATTTTATATTTGGTTACGAATCACATTAGTGCATTTCACTATTAAGTTATTATTTTATTATTATATTTTGTTATGATAACCAGCGACAAATCATTAATGAAAATTACTACTTAATTTACTAAAAATTACGTTATTTATCGCATAATAATATATCAAACATTTAGTTTACATGTCAATTTTAAAGTTTAATAAACCTAATTATGCAAACTCATATATATTTTAGTAAACCAATCAGGAAGTAATTCTTAAAAGCATATTTCATGTTTAAACTGATCAGAGTATCATCAAAGATTTAACTATTCTACAACAAAATAAATGGTAACGATTTGCGCAACTACATTATCGCTATACAGTACAAAACTGATAAATAAAACACAGTGCAAAGCTGACAACTTTAAATGAAGTTAATGTTAATTACACGTAATTTACAAACTTTTGATATGATATTCAAAAGTTGAATGCAATAAAGTTACAGCATTTATTTTTTACATAACCGAAATGAAATTTATTATACATTTAAAATTATTTAAAAATGTGACGTAGTCAGTATTGTGCCTAACCACATTATCAAAGAAATTGAAGAACACTTTGATGACAGCGATAACAAAGCACAGGCTTTAATATTAAAAATCAATATATTTAAAAAATAAAACAGCTGATAGAAATATTATGTCATTTTATTAGGCTAATGTCAATCATTGTTCAGTTAATTCGTAAATTGTGCTAAGTATTATATGTAGTAATATACAGCGTTACTCTAGATCAATGTAACAAATAATGATATCAAGTTTATAAAGTATGTTTAAAAAATTATAAAGTAATTAAATGTTGTAAAATTTGCATCTTTTTTTTTACTAACCAAATTTAATGAAAAGTGGCAAAAATGTATAAAACTTATAGTACCTTAGTTAAAACAATATAACAATTATATTATAAAATATAAAGACATTTAAAGATATAAAAAGTTATGAAATTTATTAAAAGTTATAAAAATTAGTTATATATTGTTATTGTTATGAAAAGTTATAAACTTTGCACATAAAACATATTAAAAGTTATAAAAGAAATACCTAAAAAGTTATAATAAGTTAAAAAATTATTAAAAAGTTATAAAAAATAATGAATTTTAAAAATTATAAAAAACGTTTTTAAGTTTATAAACTATTTGTACATTGAGTTTGGATTTGTTTGTTTTTAGGTATTACATGAAACTATACTTGTTCCGACTCGGTAGATCTTTTATTCTGTTGTCCGCTATTTAAAAAGTAAAATAACAAATTTAAAATTTATAAAATTAAAACAAAAACCTACCTGAAAATAAAAAAAATAAAAACAAAAAATTTAAACATACAAAAAATAATTACAAACGAATAATGAAAATTAAAAAATTGAAATCTAAAAATTTATTAAAAAAATAGTCGATTAAATATTCATTTCCTTGTGTAGTGTTCTTATTATTTGATTATCATTTATTTATTTATTTATTTATTTACTGATACACATTTTGTGAACCCCACGCCTCAATTGAGCATACAAGCTCATGCGTTTAAGGTGTGAGGCTCATAATAAATACCAAAACTTTTGATGTAACTTTTTTTCATATATGTTTATGCAGGAATATGTATTTCAGGCAACGGCTTCTAAATATTTTGTAGGACCTCAACCTCTTTTGGGGTACATAAACATTTCACCAGGCAGCGCCGCTTCACTCCAGTAACAACAATATAATTTTCAATTTCTCTTGAATGGTAATTTTGTGTACAGCTCCCAATAAAGCTATTATTTGCTTTTAAAACATTATATTTTCTTTTTGTATGTAAAAATTCAAAAATATAAAATATCTGATGTCTGCCTGACACAAAAGTCAACGGTTTTCGTTTATGACATTTTAATCAGAGGTCATGCAACATGACCAGAGGTCATGTTAACAGAAATTAACTATTCAGCTGTCTAGAAATACCCACCCCGAACCCTGAGCTTTAGCCGACGAACAATGACCGCCTAGACAGCTGAATAGTTAATTTCTGTTAACATGACCTCTGGTCATGTTGCATGAAAATTTTTAATAAAATGTGCTTCACGGTTGTTACAGTAATGTGCAACCTAAGCTAAACCAAACTTTACTGGTTCATAAAGTTTTCCCGTTTAAATTTAAATTCATGTTTTTTTTGTTTTCTTAATTTAATAATAATTAATAATTTTAGTTTAATTTCTTTGTTTTTGTTTCTCTCGAATACAAAATTGCTCTAGTTTATACGGTTGATTCACTTTTAAGAACATACGTTTGGTTAATACGATTATATTTATATTAATTTTTTTATTTCAATTTAATTAATCATTTAAGTTCAATTTAACCATCTTTCATAATTATTTCATTTTGCTTAATTATAACGCATTGATTGAGTATTTTCCGCGCGATTGTTCCATTTTTTTTTAATGTCGATTCTCGTGTAAAATCGTTTATTCTTTCAATCCGTACATAGTTCATTTTGTCTCGCGTTTTCGCATGGGTCATCCATTTTATTGTAGATCACCATGTTAGTTTGAAACGTGACACACTTACCCTAAGCAGAAAAAAACATCTCTCAGTCGCGAACGTTTCCAACCTTTGTATTGTAGATTTCTTTTGTTAGTTAATTGAGAGGTATTTTTTTTTCCTTTAGTTTTTCCCTGTTCCCTTATCCATCTCCCTTACTTTTTTTTCCTCCTAAGAAGACCAGCAGCAACTCCACCAAAAGCTCACAAATAATTGTTTCACCGCTTGGCTCGTTACCTCGACTCCATTTCGATAAATTACCTATCAATAATAAATAATTTTTAATATACATTTTTGCAAATTTATATTTACTATTAATTAATTTCTTTGATATATATTTATATATATATTTTGGTCTCTTTCAAGACTTTAATTTTAAAGTTAACTTTATTAAGTTTAATACTGGTAAGCTCGTTATTTGTAATTTTGATTTACGATACATATATTAACAATACTCTGTTTACATTAAAACCCCCTGGGATTTAATTCCACTTTAAACATCATCAACAACTAAAATTCCCATTTAAAATGGAATTGATAATTAGAAGTCAGGATTTAGAGTCCGACGAAATTGATATTGAATGTGAAGTTAGGAACTTAAAGACTTTTAAGTTCCTAACTTCACAATCGAATTGCAAAATCCTTTGTCTTTCGACAAAGAATTGCAAAATCCCGAATTTTTGCCAGTTCGAGCACACTCGCGAGCTGCGAAAGCTCCCCGAAGGGAGATTTCCATTTACACAGCTAAATTAAGGTCACTTCATTCCGAATTACAACATTTTTTAAAATCGAACGATGACCCGGATGCAGAGCTCTTTACAATAATGATTTCTCGATTAAGACACGTACAATTACGATTAGCTCGAATATCTGCATCAAAAAGCGTTCAAACGTCGGTTACAAATTTATCAGCATCTTGTCAAGCAATTCTAGAACTAATACCCAAACTCCGAGATGTCCATGCACTAGATACATCTTTAGAAACCTTCAATGGCCTCCAGTTTGAAGAATATCAAGACGATCAACGGCCATCTATTCAAGTTGAAGATTGTGACGAAGAACCCGAAACTGATAATGTTGTCAGTTGTTACGTACCAGAGAAAACGAATATTCCGCAAAGTCTTTTCCCAAAACAGGTTAATTTCAAGGAATCGGTGGAGAACGTTCTCGCTTCCAGTATGCCGCAAATTACCGCGCCTCAGTTCAAGTCGGATTACGCAACATCGTTTGCTAGTGCATCTCAGGTCCCAGTTCGAAATTTTCTCCCTGTCCAATCAGGGCCATACGTTCCACCATCATGTGGAGCGGATCAATATCCTTTGAGACCACCATTGTTTACGAATGAGAGGTTTATGGCTAGCTACCAAGAACCAAGGATATCTAGTCGTGAGAACAAACCAACTCAATATCCATACCAACCTGAATTTACACAAGCAACTGGGTTGACTCCTGTTTCAAAGGTAAACGGTTCCACGCCAAATAATTTTTATAACATGAGGCATACATATCTGAATGAGCTGCAAACTACATTTCCATCTGGTTATGCCCCCACAATGGGACACATTCGGTCAATCCCTGTAGATATCCAAAACTGGAATATATCCTTTGATGGATCGATCAATAGTTCTACTGGTGGTATATCAGTCCAAAAGTTTTTCTATAGAGTTGAGCTTATGGCTGCAACTCACGGTATTTCACATAACCATTTGGTTCATGATATCGGATCCTTATTTCATGGAACAGCTCGAGAACATTATTGGATTTTGATGGAGCGAAACCCGAGGTGTACATGGAATGAATTAAAAGCTGGTTTTTTTCATCGTTTTCAAGATGGTCGAACAGACAATGATATTAAAAATATCCTGGAACATCGAAGACAAAAGAATAAAGAACCATTTGTTGATTTTTATTATAATATCTTAAGTTTAGCGATTCCTTTAAGAACCGCACTAACCGAACTCAAACTCATAGATATTTTAAGAAAAAACATGCGTCCTGGACTAAGAGTTGCCGTGGCTGGAGAAATATTTCCCTCTGTCTCGTCTATGGTGAATAGGTGCGTTGCAATTGAGGAGACGTGGAAGAATATGAATTACAATCCGGAGGTTGCTATGGGACCTCGTTTCTCCCGTAGTATTCACGAAATAGCCCCAACGTCGAGCAATCCCACTCCCCAGTTGAACTACAGTCAATCAGCGCAAAATAGTTCCAACATGATTCAAACTTTCACATCAACTGATGGAAATTCTAGTGCTAATCAAAAATTTCCTCCAGTTCATCATGCTAATTATACACCTTACTTGCAATCTCCAGTACGCTGCACGAATTGTGGTCAACCCTTGCTTCACCACTTGCCCTAATTGCTATTGGAAGATGGAAAACTCGCAAATGCAAATGAGAAATTCTGGGAATCCTCATTTCCATCAGCAAACTCTGATGCCTCCCAGACGGAATACCGAAGACGCGGCTGCGAACACATATCCCGAGCTTTACAGCCTAGTCAAACGCAAGTTACAGCCTAGTCAAACGCTCAACCCCAAATTCTGCCTTTTACCACAAATTTGACAGTTCAAAGAAACATAAATTAAGATCAATTCAATATTTTCGTACCAAGCGATTACTATATAAGAGATTAGCTAACGCCACGTTCGCTTCAGTTTTAACCTCAGAAGATCCTATCGACAATCGTCCGTATGCCATAGTTAACATTGCAGGTACAAATATCTCAGGCCTTCTCGATAGTGGCGCTACGATTAGTGCGCTAGGAAAGGACGGCGTTGAATTTGTCGAGAAACATAATCTTCCGCTTTATCGTCTAGTTGCTTCGGTTCAATCAGCGAATGGTGCAAAACAATCGGTCCTTGGTTACGTTTACGTGCCAATAATTTATAATGGAAAGTCTTTAAAAATGCAATTGTTTGTTATTCCTGGATTGCATCAAGAACTGTATCTAGGTTATGATTTCTGGACACGTTTTGGAATTAAACCCACGATGCTAGAAGAAGTAATTGAGCTTTCTACAAATCACAACCATAGACAAATTATAAATAAGACTGCTAAACCAATGGAAAATTTATGTTTAAATCAAATTCTCGATGTCGTTACAAATGGAAAATTTTTTCTAGTGGCTGTTAGCAGAAATGCTTAGCTAAAACTCAAACCCTATGTGCTCAATATACATATTTCTCGCTCAAAATATTTTTTTAATACGTGCGCGAACAAATAAAAAATTTTATATTTGTGTGTACAGTAAAAAAGAAACAAATGGAAAAATAACAAATTCAACTTATTTTTTATTTTCGTTTGAAAGTATCCTTTCTCTTCTTTCTTTAAGTCATACACTTATATTTTAATAAAACAGAATGAAATGAAACTAAAACGCACGTATTATCTATGTACATACTCGTATATACATATGTACTATTTAAAATAATGTTTGTGCACGATCGATAATTTCTTGTTTAGATATATAGAATTTAAACACGTGGTGACCATGAAAAGGAAGAGGATCTATTTTAGATGTAAGTATGTAGCTACGATGATTGTTTTGGTGTGCTGCATGAAGTATAATTTAATAAACAAATATTTGAAGGAAATGATAAGAAACATCAACAATTTATGAACGAAAGCAAATATAACGAAAGGGAAAAATATTATAATTAAATGGTTTTTTAATGATCGCAGAAAACAGTTACATATCCATATGTATTACATATTTGTGTTTGGTTACATTATGTATATTTTATATGCCTATCTATACTGGTTTGTCCAAATTAAATACATTCATGACTAAATTTTCCCTAAGTATACTATTAAGCATGCATGATTTAAATTCGATAATTTTAAAATACCTAATAATTTTATAAATGATTTTATTTTTGAGAAAATGAATAAAATCAGCTTACACCGGAAAGGTGTCTTTTGGAAAATATACTATGTATGTATTTGGATTTGCCTCCAAAAAAATTGGTCAAGCATACAAATTTTTGTTAACGTTTTCCCCTTATTCCATATTATCTGAAGCATGGTATAGGTATTATAGGACTTGATTTGTTTCAACTAGCTTTTGCAAACATTTTAAGACGTCGGAAATAAAAGCTAGTTTTTGATTTTAACTAAATATGCAAAAACATTAATATTTCGATTGCGGTTGTGGTATATACAAATATAGAATTATGAGTATACACAATATCCGTGCAATTCCATTTTTAATCTGCTAACCCCAAATAAAAATCATCTTAAGGTTTTAAAATGACAATATATAAATATTTCGTTGTTCGTTGTTGTCAATTGATTTACAAGCTTACATTAAAAGTACAGTGGAATTTTTCAGATACCAACCACCCCTTATGATGGAAACTACCCCAAATTTCTCTACAATAAAGGACCACTTCTTTGAAAATTTCAAAAATAGACTATTCAATATCGGATAATGGGTATCGCTTTATAATCCTCATCAGAAATGCAATTCGATTTTCAAGTTGTAACTATAAATCATGGACACAAATTTATTTAGCCATCCCCTTTATTTATTAGGTGTATAACTTAATTTCTACAGATTTTTTCTTCGAGCTTAAAATTATATTTAAAATAGAAATATTTTCACGGTATTTTTTGATTTTTACAGGATCATGATTTACATAACCTCTCAGAATAGCAGAGTTTACAATGGCAACTGATAAACAGCACATTCGGCACTGCATTCTATACAAATGAATTCCAATAATGAAAAAAAGCTTCTAAAGCACGGGAATCAATTTGTAGTGGTCTTGGTGTCGACCTTATGTCTTATGAAAATGCCATACATATTGCTGATATGTGGCTCCAACAGGACGGTGCCACATGCCACACAGTGCGGAATGTTTGATAAAAGACTAATTTCACGTAATGGTCCTGTTAATTGGTCACCGAGCTAACTCCATTAGATTATTTTCTTTGGGGATATGTTAAGTCACATGTAGACGCTGGTAAACCAGAGACGATTGTACACTTGGAACACAACATCCGGCGAAAAGAAAAATTGCGAATTGCTGCGAAAAGTGTGTAAAAATAGGACATCCAGATTGCGCCATCTACGTTGCAGAGTGCAGACGCTGTGGCCATATGGCCGAAATCATATTCAAGCATTAATGGCATACAATTATTTATCCAATAAAGCTAGTTTCACTGATATTCAAAATATTTTTCTTTGTTCTATTTTAATTCTAAATTGTGAACCTCTAAAAAAACACCTTTTGTGCTAGCACGAAATGATTTTTATTTTATTAAATTTAGATTGTGTGTTCCATTTATAATTAATTTTGTTTGAATTGGGTTCGAATATTTTCTGGGACTTCCGTGCGGCGTTCGTGATCCTGTCCTTGATTTAGGTCCTCAGGCAGTTCTTATTGATTTTATATACAAAAAATATTTATACTACGAACTCTTTAAACATGTCGAGCAAGTTCAGCCCACTGCAGTCTTACCGAAAACAAAGACATGTTTCATATAAGGTTTAATGAGGCCTCACTAAAATCTGTGACAACTCATTGAACTGTATACGATTAAAGTATGTATGACTAATGGTGATGGATTATTACACATTAATTAAATACATTTACATCACCAGTTTTATAAAATTCACTTGGTACTGGGCATATTAATGCAATAAATTAATATTTAGTACAGGAGAAGATAATTACTGAAAAATAACTGTCCAGAAAATATTTTACTCTATTTAATTAATTTTTATATCCTTCAAGTCCATAGTACATATTTTCTTACAATTCATTTAAAGTTTCAGAAGTTTAGGAGAATTTAAACTATCAAATGTTTATGATTTTTATAGGAATTGAAAACTAATATGAATCCAATTATTACGCATTATTTTATTTAGGTATTAGGTTTTTTCTGAGTTATGCCTGTTGCTGTTGTATATTCCAGGTTAGCTAGCACACCTTCAAACTTTCGAGGCTGTCGCTAATATCGAAATCACCACTTCTAAAACGTTTGTACCGATAATTACAAATTTCATAAGACACAAGGTCGACACCAAGACCACTACAAATTGATTCCCGTGCTTTAGAAGCTTTTTTTCATTATTGGAATTCATTTGTATAGAATGCAGTGCCGAATGTGCTGTTTATCAGTTGCCATTGTAAACTCTGCTATTCTGAGAGGTTATGTAAATCATGATCCTGTAAAAATCAAAAAATACCGTGAAAATATTTCTATTTTAAATATAATTTTAAGCTCGAAGAAAAAATCTGTAGAAATTAAGTTATACACCTAATAAATAAAGGGGATGGCTAAATAAATTTGTGTCCATGATTTATAGTTACAACTTGAAAATCGAATTGCATTTCTGATGAGGATTATAAAGCGATACCCATTATCCGATATTGAATAGTCTATTTTTGAAATTTTCAAAGAAGTGGTCCTTTATTGTAGAGAAATTTGGGGTAGTTTCCATCATAAGGGGTGGTTGGTATCTGAAAAATTCCACTGTACTTTTAATGTAAGCTTGTAAATCAATTGACAACAACGAACAACGAAATATTTATATATTGTCATTTTAAAACCTTAAGATGATTTTTATTTGGGGTTAGCAGATTAAAAATGGAATTGCACGGATATTGTGTATACTCATAATTCTATATATGTATATACCACAACCGCAATCGAAATATTAATGTTTTTGCAAATTTAGTTAAAATCAAAAACTAGCTTTTATTTCCGACGTCTTAAAATGTTTGCAAAAGCCAGTTGAAACAAATCAAGTCCTATAATACCTTTACCATGCTTCAGATAATATGGAATAAGGGGAAAACGTTAACAAAAATTTATATGCTTGACCAATTTTTTTGGAGGCAAATCCAAATACATACATAGTATATTTTCCAAAAGACACCTTTCCGGTGTAAGCTGATTTTATTCATTTTCTCAAAAATAAAATCATTTATAAAATTATTAGGTATTTTAAAATTATCGAATTTAAATCATGCATGCTTAATAGTATACTTAGGGAAAATTTAGTCATGAATGTATTTAATTTGGACAAACCAGTATAGATAGGCATATAAAATATACATAATGTAACCAAACACAAATATGTAATACATATGTATATGTAACTGTTTTCTGCGATCATTAAAAAACCATTTAATTATAATATTTTTCCCTTTCGTTATATTTGCTTTCGTTCATAAATTGTTGATGTTTCTTATCATTTCCTCCAAATATTTGTTTTTTAAATTATACTTCATGCAGCACACCAAAACAATCATCGTAGCTACATACTTACATCTAAAATAGATCCTCTTCCTTTTCATGGTCACCACGTGTTTAAATTCTATATATCTAAACAAGAAATTATCGATCGTGCACAAACATTATTTTAAATAGTACATATGTATATACGAGTATGTATATAGATAATACGTGCGTTTTAGTTTCATTTCATTCTGTTTTATTAAAATATAAGTGTATGACTTAAAGAAAGAAGAGAAAGGATACTTTCAAACGAAAATAAAAAATAAGTTGAATTTGTTATTTTTCCGTTTGTTTCTTTTTTTACTGTATACACAAATATAAAAAATTTTATTTGTCGCGCGCGTATTGAAAAAATATATTGAGCGAGAAATATGTATTGCGCTCATAATGTAGACCAAAATAGGGTTTGAGTGTTGACTAATATTTCTACTAACAGCCGCTAGAAAATTTTTTCTATTTGTAACGACATCGAGAATTTGATTTAAACATAAATTTTCCATTGGTTTAGCAGTCTTATTGTAATTTGTCTATGTCACAACTCTATGGATAATCCTTCGACTATAACTTCTAAACATCACATTTTAAGCCCGGATCAGACAGCAAATAGTCGAACTGTTCCCTAGCTCACAGAAATTAGGTCTTGGTAGGACATCTTTGGCAACGCATTAAATAGATACAGGAGATGCCTCGCCAATCAAGCAACGATTCTTTTCGGTCTCGCCTGCTGTCCAACGTGACATATATTCGGAACTTCATCGTATGCTAACCTTAGGAGTAATCACCGAAAGCACAAGTCCATGGTGTTCACCCATGACTAGAGTCTTGAAAGCGAACGGGAAAGTACGTCTTTGTCTTAACGCTCGTAAATTGAATAGCGTTACTCGTAAAGACGCGTACCCCTTGCCCTTAATTGACGGTTTGCTAAGTCGACTGGAATGAACACAGTTTATGTCTAGTATCGACTTAAAGGACGCGTTCTGGCAGATCCCCTTAGACCGCGAGTCAATAGAGAAAACTGATTTCACCGTGCCAGGACGCCCGCTATACCATTTTACTGTAATGTCATTTGGGCTCTGTAATGCGCCTCAAACCTTATGCCGTTTGATGCACAGAGTGATCCCTCATCACCTACATGATCGGGTTTTCGTATTCCTCGATGATCTACTCATTACATCCTCCACATTCGGTGAGCACCTGTCTCTGCTGGCCGACGTAGCATCTCGATTAGCAGCAGCGGGCCTCACAATTAATGTGGAAAAGAGTAAATTCTTACTGAGAGAGATCGATTATCTTGGTCATGTAGTTGGTGGGGGCACTCTGCGACCAAACCCGGAAAAGGTAAGAGCCATTGCAGAGTACCCAATACCAAAAACAGTCCGTCAGCTGAGGAGATTTTTAGGAATCTGTGGGTGGTACAGACGGTTTATAGACCAGTTTTTGTCCCTTTCTGCTCCCTTGACGAACATGCTCAAGAAAAACCAAAAGTTTATTTGGTCCGAACAATCTGAACTGGCGTTCGAGAAACTTAACCTCGCCCTCACTACCACTCCTGTCTTGAATACTGCTGATTTCAACAAACACTTCTTCATTCAGTGCGATGCCAGCTCCACTGGCGTGGTTGCCGTATTGTTTCAAAGAACTGATGATGGACAGGACAAGCCTATTGAATACATGTCACATAAACTTAACTCCGCTCAACGACATTACAGCGTGACAGAGTTGGAATGCTTGGCCGCTGTCTTGGCCATTAAGAAGTTCCGATGTTATGTAGAAGGACTCCCTTTTACGGTAATTACAGATCACGCTAGCCTCACCTGGTTAATGTCGCAAAAGGATTTAACAGGGAGATTAGCGCGATGGAGCCTTAAGTTACAAGGTTTTGATTTTGGCATTGAGTATCGTAAAGGAACCCAAAAGTGTGTACCAGATGCATTATCTCGAATGTTCATGGACGAATTAGGGAAGACATTGAAAGTAAGTAAAACAGCTCCTCTTTTGGATGACCAATACCCTTTTCATATTGATTTAAATTCCAATTGTTTTGAAAGCGCCAAATACCTGTCACAGCTTCAGCACGTCAACTCTGCCTCAACACAACTTTATATACAAAAGGGACCGGTAAACGATGATGAACCATTAGACATACCTGATTGGAAGTTGATAGTTCCAGAATCTCTTCGCTTCGATTTAATGAAATCAGCACACTCTCCTCCTACAGCCGCACATTTAGGAAGCCGAAAAACATTTGACATGTTGAAACGCTATTTCTTTTGGCCTAGTATGATGCAGGATATTCGGCGTTTTATTGCTTCATGTGATATATGTAAATCTATTAAAGCTCCAAACTATACATTACGACCACCTCTTGCTTCACTCCCTGCTACATTCCGACCTTGGCAAAGAGTGTATTTAGATTTCCTTGGACCATATCCTAGGTCCCATAAAGGTAACACATCAATTTTAATAGCTGTCGATCATTTTTCGAAATTTGTTATAACACGAGGCGTGCGACAGGCAACCGCCGAGGAGGTTAATAAATTCCTCGAGAATAATATATTTTTGATGTTTGGGGTTCCAGAAACTATTGTGACTGATAATGGCCGACAATTTGTATCTACTACCGTTCAAAAATTATTAAAAAAATATGGAGTGTCTCATATTTTCACAGCCAAGTATTCTCCTCAAAGCAACTCGTCCGAGCGAGTGAATAGAACAGTACTAGCGTCCATACGTGCGTATGTGGGCAACGATCACAAGACATGGGATAATCACCTCGAAGCAATCACACAAGCAATACGTGGAACTATTCACGAGTCAACTGGTTTCGCACCTCATTTATTAGTTTTCGGTCAACATCCTATTATGCATGGATCTTTGTACGGTTTGCTCCGCGACGTCTACTCATCCACGGGCAAATATATGTTACCCGAAAATAAACCCGATGAACTATATAGATTAACAGAAAAGGTTCAAAACAATTTTACTATAGCTCAACGTAAAGCTCATACTCCCTATAATCTACGTTCTAGACATCCTAAGTTTAAGGTTGGTCAAAACGTGTTTGTGAGAAATTTCTCGCAGAGTAGCGCCGCTGACTTTTATTCTGCGAAGTTGGCTCGTAAATTTATTAAAGACAAGATTCTTCGTCTTGTTGGTCACGTGTCTTGCGAGGTGGTCGACGATAATGGCAATATTCTGGGAGTATACCACTTTAAAGATATTAGGTGTTAAATTCACATTTTTATAAAGTCGTGTTCCGTTTTAATATTCCGAATTTGTAGTTGTTTTTTTTTAATCAGATTGAATGCCCGGCGGAATTTGAACACTTTGAAATATTTTATTTTTTTAAAACTTAGAGCTATATGCTCTAAGTGTTTTATTTATTAATTGAAAACTTTTTAAATAAAATGTAAATACAATTTTATGATAAGTTGTGTTGCTTGTTTCACTGTTACGAATATATTAATTTTAAATTTAGTTGATACAATATTTAATGGAAAGCAAAAAGGCAATAATATGATATTGTGATATTGTTGGAAGAACGATATCAAAACAATAATTTTCTCATAACAATAATATTAAGCTATAGATAACAATTTGAGAATGTAATATTAGGTTACTTTGGTTATATGCAATGTTCTTGAGGGATACGTAACTCCTCCCCTCTAAGATGAACGACAGCCTTCTTCTGGAGTGCTGGAGTGACTATGTTTACATATATTTTGAATAAACAAAAGCGTATTATTAATATGATTATTAAAGTTAAGGCTATGTGTCCTGTTGAACTATGGAATTGATGTCTTTGATGTATTAGATTAATTTCTTGTAGATTATTTATTGATTTATTGTTTAGGATTTCCAGGTTTAATTCAGGCTTTAGTTGCTCAATAGTTATGTCATTATATGGTATGAGCACTTCTCGTTGTTCTTCAAATTTACGTTCTTCCACCGAATATTGTTCACCTTGTATTGTTATGGTACAATTATCGAATTCTAAAAGGGTTGGTTCGACTATTTCCCGTGTGATTTGCTTACAATTTGATAAATAAGGAATTGGATTATTTTGTGGTTGAATATAAAGTTTTCCCGATGATATATAGTCTATATCTTCGTATGGTGATATTTCTTGCATCTGGCATTTTGCTTCCTGTTGTGTTATAATTGCTGGTATACATGTATCCTTGGTATTTTTGATTGATTCTTTGTGGCAATATATTGTATCGTATAATTGTTGACATGGTTTTGTGACGTACTGATATTGAGTTTTAGTAAGGATGATTTGGTTGTATTGGTTGTTTAGGATTATTTGGTTAGAGTTAGGAATGATTTTGAATTGATATCGAATAAATGTTTCTTTCAGAAATTTAGGGATTTCAATTATGAATATTAATTGGGTATTGTTATAAAATCCTTTTATATTTAATAAATTATAGATAGAGTAATCATTTTGAAATTCTACGTTATCTTTATCTAGAAGATGGTGGATATATTGAATCTCTTGATGAGTTAATAAATGTTTGGAAATGACTCTAATCTTGGAAGATGCGATGATGTCTATTATTTCCTTTAAGTGGTCATGTATATAACTTATGACATAGTTGATTTTGAAGAAATGTTGATCATACATTACTGTTTGTACTAAAACATTCGTTAGTTCACTAGTTTTATTAATTTCAAATGCTAACCTATTGGTATTAACAGTTACAAAACGCTCCACTTCTGAGAGTCTGTCTATCATTAGTTTATTTATGTGTATCTGTTCCGTGATTTGGGAGTTTAATCTGTCCTCGTTATTGAAAATATCGTTTATCGTTTTTTGTACATCAACTAAGTCTTGGTTGTCTAAGTTTCCAGTTATATCCTTAATTAATGATCCAAGTCCGTTAATTAATCCTCTTTTAATCCGTTTGGGTAGTAATGATTTGTATGTTTCTTGTAAAAGGTCTAGGTTGTGTGAGGTTATAGTTTTTCTGTCAAAAAACAGAGGTCTAGTAAAGGGATCCTTCTCTAAGTTGTCTATTAATTTCGTCAATTGAGCGTCTATCTGATTAATGGATTGTTGGTAGGAGTCTAGGGATATAATGTGGATAAGTTTATAATAACTGTTTATAATTCTAGCTTTGCCAATTGGTACTGGAATAATTCCTTTGTTTAGTTTGTATGATGTCATTTTAATTTCTTGGGTTGTCACGCTTAGTAAGCTGCAAAAGGTTTTTGATTTTACTCTTATGTATTTTTCCTTCTACTGTGTCTACTGTTATTTTATTATCTTTAAGTACTTTAAGTTTTCGATAATTTTTCATAGTTTTACCTCGTCTTTTCTTTTTTGTAAATAAAATTTTGTTAATTGGTAACGTTACAACAGGTTTCCTAGATTTGTTTAATTTCGTGATAAGTCGGGTTTTCTTTTCAGTTTGAGATTGATATATGTCATTACATAGTTGTTCAAAAGAGTCTGTTCGTCTTTCTAAATAGTCATGGTAGTTTTCATTTATAAAGTCTAATTTATTGTTTGTATGTCCATTAAGAAGTTCAAAGGGTTTGTATTTTGTGGATGAATGAATTGAATTGTTGTATGACAGTATAGCTTGATTCATAATACTTGAAATATTTTTAGTCTCGTCTTGAGTCTTTATTACGTTACATAATTCTATTATGCTAGAGTGGAGTCTTTCGACTGGAGAATTTCCTGTTGAGTTATATGGAGTAGTGTGGTGTAATATTATGTTATATTTGTCTGTCATTCGTTTGATCTTCCTACTAGTAAAACACACTTCATTGTCGGTTATAATTTTTGTAGGTAGGCCATGTATAGTGAAGAAATGTACAAGTTTGTCGTGAATAGTTTGGTCAGTTTTGTCTTCAAGATGATATGCAGCAGCATATCTACTAAATTTATCAATTATAGTTAGGAATAATGTGTTTTGGATTGTAAAGATATCTGTATGAATAATTTCTAATGGTTTCTTGGGGGTTTCTGTTAATTCGAACTGTAGTTTTGGAGGTTGTCGGTCGTATTTAATTTGTTGACATATGTCACATGAATTTATATAGTCTCTAATTTTTTCTTTCAGATATGGGAAATAATATTTACTTTTAATTTGATCATAGTTCTCTAAAATTCCACGATGGTCGTTTTCCAAATGTGTCTTTTTGATAAGTTGTTTTTGTTCGTCGTTGTCTTGTACGTCGGTTAGAAAAGACATTGATCTAACTAAATTTACTTTAGGGTTAGTACTTCTTCCTTTATGTGATATCATTTGAAGGTATGTTTCTTTTACGTATGTAAAACATTCTTCGTTTGCGTATACACAGGTTAGATTCCGAGATCTACCGAATAGTTTTCGCAAGTTTTCCTTAATAGCTGTTTTTATACCCAGTTTTCTTGCAAGGTTTAGGGTAATCCGTTTGCGGTTGTCGAATAATGTTTCTTCCGTAGAAGTGTTTTGTTTGAGGGTATCAGACAAATAGATTATTATTTGTTTATCAAAGGTAATTATACAGTTTTTGGTAATAGGGATGAGGTTTTCTGAAGTAGACAACATACTAGCTGTGTCTTCTTCAGAAGAAGTGCTAATGCTATTTAATTCTACTCTAGATAATGCGTCCGCATTTGAATTTTGCACACCTTTTTTGTAAACTATTTTATAATCGAACTCCTCTAACTTTAGTCGCCATCGAACCAATTTTGAATTTGGTTCTTTTAATGAAAATAGCCACGTGAATGGTTTATGATCGGTGACGATAGTGAATTGGTTTCCGAATAAGTAGGGACGGAAATATTTGGTAGCCCAAACAATAGCGAGAAGTTCTTTTTCCACTGTGGAATAATTTTGTTCACTTTTATTGAGGGTTCTAGACGCATAACTTATAGGCAGATCCTTACCTATAATACCTTGAGATAATACAGCACCTATAGCTGTATTACTAGCGTCGGTAGTAAGGATGAAAGGTTCATCAAAATTGGGATATTGCAATATGGGTTCATTGCACAGAAGTTCTTTGCATTGTTCAAAACATTTGATATATTTCTCATTAAGGATGATTTTTTTGACCTTTGCGTAGACATTCGGTCATTGGTTTGGTAATTTGAGCGAAATTATTAATGAATTTCCTATAATATCCCAGTAACCCGAGGAAACTTTTAATTTGCTTCTCGGTTTTTGGAATCGGAAAGTCTTTGACCGCTTTAATTTTATCCGGGTTTGGCTTGACACCGTTAGATGTAACTACGTGTCCTAAGAACGCAATTTCCTTGTGGAGGAATTCGCTTTTATCTAATTGCACTTTTAAATTTGCGTTTTTTAATTTCGTGAAAACTTTGGTTAAGTTTTCAATATGTTCTTGTAGGGAAGTGGAAAAGATTATAATACCGTCCATGTAGCATAGACATATCTTTCCTTGAAGCTCACCTGAGACGTTGTCCATCACTCTCTGGAACGTGCTTGGTGCGTTTTTTAGGCCAAATGGCATACGAATATATTCGTAGTGGCCATGTTCTACTGAAAATGCAGTTTTTGAGATATCTCTAGGATTTACCTCGATCTGGTGAAATCCAGAAGCTAAGTCTAACGTCGAAAAATATATGCATCTCCCTAATCTGTCCAATATATCGGTAATATTGGGAAGGGGGTATTTATCGGCGATAGTTTGTTCGTTTAGTTTTCTGTAGTCGATTACTAAACGCCATTTTGTAAGACCTGAAGCGTCTTTCTTTTTGGGGACGATCCAGATAGGAGAAGACCAAGGAGAATATGAAGGTCTGATTATTCCTTGATTAAGCATGTCATTTATTTGTTTTTCAACTTCAACTTTATGAATAAAAGGATATCTATAGCTTCTAGTAAATATCGGTTTATCATTTACCAAGTTTATGTCATGTTTGATATTATTTGTGAAGGAGAGTTTCTCATGTTCTTTTTTGAAAATATCTTCGAATTTTGTGCAGAGTTTTTCTATGCTTTTACGCTCTTCATGATTTAAATGTGAAGTACGGATTAATTTTGTGATATTCACATTTTTTGCACCGTCATCAAAGGTTTTAATATTGAAATTATTTAATTCATCGTGAGTTACTGACATTAGTTCACATTCTATAGGGTGTTCTATACAAATTGTTTTATTGTGTGGTGAATAATTTACTACTTCCATTAGAGCATAATTTTTTACAGCTTTGTATATTCCTTCTGGAATAATACAATTTCCGTTAAGGACTACAGGTTTAACATATATTTCTCCGTCTGATACAGTGACGGGAATGTTGGCGATTATTTTGCTTCTTGGGGCTATTTGGTATGTCTTTGACATGAAATTTAGTTTAAATTTTAGTGGAATAACTGTGTCGGGTGTCAACAATATGGATTTTCCAAGGTTTAAAGAAATGTTGAGTTGTTGCATCATTTCGAGCCCAATAAGACCATTGAAATAGGTATGGAATTTGAAAACTAAAAATTGCAAATCTTGGGTGGTTCTGAGTTCTTGGAGTCCTTGAATTATAATGGCTTTGTCAATAATATGTTTGTTGAAGAGTGTTGTTATGATTGTTGGTTCTATAGTTCTGTGATATTTAATGTCTAATATTCCAGGTTCTATGAAAGATTTGTTTGATCCCGTATCGATCAAAAATTTAAAGAATTTTCCGTTTAGGTTAATGTCAATGTAAGGAAGTTTATAACCTGTTTGGTGGTTATTTAAGTTCATGTATCCGACTGATTCTCTGAGGCAGGTATGTGAAAATCCTAATCTTCAATTTCTACTTCTTGAATATAAGGTTCTTGTTGAATTGATTTTTCATGAAGTTGTGCATTCAAACATTGTTGTTCATGTTCGTATTCATAATAATGTTCAGGGTGTGTATTGTTTCCAATATCATCGCTGTCAGGGTAATGATTAAAATATTCCTGTTCTTGATAAATTGGTTTTCCGTCAATGTTAAACAATTCTTTATGTTGGAATTTTGGAGGTCCAGTGTGTATAAAATTTTGTCTAGTTATTTGATTTGGATAATTTTGTTCTATTAGACAGAGACTTCTAGCTTGTTGTAAAGTTTTGGGATCTTTCGTTCTAATTATTGTTGCTAATGGTTCTCTAAGTCCAGTAAGGAAAGAAGTTAAAGCTAACTGTAAATACCATTCCTTTTTTGCCAGTGTTACTTGTGGAATTTGTTATACAGGAGTATTATTTGCTAACCAAGAATTTAAGCGGTTCACGATGCTTGAAACATTTGCAAAATAATGGTCTATATCGTCTGATCTTTGCGATAAGGAATTTAATTCTTTAATTAATGTTGCTTCACTTTCTTTGTCTGCATAATGATCTATTAGACATGAACGCATTAACGCCCATGTGCTACTTGCACTATACATTTCGAGCACATTACTAGCATCGTCAGTAATTTTACTACGAATATTTCGTGTTAATAACTTTTTCTGGTTAATATTGGGGTAAAGTGGATCACAAATGTTAACTACTTCGTCCACATGATCTATAAAATTACGCAACTCATGTTTGTTACCTGAAAATCTTGGTATTTCTTTAATCGCATCGGGGATTTTCAAAATATCTAAATTATCTTCTGCCATTTTATCTTTATTATTAATGTTAAGTTTCTCAAAAATTTCTGTTATTGTGTCTAATTCTAACATTCCAACAACTATTGTTAAAAAGGGTTTTATAGTATTTATTTCGAGTACTATTTTTTTTCAATATGCTATTTATTTAATATCAATTTCAAGATGGAAAGGTTTAGAGGAATTTTTGGACAATCAAAAGAATATATCAATAACAGTCACTTACCATAAATTAATTATAACGATGATCTGATATGCCTTCATCTCACGTATTATAATTCGATTGATGATTGTCGGTTTCTTCCTTAGCCTCTTTTTCTTATTTATTTATTTTATTGTTCACTGTTCTGGTATATACGCCAGTACGTCTTATTATTTTTATAATTTTTTATTTTTATTACTTGGTTGCTTTTTGGTTATGTATGTACCATTAATTACATTAATTTTATGAAAAATTCTTATTAATTTAAATTATTAATTTTCACTTTTTTTTCAATTTTAATTTATTTTATTCTATTTCACTTAACTATATGGATAACTATTCAATGTTCGTTTGATAGTTTCCGCGAACGTTAATCCGCGAACGTAACGGTACCTAGCACTAATTGACTATATACTTTAGTCATTACAAAAATATGTATTCACTAGAAACACGATTACATTCGCTATGCAGTTTCGTCGTAGGCCAGATATTTAAAAATATCCGCTGCCAACTGCGCCAGTTATGTAATTACACTTTGAAATATTTTATTTTTTTAAAACTTAGAGCTATATGCTCTAAGTGTTTTATTTATTAATTGAAAACTTTTTAAATAAAATGTAAATACAATTTTATGATAAGTTGTCTTGCTTGTTTCACTGTTACGAATATATTAATTTTAAATTTAGTTGATACAATATTTAATGGAAAGCAAAAAGGCAATAATATGATATTGTGATATCGTTGGAAGAACGATATCAAAACAATAATTTTCTCATAACAATAATATTAAGCTACAGATAACAGATAATAATCAAAGTAACCTAATATTACATTTGAGAATGTAATATTAGGTTACTTTGATTATATGCAATGTTCTTGAGGGATACGTAACTTACGTCCCCACGAATTTTTTTTTTTTTTTTTTATTTATTTAAATAGTACAATCTTATCAAATGATAATTTATTACTAAAGATAATAACGCACTTATTTGAAACTAATAAGTGGAGCGAGTGTGGGTTTACAGAAATCAATATTCTGCTCCCAATAATGAAACTTTATTTATTATAGATGACTAGCTCATGCGGTTTAATTCTTTTAAGGCGTCTCAGTTCTTGCGTTATGTCAAGAAGTTGTATTGCTTCACTGTTGGTATGTTGCAGTAACCTTCTTTCATGTTTGATTGCAAATTCCTGGATCACTTCATCAATCCATTTGACATTTAGGTCTTTGTGTAATTCCTCGTTGGTTACGTAGCGGTAAGCATTCGTTATTGTACGTAGAAATTTGTTTTGATAACGTTGAATAATTAAACGATTTGATTGTTTAGTACAGCCCCAGAGCTGGATACCATACGTCCAAATTGGTTTAATTATTGTTTCGTAGATCAGGCGTTTACAGTACAGGCTAAGCTTAGAATGTCTTCCTATTAGCCAGTACATCTCACGTTGTTTCATTTTCATTTGCTCTGCTTTTTGTCTAACGTGATGTTTCCAGTTCAATCTTGAATCGAGATGCAATCCGAGATATTTTGCAGATTCAGCTTGGGGAATTTGTACCCCATTGAGAAATGTATGGATGTTGCTATTTTTGTGCCGCAACGTGTATGTTACATGGACTGATTTCAGCTCGTTAAGCTTTATTTTCCAATCCCTGGTCCATTGGTTGATTTTATCGAGTGCGTGCTGTAAGTATTCTACTGCTTGGTTCTGCGATTCGCTTGATGCCAATACTGCGGTATCATCAGCAAAAGTTCCAATGAAGGTTGTTTCCGTTGTCGGTATATCAGAAGTGTAAAGTAGATATAGGATGGGTCCTAATACGCTACCCTGGGGGACTCCTGCTACGGCTGGGTAAAAGTTGGAGTATGTTACTTCATGTGATACTCTAAATATTCGTTTGGAGAGATACGACTCGAGCAATTGGCAGTAATTTTTTGGCACTAATTTACTTATCTTGTAGATAAGACCCTCATGCCACACTCTATCGAAAGCCTGTGATACATCTAGAAATACGGCAGGGCAATATTTCTTCTCTTCAAGTGCTTGTTCTATCTTTGCAGTCCCGCGATGAACTTGATCAATTGTCGAATGTTTATTCCTGAATCCAAACTGGAAGTCAGGTATAATGATCATTGGTCTTAGTCGTTTCAATAACAACTTCTCAAACAATTTTGAAATAGTAGGTAACAAAGAGATCGGCCTGTATGAGCCCATTTGCTCGGCTGGTTTGTCTGGTTTTTTTATCATGATGATTTGTGCAACCTTAAAACACTCAGGCACATATGTAAGTCGAAAGCAAGCATTATATATATATGTTAACATAGTCACTGCTCTCTTTGAAAACTCCTTAAACATCCTTGGCGAAATGTCATCAATTCCAGGTGACTTTTTGGGATTCAGATTCATGTCAATTTCTTGTGCAATTTCAAGTGGGGTGACACTTCTGATATTTGATGGAGATCTATAAACTGGTTTAGGATCAATCCTAGATTGTATGTCGTGTGGTTGAAATACTGATGCCAAATGTTGTGCAAATAGTTCTGCTTTTTCTTCGTTACGTCGCACCCATTCTCCATTTATGTTCCTTATAGGTGGCACTTGGATTATTGGTCTCTTGAATCTTTTAGTAGCTTTCCAAAGAGAATAATTTTTGTCAGCTTCAGGACCCAGTCCTTTCAAATAATATTCAGTACAAGTTTCTTTATGTTCTTTAATTAATCGGTTAACTTTATTACTTACGCGATTAAATTCTCTTTTGTCATTAATGTTTCTAGTTCTATGCCATACGCGCCTTTTCCTACGCCTTTCTTTTATCAGTTCCCGAATCGCCAGGGGGTAGTTGATCTCTTGTACGACTTTCTCACCTAATACGGGTGTAGCCTCTTTAGCTGCATCACGCATGGAGTTAATAAAATGTTTAGTTTGTAATTCAAGTTCTTGTTTAGTTTTAAGACTAACTTTTAACTCAATTAGAGTATCCAGTTTCTCTCTAAATAATTCCCAATCAGTAAATTTATTAGTAAGGTTAAGTTTGGTTTTCTTTCTTATGACTAATGTACTCAGAGTCATTAAGACCGGTGTATGATCGGAAGTAAGGTCGTCAATGCCTTCAACTTCAATGTAATTTGAGGCTATTCCTTTCGAGATATAAAAGTCAATCAAATCAGGAATTTTGCTTATGTCTGTAGGCCAATAGGTAGGTTTACGCGATGAGTGATATTCACATCCTGATATTTCTATTGCACTTAGGAGTTCTTTTCCTTTTCCTGGTGTTATGAGTCGAGATCCCCACGCAGTATGTTTCACGTTGTAGTCACCTCCTATAATAAACCTTGGTCCAAGTTTATTAAAAATGTTGACATATTGATTTCTTACGATATTATGTCTTGGTGGGCAGTAGATCGCCCCTAAACTTAGTTCAGCACCACCATGGTTAATCGTTATTACGGTTGCTTGCATAAATGGTTCCTTAATTTCTTCTTGTTGGAAATGTAGAATATTTTGTTTGATTAAGATTGCTGTCCCTCCTCGAGCACGACCACTAGGATGCAATGTCCAATAGGCTCTATATCCTGTAATTTTGATAAAGTTTTTCTCCGTAAAGTGCGTCTCTGATATTAAAGCTACATCTATGTTGTTGGTTCTTAGAAATACTTCTAGTTCTTGAGCTCTTGCATTAAGCCCGTTAGCATTCCAGGTAATTATACGTAGGAATGTTACAGTCATTTACTTTTTATGTTTTAGCGGTTTGTTTGGTGGTTTGGAATTATCTTCCAGTTTATCCACCCTGTTAGTAAGCTGGCTGAAATTTTGTCTCATTTCTGCCTGAAATTCGGTGAGCATTTTCATTATATTACTAATGGTTGGCTCGTTGGGCACAGGCTTCTGCCTGCTTACTTGATTTGAATTGTTATTTGAGGTTTTGGTCACCTGGGCGTAGGAAACCCCCTCTCTAATTGTATCATATTGTTGGTTTGGCTTTTGCTGTAGGCGCTCTGCTACTGTAATTTTTCTCGGTAGCTGAGCATTTAGTTTTTTCTGATACACCAGGCATCCTTTATAGCTAGCCGGATGACCTTTTTCTCCGCACAGTGCACAAGTTGGTATAACATTTCGCGGCTTTTGACATTGTTTTGTTTGATGATTCTCAGCACATTTGACACATTTGGCTTGCCTATTGCAGAAGTTCTTCGTGTGTCCTAACTGTTGGCAATTTGTACACTGAGGTATACCTATTACCTTTTTAGGTGGTTCAATAGACACCTTGCAATATAGCAGGTTCTTAATTTCGTATATGTCCTTATTGTTTTCCCCCTGTAACAGGTCTACATAAAACAATGGGAAGTGTCTAATAATTTTCTCATTATTAATTGTCAACTTTTTATGAACGTTAATAATGTTGGTTACTTTATGACCATGGTCCTTGATTGCCGCTTTGATCTCTTCGCGATTGGTAGATGACGGTAAACCTCGTATTACGATTCTATACCATTTTTCACTTTTGAACTGATAAGTATGGTATTCCATCTTATATAGTGTACTATCCTTGTTATTGGATTCAGTGTCTTTTATATCGCTAAGTAGTTTTTTAATTTTACGGTAGTCATTTTCAGACTGCGTTGTTATTTTGATGTCGTTATTGGATATTGCTTTAAACTGAGCAGGTTTCTCTGTCACTGCCAATACTTGAGCTCTGAGTATATTAAAATCTCTAACGTTGCTGACATTGATTGGTGGTGGTAAGGGCTCCTTTTTGTGTGCTTGTTGTGGTTGTTTTGGTATTTCGTTATCTTGCGGTAGAGTTACCCTTGGTGATGGCGTTTTGGAGAGTCTCCTCTTTTTATGTACATTTAGTTTATTTTGTCTAGGTTGGGTTTCTTTCTCAAGTTCCTCTTCATCCGTAAAGTAGTCATTGGTTAGACTTTGTAGGCTCTGACTTCTACCATTAGTAGACGTAGAAGGTTTATTTTGCCTTTCTAGTGATTCGATTCTGTTTTGTAAGTTTACCAAAATATCTTGGTATTTATTACATTGTAACTCATATTGCTGGCATTTTGTCCTTAGTTCATTATTCTGGCGCTCAAGCGAGGCTAATTTTGATGTCATTTCATTGCCGTCTTGAAGCATACGGTGTCTTTTCGTTAATGTTGGAGAATGCATGAGTTCTAATGGAGAAATGGGGCTTATACTTCTATCTGCTCCAGTAGCTAAGCTTGCCACTACTAAAGCATTGCGGTCGCTGGATATCGACGACTGGAAGCCCGCTCGCTCACTTTCCGAAGTCGCCGGTACTGGGCATCCTAATCCCTGCACCGTAGCATTAATCTTCTTCTGATCTACCATGGTTGGTTTATTGTTCGGGGTTCCTTCCCCTAGCCAGTTTTGGTCCGCGGATGGTATTTTATTTCCCACCTACCCTCCGGCAAGCCGGTTAAAGAGCATTCCCCTATCCGCCACCTGGGGACGCGCCACGATGGAAGTTTGGCATCTCCACACGGGAGGCATTCGTCCCCACGAATGTAACGAAATAATTTCGTGCCAAATACTTCAGTATTGTGGAAAATATAAAACGGAAAAAAAATTCATAATAACGAGTCCGGATTTTTTTACAGACTGTAGTTGGAACATAATTGATAAATCTCGTTTCCCTATTGAGACCTCTGTCTTAACGTGATAAGACTAAATTTTTAAATATTTCAGTTGATTAACGATCATAAATCAATAAGCGAAAGGTAGAAAAGAAAAATATAAAAATATTCGGGGAGTCAAGTATAGATTTTTGTAGAGTAACCTTCTCTAATAAACAACCCAATAAAGTAATAAAAATGAGTCGATAAAAAAATAGAAAAAAATGAAAAGTTCTAGTATATAGTATGTAATTAAATTAGTGAATAAAATTAATGTTCAGTTTTTTCTAATCATTGTATTTAAGTTAAGATAAATAATTTATAATCGAACTATAAACTAGTGCTAATCGGTTAAGTTATAATAAGTGCAGTTATAATTATATAGCAAAGCGTTTAGTGAACTAAGAATGGTGGACGTTTTATAAAATTTGCACGAAAAACGTGGTTGTGCAAACAAAAACTCTATCTAGGCTTATGAAGAATAATTAAGCCACAAATACACCAAATTACGAGTGTGTGATAATTAAAATACCTAAAATATTCCTTCAATAAAACTGGAAAATATTAACAAAGTGAACATAACGATAGTCTCTTTTAGGCACTACCTATTAAGACTACCAGTGCAACAACAACAATAGACTTTCTGTGGTTGCAATTAGTGAACAAAATAGAATTGAAATTGGTAACGAACTCGTTGAGGTAGTGCTAAAAATGCGACGAAATAGAAACGCATACATAATATAATATACCTAAATAATATAATTACTATAATAAATTACCTAATAATACAAAACATATATGTATATAAGAACAAATATTATACTTTTTATAAGCTAATATAATCGCAATAAATAATATTACATAAAAGTGATCAAAAATACAATTCGTAACAAATATCATGGATTACCAATGGCGCCCAACGTGTTTTGAATTCCGTAAGCTAGTTGTAGTTTAATATTTTAGTTTAATAATTAATTATTAAATTTAAGTATAACCACAAATAGGTTTAAGCATTTCCTTTTGATTTTTTTCACTTAATTGATTTTGTTTGAGATAAATTGAGTTTTTTTTTTAAATTGATACTTAAAAAGAAAATTTTTCAAACTATTTATATTTTATTTTTATTTTTACTACTTAATTTTCTTATTATTTAAGTACTAACCAACCTAATTTTCTTGGTGAAGGTGATTTTTAGTTTAAATAATTATATTTTTATAATGTGCAAATCAAATTTATTAATTTTTCATTTTTCCTTTCTCGTCTGCCATCTTATTTGTGATTTGCCTCTTTTTCTCTAGTTTTCTTTTCTTTTCTCCGCATCATTATTGCATTATGGTTATTAGTTCGTTTAGTGATTTAATTAGTGAATATAGAATGGATAACTAATTTGTGTATTTGAATGGAGTTTAGGTAAGTAAAGTGGAAACAAGGTGAGTTGCCTGTTGGTTTTCTTTTCCCTATCCTACCTTTCCCTATTTCCCTTCCTTATGCGGTCCTAACTAGGATTATTCAGTTGTCTAGAAATACCCACCCCGAACCCTGAGCTTTAGCCGACGAACAATGACCGCCTAGACAGCTGAATAGTTAATTTCTATTAACATGACCTCTGGTCATGTTGCATGACCTCTGGTCCTGTTACATTTATTTTGTCGGCGGACAATCAAAAATAAACAAAAACCTAAAGAATACTTACACGGACATTCAAATAAAAGCAGGATAGTAAATTATTTAAATAGTTTAAATGCAGTAAAGTTATGACGTTTTTTTTCTATATATAACGAAAGATGAACAATAAATGTGCGTTGTTACCTGGCTATAAAAGATGATAAAGAAGAAGTTTCACATACATAACTAGATGGTATGATGTGCTCGAACTTATATTTTATGAAATATATTTCGAAACTTATTGAGCCTGACCACATTATCGAAGAAATTGAAGAACACTTTGATGACAGCGATAACAAAGCACATGTTTTAATATTAAAAATGATTATATTTAAAAAATAAAACTAGGCTAATGTACTACTATAACAATCATTGTTCAGTTAATTGGTAAATTGTGCTAAGTATACAGCTAGCTAATGTCAAATTTTGCTATGTGCTCAGTATCTGAAGTGCAAAAAGTGATACAGTAAACTTCTGCAATGGAAAAATACACATTAATAAATTGTCAAAATGGTTGATAATTAATTGTGATATTAAGTGTTGCAGTGTTTTACGAAGCCCACTAAAGTTGCTTTGGTTTTCACACCAAATTTTGCCTGGGATGTTGCGATGTTTAGTGAACACTAATCGAGTTAATTGGAGCAATTTTATTTTACGATGGCGTTTAGCCTTGCGATGAACTGCTTCGATGACTAGGCGTTGGAATTTTATCGCATACGATTGATTCACTGAAACTTTGTTTCCTTTCCATCGAGATTTTGGTCCAATTTCAGACTTGATGCGTAGTTTGGTAAACAAATTTATACTTCTATTTTTGAGTGTTGTGTAGATGAAATGCTCTTCCTTCGCATCTGCATACTGGTTTCGTTCAATGGTTGTTCGGCTGGTTTTCCCGTTCTGATGTGTAAGTATACCGTGAACTTTGGTAACTGGATCCCGTAGCGTTAATTGATTTGGTTGGACTATGTCTTCATTTTCATATTTATCGGAATGCGTGATGAAATAATGTCGTTGTTGCTCGTGATTTGTAATTTGTATGTAGTCATCCATTATATTGCATATTTGGAACGATGAAATAAAACTGTTGATTGAGCTGGATAATTTATCTGGAGACAGTAATCTGAATACTTCACATCTGGTTGGTTATTTTGAGTGAACATCTATGATGTTAGATCTGCAAATCTCACTGCAATTCGGTTTCCAATGGTGAGTAAGTTGGCTGCTTTGATAAATCAGTGGTGGTGTCTCTAATAAATTGTGTGGTTTGATTGGACACATCGTTGTTTTGATGTTGATTCGAGGATTCGGTGGTTGTGTGCATCATAAGAATAGGTTGCGTTTGGTTTTCAAGATTGCCTGTAACTATCCAACCAAATTTTGAAGATTGAAGTGGTGGAACATTCTTGATTATTAATTTTATTGGATTCAAAATTTCAAAAAATACGTCAGCCCCAAGAAGAACATCGATTGTATTTGGTTGGAAAAATTGAGAATCTGCTAAATTCAAATTGTTAATTAGGTTTGATGGATATTTGATTGGATTGGTCGGCAATAAATTAGCGATTTTGTTTATAATATGAGCCTTGATTGATAATTTATAAGCTGGATCGAAGCGTGAGCTAATGGTCATATTGATTTTTTCTTTTGTGTATCCAGCCGATGTGGATGCTAAACCGTAAATAGATAATGATGACGGATGTCGTGGTAGGTTTAGGCTTTGAGCACAAGATTCAGTGACAAAGGATGTTTGCGATCCTGAATCTAAAAGCGCTCTGAATGGCTGGAGTTTTCCTGTACGTGACATAATATGGATTACAGCTGTAGGTAGTACCGTGGTTGTTGTTGATAAGTGTGCGTGACATACATGGCTGGTTGTTTGGCTATTGTCGATTTGTTTTTGTTCAATAGTGGGTGGTGGCTTAGTGGATGAATGTGATGATTGGTCATGCGAATTTTGATTGAATGAGGCATGATGTTTCGAAGTTGTTTGACTGGAAATTTGGGAAGCATCATTTTCAGCTTGACGAAGAAGGGTTTGATGTCGGTTATTGCAGATTAGGCACGATGCTCTGTTAAAACACTTTACACTGGTATGTCCCTTCTTTAAACAATTACGGCATACATTGTTGTCTGCTACGAGTTTCATTCTTGATTCCATAGTTCGATTTTTAAAGTCGGGACATTTAAACAAGGGGTGTTGTTGCTTACATGCTATGCACTCGTAATTATTATAAGAACTATTAGCAACGAGAAATGTTTTTGCACTTGGTTTGGATGTTGATTTCTTCGTCGTGACATCGCAAATTTCTAGTGCATCGCACCTTTTATTTAAAAACGCAATTAACTCGTTAACTGTGGGAAAATCCGTTCCAACTGAATCGTTGACCCACATCTGTTTAGACTCGTTGTCTATTTTGCCCAGTAAAATATGTATAAGCCAAGGATCCCGTGACTCGGCCCTTGGCCCTAATGCCCTTAAGCCGCGAATTATTTCGTCAGCTGTACCGTAATTTTCCTTAACTCCTTCCCGTTGGAGTAAGTACAAGGTCTTTGTTCCATGAACTTATGGATTAATGAAGCAATTATTGGGGTTAGTTTATTATAGCGGTTGCAAAGTTTCTCCCATGCCTCAATGTAATTATTTTCCGTTATGGAAATATGCCTTATCAACGCAGAAGCTTCCACTTCAAGTACACTGTTCAATATTTGCAATTTTTGAACTTTGCTAATTTTTGGATTATCGTGTACAGTTGTTTTAAACAGATCGTGGAATGAGGCCCAATAATTGTAATCGCCAGAAAATTTTGCAATATTAATTTTAGGTAATCGCACGTGGTGCGAAGTATTCATCTCCTCATACAAAGTTTTCTGTTGGTACATAAATTGTTCAAGAGTAGCGTTTAAATCGGTCGTCCTACTTGGTTCAGCTTGTCCCAGCTTTCAAATAGATTTCCTCAACCTCATAAAGTATTGAAACATACTTAGGAAAATCCAACAATGTATTTCGAGCTCAATAAAAATTTGATATCTATCTTCTAGAATTTCTCGCCGAGATATCACGGCCTCAAGCGTAGTGGATTCATTTATTGTTTCAGTAAAACGCAAAATGTTTTTTATTGAACCAAGCGCCCGATCACGCAACAATGTTAATTTTTCAGCCATCTTGAGATATCTTAGCACTTCACTTTATTATCCACGAGGTTTAAATAAAAATTGAAAACGCACGATATATTTGTATAGAAATATCCACGCGAATTTTATTTATGTACGGCACAGCACGGTTATAAAAAATGAAAAATTTTACCTTAGTAAAACTGGAATCCCGGGTTTCGGCACCAAAAAATGTTTGTGAAGATGATGAGGTTGATGTTCCAAAATGGTGAACTGTTTTCCAATTATAAAGATGATGAAAAAATGGTTGTAAAGATGCAGATGATGATATTCCAAACCAAAATGTTGAATTATTTCCAATGATAAAGATGATAAAAGATGTATTGATGGAGTTGAAATTTGAAGATGATCCAGTAAAAAAGAAATAAAACTACACTATTGAACACTTAACGTTATTATTAATAAAAGCCAAAGTAATTTATTTTTATATAAAGGAACTAACACACTGTATATTTTTAGTTTTTAATGTTAACTTGTCGCTAATTTGTAATCGAATGAATGAGATTTAATTTTACAATATTTAGCTTTACAAAAAATACGTTAACTCACTGTCACGTTTGAATCTTAAAATTAATGCAGGTTGTAGCAAACTTGAATAATGTACTATTAAAATAATAAATAATGTACTAGTACGATGTACTATGCGGTTCATCGCACTCATCCATACTACTACTCTAGTACAACATTACATAATAATAATAATGACAGTAGTTGACATGTTGTGTTTACAAAATAAATTTACAAGAATTTTAAAAGAGATAAGTATAAATTATATAAAATTAATGTTTTGACTATATAAATTATTAATTACTTTCTTAATTTTAGATATGTACATATTATTTGGTTTAATTTAACAAAGTTGGTAAGTATGTGAATATAAAATAATTTTCTTCTTTTGGTTTTAATTTTAGGTACAGCTGATGATGATACCGTAGCACTTGGAATGGAAAATAACTGTGTGTTGGTTTGTTTACAAACATTTAATAAATCTTTGAGTAAACCAGCTGTTATTTGTTTGTTTTATTTTAGAGTTTCGCTATCATAAAAAATTTATTAAAAAATAACAAAAATATTAATTGAAAAATGCGCGCGGAGTTTTATGAATTAAAGAGAAATCTTCATTAACTTCCACGATATATATAAATGATGTCGTTGGCTCTACACACCCGCTCTCCACTTTTTCTTTGTTAATTGACGTCAACGTCTATGAATTATAAAGAAAATGCGCTAAAGCGCACCCGTGTTTTAGTTTCAGACGTAAACGTCTTTACTATGTGACTACCAACACAAAAACGCGTGTATTTTCTTATGGAGGCCTCAAAATTCAAAAATCCGCCATCTTGGATCTGACAGAAAGTGGCGTTGTGTGGTCATTAAAAACTGAATTAGTAGCACTTAATCATGTTTGCGTCTTTAATAATCATCGTTTAGTGAATTAGTAGCACTTAATCATGTTTGCGTCTTTAATAATCATCGTTTAGTACAATTACTGCGTTCTAGTGGTGAAAAGTGGTATTGCATTAATTAGGTGTAATAAAGTTGTAGTTGTGAGATCTGGCGACAAGAAGCTGAACTAGTTAGCAATACTAATAATCATTTTACTGATAGAAAGTAGCGCTCTTAGTAGTGAGAAGTGGTGTGAATTTAATGCACTTATTTATACTACAGTAAGTTACTACTACTAGTGGTGTCTAATTAAATGTAATTAAATGATATCGAACCTTTAATGTTTTTTAAAAACTATACAAATTTAATGGAAAGTGACAAAAAAGTATAAAACTTATAGTATATAAATTAAACCAGTTGTTAAAAATTAATTAAAAATGTTATATAAAGATATAATAAGTAACAAAAATCGTTATTAAGTTTATAGAGTAATTTTAAAAAATTATAAAAAGTAAACTACCTTTAAAATGGTATAAAAACTACTACTTATAAAAAGAAACTCATTATTATCGCATTATGAGAAAACAACGTAAATGTCTATGATTTACATAGTAAATGCATATTTTTTTATAGCTTCATAAGAAAAATTGGCGTAAACGTAAATATATGATTTATATAGAAAATGCGGTGAACACCGTAGCCGCGCTTTTAAAATTTTTTATTAAAATTATTCTAATAAAATTGATTACTAAACAAATGAAGCAGTTTTTATTTTAGTTATGTAATATGAGATTAATAGAAATTTATAAAATGTTATTAAATGTATTAAAAGCGATCCTAAATTGGCTGCAAGAGCTATGAAAAAATATAAGATTTGAATAAAAATATGATATTTAAAATATTTAAAAAATGCACATTTGAACACGCAATTACCTCACAAGTTTTAAAAAGTTTGGAAATAGTTTCAAAAAGTTTTAAAGTTTTAAAAAGTTTTAAAAAATTTTAAAAAGTTTTAAAAACTTTAGATTTTTTTTAGAAAACGTTTTAAAAGTTTTAAAAAGGTTTAAAAAGTTTTAAAAGTTTTACAGTTTTTAAAAGTTTAAAAATTTATTTATTTTTATAGCTTCATAAGTAAAATTGACGTAAACGTCTATCGCTTCGTTTATACCACAGCTAAAAAGCAATGCTAAACGCAAATGACAGCTGGAGCAACGGTATAAACACGACATTTTAATAGCTCAGCCAGCTAAAATTTCGATTTTATATGAAAATGACATTTGTAGCATTGCTATTTTAGCTGTGGTATAAACGTAGCATATGATTTATAAAGAAAATGCGCTTAAACGTACCCGCGACATAATTTAATTTGAAAAATAATTTTACGATTTCGTTTTAGCACCCGCTAAAAAGCACCCGCTAAACTTTTTAAAAGATTTAAACAGTTTTAAAAAGGTTTAGAAAGTTTTAAAAAGCTTTAGAAAGTTTTAAAAAGTTTTTAAGATTTTAAAAGTTTAAAAATTTATTTATTTTTATAGCTTCATATGTAAAATTTACGTAAACGTCTATGATTTATATAGAAAATGCGGTAAAACGTACCCGCGCGTTTTCGAGTTTGATTTTTTTAGTTTGGGTGAAAAATACGTAGACACAACCGTCTATGACTTAAAAAATTAATCATGTTACATATGCTAATTACCTTATTTTTAATTGCATCATGAGAAAAAATAACGTAAACGTTTATGACTGATATAGAAAACGGCTATGTTTAATCGCATCATAAGAAAAATTGACGTAATCGTCGTAAACGTTTTTAAAAAAAAATCTAAAGTTTTTAAAACTTTTTAAAAAAAATTTAAAATTTTTTAAAACTTTTTTAAAACTCTAAAACTTTTTGAAACTATTTCCAAACTTTTTAAAACTTGTGAGGTAATTGCGTGTTCAAATGTGCATTTTTTAAATATTTTAAATATCATATTTTTATTCAAATCTTATATTTTTTCATAGCTCTTGCAGCCAATTTAGGATCGCTTTTAATACATTTAATAACATTTTATAAATTTCTATTAATCTCATATTACATAACTAAAATAAAAACTGCTTCATTTGTTTAGTAATCAATTTTATTAGAATAATTTTAATAAAAAATTTTAAAAGCGCGGCTACGGTGTTCACCGCATTTTCTATATAAATTATATATTTACGTTTACGCCAATTTTTCTTATGAAGCTATAAAAAAATATGCATTTACTATGTAAATCATAGACATTTACGTTGTTTTCTCATAATGCGATAATAATGAGTTTCTTTTTATAAGTCACAACCGTTTACGTCAATTTTTTCATGATTCGCTGAAAATTGTTATGCTTACGCCCGATTCTCTCATGATGCGATTAAACAATGAGAATTTCCTTTGTAAATCAAAGACATAAGACTTGAAAAATATATTTTTTTAATGCATAATGTGACAAATTTACTTAAAAACTTTTATAATTTACTATAAACTGAAAAGGTCGCGAAGTGCGAGTTTTTATATTCACGCTAAAGCATACCCACACTCAATCGATTAATTACATTGTCGAATATAAATATGAATGCACCAATGCACAATGTTTTCCAGCATCCATCATGATTTTATCAAAGACCGCATTGGTTATATATGCAAGCGCAAAAACCGTTTTGAAATTTTCTAATGTTAACTATCCGAAAAAACTACGATCAGTAAATAAAAGACATACACTTTTAATACTACATACTAAAAAAAATATTTTTTTATTCAGTTATATATAAAACTCTTGATAAAATACATTACAGCAATAAAGTTAATTAGACTATAATCTAATTAATGGATTAAGCACCATTATTTTTTTTTTTTTTGAAAAACATTCTTACAGAAAAATATAAAAATTAATCTAGACAGGAAAAGCTATTTTAGAACATCGCAAGGAGTGTCTGCTTATTTATGGTTGCTGAACGGCTGCATAAAAGGGGTAAGATCAAAACCCAATATTTTAGAACAAACAAAAAGTATTACTTCAATAATTCATTTTTGGCAATCAGTAGTTTACACCAGGATGCCATCTGATAAACATTTAATTGCACGCCTCATTTCAGGCATAGTCTCTCAAGAATTTGTAAAGGAACAAATGTACGCCGTGTGCCTGCCGGCAAGCTTATTGCTTTTTGAACATTTACAAAAATTTGATATCAAAATCATATGCGGAAAGATGATAAACTCGCCACTCATTTACATATTTGGACGGAAATTGATGGTGTAAAATATGATCCTACAATTGCTATAAATAGAGAATATTTAACAAAAGCAGGAAAGGCTCATTTAGATGTCGGAAAATTTCAATACTATGCCGAAGTTCCAATTGAAAAGAGTTTTGACGATTTTAAGATAATGAATACTTTCTATAAAGTAAGACAAACTGGAAAGATTGTTGATTATTTCGAGGAATCTCCGGCAATGTTAATAATAATTAGAAATAGAGTTAGTAGCAGGATTAAGAAAATGTTAAAACAAAAAAATAAATTAATAAATTTTAAAAAGTAATATTAAATTATACAAAAAATTTACAATTTTTTATACCATTTTAAAGGTAGCTTACTTTTTATAATTTTTTAGAATTACTCTATAAACTTAATAACGTTTTTTGTTACTTATTATATCTTTAAATAACATTTTTAATTAATTTTTAACAACTGGTTTAATTTATATACTATAAGTTTTATACTTTTTTGTCACTTTCCATTAAATTTGTATAGTTTTTAAAAAACATTAAAGGTTCGATATCATTTAATTACATTTAATTAGACACCACTAGTAGTAGTAACTTACTTTAGTATAGTAAATCAGTGCATTAAATTCACACCACTTCTCACTACTAAGAGCGCTACTTTCTATCAGTAAAATGATTATTAGTATTGCTAACTAGTTCAGCTTTTTGTCGCCAGATCTCACAACTACAACTTTATTACACCTAATTAATGCAATACCACTTTTCACCACTAGAACGCAGTAATTGTACTAAACGATGATTATTAAAGACGCAAACATGATTAAGTGCTACTAATTCACTAAACGATGATTATTAAAGACGCAAACATGATTAAGTGCTACTAATTCAGTTTTTAATGACCACACAACGCCACTTTCTGTCAGATCCAAGATGGCGGATTTTTGAATTTTGAGGCCTCCATAAGAAAATACACGCGTTTTTGTGTTGGTAGTCACATAGTAAAGACGTTTACGTCTGAAACTAAAACACGGGTGCGCTTTAGCGCATTTTCTTTATAATTCATAGACGTTGACGTCAATTAACAAAGAAAAAGTGGAGAGCGGGTGTGTAGAACCAACGACACCATTTATATATATCGTGGAAATTAATGAAGATTTCTCTTTAATTCATAAAACTCCGCGCGCATTTTTCAATTAATATTTTTGTTATTTTTTAATAAATTTTTAGATTTTAATTTTTTTAATTTTCATGATTCGTTTGTAATTAATATTTTTTATGTTAAAATTTTTTGTTTATTTTTTTTTTTTATTTTCAGATTCTTCTTTTAATTTTATAAAATTTTAATTTGTTATTTTATTTTTAAATAGAGGACACCAGAATAAAAGATGCTCCGAGTCGGAGCAAGTATATTTTCATGGAATTTAAGTATTACAAAAAATCTTCAAAGTCAATGTACAAATATTTTATAAACTTAATAACGTTTTTTGTTCCTTATTATAACTTTTAATAAGATTTTTTATAATTTTAAAAATTTATTATTATTTTTTTATATCAATAATTTTCATAACTAATTATAACTTTTCACGTATTTCTTTTATAACTTTTAACATATTTTTTGTTCAAAGTTTATAATTTTTCATAACTCTTACAACTAATTTTTATAACTTTTAATAAATTTCATAACTTTTTATATCTTTAAATGTCTTTATATTTTATAATATAATTGTTATATTGTTTTAACTAAGGTACTATAAGTTTTATACATTTTTGCCACTTTTCATTAAATTTGGTTAGTAAAAAAAAAGATGCAAATTTTACAACATTTAATTACTTTATAATTTTTTAAACATACTTTATAAACTTGATATCATTATTTGTTACATTGATCTAGAGTAACGCTGTATATTACTACATATAATACTTAGCACAATTTACGAATTAACTGAACAATGATTGACATTAGCCTAATAAAATGACATAATATTTCTATCAGCTGTTTTATTTTTTAAATATATTGATTTTTAATATTAAAGCCTGTGCTTTGTTATCGCTGTCATCAAAGTGTTCTTCAATTTCTTTGATAATGTGGTTAGGCCCAATACTGACTACGTCACATTTTTAAATAATTTTAAATGTATAATAAATTTCATTTCGGTTATGTAAAAAATAAATGCTGTAACTTTATTGCATTCAACTTTTGAATATCATATCAAAAGTTTGTAAATTACGTGTAATTAACATTAACTTCATTTAAAGTTGTCAGCTTTGCACTGTGTTTTATTTATCAGTTTTGTACTGTATAGCGATAATGTAGTTGCGCAGGTCGTTGCCATTTATTTTGTTGTAGAATAGTTAAATCTTTGATGATACTCTGATCAGTTTAAACATGAAATATGCTTTTAAGAATTACTTCCTGATTGGTTTACTAAAATATATATGAGTTTGCATAATTAGGTTTATTAAACTTTAAAATTGACATGTAAACTAAATGTTTGATATATTATTATGCGATAAATAACGTAATTTTTAGTAAATTGAGTAGTAATTTTCATTAATGATTTGTCGCTGGTTATCATAACAAAATATAATAATAAAATAATAACTTAATAGTGAAATGCACTAATGTGATTCGTAACCAAATATAAAATCTAATTTTACACGAGAAAATTTTATCGTTTCACCGTTGTCACTGTTGACTATGCAATTATATGCATGCTATCCTAAATACAAAATGATTATTAGTTTCTATGCATTGTTATGTGACATAACTTATCATCGTTTTTCACCTTTATCACTCATCGTTTTTTCTATTTTTACTTAATCGATTGACTTATGCCACACTATTGCAACGAAAACATAACTGAAATAATGATCATACAAGTTAATAAACATGATTTTTTTAATTGTGACGAAAGTATGCGAAATCCGATGATAACAATTATAAAAAAATATGATAAAAAATATTATTTGACCATTCTTATTATATTAGAACTTTCAATTCTCATTTGCATCCATCAGATTTGCTGTTGTTATGATATGTATAGCGATACGTTTTCAAGATCAAGTTTAGTTTTATCTTTATTATTTGCGATTACATAAAAATAAAATATCCCTTTAGTGATTTACTAACACAATTGTGCGAGTAGGGCAAAAGTACCATGTCAAAAATTTATTTTTGTATGTTTTTTGAACCAACTTACACATTTGTGAATTCCTTTTTAACTTATTTTCGTCCGAAAAAAACACTATAACTATACACACAATTTTGTTGGTTTTACTACAAATAAAGCGAATTTTTTTATCAACAACGCCATTACATACTATGGTTTTTTACTCACACATTTGTGTGGGTTGGACTAAAACTGAGCCAATTTTTTTGTTTTCTTGGTTGAAAAAGGGATATAGTGATACGTTTTCAAGATCAAAAAAAATATTTTTTTTTTGTTTAATTTACTATCGGAACAGTATTCTTGCATATAACACATCAATCGTTAATCAATCAAATATATATGTAATCAAATTCTTCATTACAGTTGAACAGGCGAATGACAAACCTTAATAAATTTCAATAAAATTCATATGATCATATGTTGAAATGAAGATTTTAGTTATCGAGACATTACTATATTTCTCAAGTTATATGTAGATGAAATGAAAAACCAGTATTAAATATTCAATTACTATGGAAAAAAAAAATTGGGATGGGATTTATGCCAGAACGAAGACAAAACAACTACTACGATATTAGAATGCATATATGACCAGTTAAATTAAATTAACCATATTAATCATTAGCAACAAAAAAAATCCGAAATGTGTGAATATACCAAATTAATCTCGATTATTCATCCGTCATTATAAACAAAATCATATGACGGTGCCATTTTTCAGCTTGAAAAGCGAAAGAATGCATATCTGTCCATTTAAAATAACCATTAATCATTAGCAACAACAACAAAAAAAAAACGAAATGCAGATATACCTAATTAAGTTCATCATTCATTATTCACCTTTTACAATTAACAAACATTATGACGTGTAACAGATTGCAAAGTAATAGAATGCATATATAGTATGTATGTCCGGTTAACATGATCACATGACGGCAACGCCTTGTTAGTGTAACAATTAACCACTCAACGTTCGCCCCGCCCCTTTCCCCTTTCTCCTTTCATCTTTCACATTTCACCTTTCTCTTTTCACCCTTCACCTTTCACCTTTGACATTTTACCTTTCACCTTTGACCTGTGACGTCATTAAAATCTGGTTCCCACGCTGGAGAGCCAAACTAACTACTTCCGTAAAGTAACTATGTTATTCCTGGTTAATATTAGGGGACTTTGTGCGGCCGCTGGTAGATCGGAATTTTGTAGTCGACTATTCACGCGCAACAGGCCGTTTTCGTCAATCACTGGATTTAGAGGCAACAGTCGGCTTTTCCGAGTCAAGGTGTTTGAGGATTTTAAACACTCGATTTCGCGATTAAAGTCTTGGTGCTGGATGACTTTGACTATTGCCCATTCTGCATATTGAAGTTCGTGACTAGATAGCGTTTCGTTATAACTGTCCTTGTACGATTTGTGCTGAATGAACCGATGACAGTACGCTCTAATTCGCTTTATTTTGTCAAAGCTTGAATGCCGTTCAAACAATTTGTTAAACACGTTGTCATTTGGTGTAACTAAATTAACTGATATCGTCTTATCTTTTAATTCTTCCAGTTGTAATTCTCCTCCAATGCTTTCAGCGTTGGCTGCATCAAAACTATCGTACGTTGTTTCGAGTTGCAAGAATTCTGGTCCGCTCCACCACAAATTATTAGCCAAATCTGCTGAGTTTTCAGAAGATTCCACGTGCCTTCATGTGGTTTCGGGCAAAATGCTTCTTATTGTAGATATTCGGTTGGCTACAAATATTTTGAATTTCCGGGGATCCCCATGAATCCAAGCCAAGGTGATGGTCGAATCTGACCAACAGTAAGTTCTAATATCCGCTAGGTACATGGCGCCTTGAACGTGTTTCATCAATTTTGTGAGTAGTGACGCTGCATTGAGCTCTAACCGATGGATGGTTTGTTTTATTTTATTAGGTGCGACACGTGTTTTTGCCATTAGTAAGTGTGCTGTAATGTGGCCCATATTGTCAGTTGCTCGACAGTATACCACTGCAGCATACGCAGACTCAGATGCGTCAGAAAATCCATGCAGCTCATTTGATGATTCTGTTGTTGTGTCAATCCACCGAGGAATCATTATCTGCTTCATTATGAACATTTCTTCCTTGTACTTCGTCCAACTAGCGTTTAGTGTCGCTGGTAGCGAATCATCCCATTGTATTCCAAGGGTCCATGCTTGTTGCATCATTAGTTTGGCCGTGATATTTATTGGTGGCAGCCACCCTATGGGGTCGAATAATTTTGATGAACCAACAACAGTGCTCGCTTGGTTGGTTGACCATGTGATAGTCGCAACCTTGAGACATCGAACTCAAACGCATCTGTAGAGGGATGATGCACAATCCTTAAGGTCTTTACGCTATGGGATAGTTTGATTTATAGGTTGCCTTTATGATGTAATTCGCCTGGGATACGTTCCAATATTTTCTCGGAGTTGGAAGTCCATTTTATTAGGTTCAAACCACCTGCCTCCGTGAGTTCCTTTAATTCCTTTATAGTTAAAAATGCTTCATCTAGAGTATCAATTCCAGTTAGCATGTCATCAACGTAAAAATCCGACGACAGGACCTTTGATGCTGTTGGATAAGTGCTGCTACCATCTTGTGCCAGTTGCAACAAGGCTCGTACTGCTAGGAAACTGGCTGCTGTAGTTCCATAGGTTCCGTATTCAACCTGTAGGTAGCCATAGGCGTAGCGGGGCATCTCTCCATAATATTCTCTGGTATTTTCGATCTGCCTCATGAATCCGCCTCATGAAACCTGTCTGTATATTTTCTCGTTATCTGCAGTCAGTACGAATTTATACCGTCGCCATCGGAGCAAAATATCCGCAAGATCCTGCTGCAATTTTGGGCCGGTCATCATTAAATCATTTAATGATACTCCCGTGGTGGTCTTCGCTGAAGCATCGAAGACAACTCATAGTTTGGTTGTTGTACTGCTCTCCTTGAGAACACCGTGATGTGGTATGTAATAGTTTTGATTGACTTTGATTTCTTTAGGCTCCCCTCGAACTAACTCCATGTGCTTTAGGTCCAGGTGTTCCAGCATGAACTGATGATACATCTGCTTGAATGAGGCATCCTTTGTAAATTTTCTCTCGAGCTGTAAGAATTTGGCTACGGCCATTTTTCTGGACTCGCCTAAGTTGTGCCGGCTTGTTTTGAAAGGAATCCTCACCGTGTACATTCCATCTGAATTGCGCCCCAGGATCTCTTTAAACAATTCTTCGATTTGTACCTTTTCTTCGGTAGGATTTCTTTCTTCGTGGATATTTTCATTCTCAATGAACAATTGTAGTTGTTCTTGGATGTCCTTTGTTGTCACCATAGTGGTAGTTGATTGTTGCTCATTGTTCCCCAGATTGCCAATTATGACCCATCCAAATTCAGTGTTTTGAGCCATGGGCTCATGATGTTTGTCCTTTACGATGTTGTCTGTTATTATTAACGGATAGTAATCCGCTCCAATCACCAAGTCGATTGGTTGCGAGCGATTGTAGTGGGGATCGGCTAATTGTATTCCTTCCAGATGCTTCCATTTACTTTTGTCAATGTTGGTTTCAGGTATCTGTTGAGTGAGCTTGTCGAATACCAAAGCATCAACAACCTGATTGGGTGACCGGATTGATGGAGTGTCTGCAAACGCCAACCTTATTCCCACCTATGCCAGCAATATTCACGTTGATTTTTCTTTTGTTTGCATTCAATAGATGAGCGGCCTTTGATGATATTAAGTAGGCTTGGGATCCTGAGTCTATCAAGGCCCTTAAAGTAGCGACCTGTCCAGTGCCTGAAGTTGCTTTGATTAAGGCGATGCGTAATAACACAAGCCCTTGTTGATTGATCAGAAGAGTTTGACTTGTACTCTTGCTTGAAGATGCTGCATTGTTGCAATGCAGAAGTGTATGATATGGTGTCCATTGCACACCATACATGTTGTAGATTTATACTGACCTCTTTTATGTTGTGCGAGGCAATGTACGCAAAGGTTGCAGTCACTTACTAGTCTTGCTCTGTCTAACGTTGGCATTCTTCGGAATTGCTCGCATTGTTCTAATCCATGACGTTCTCTACATGTTTTAACCCAACAATGGGAGCTGATAGTGGCGGCATTTAGACGTTTTAGTGGTGGCACGAAGGGTGCTACGTTAGGTGCTCGCGTTACGGTTGATTTTGTACTGCCCATTGCTTCTAGTGACTAGAACATTCTCTCCATGAAATCAAAATACTCTGCTATTTTGGTATTTCCCTTGGGTTAAATACCGTTGATTCATACAGCCTTGCGCATTCTGGATCCATTTTTTTGATCAAGATGAATGTTACAAATGACTCAAATGGTGAGCTCAAATTTAGCCGTTTTATGTTGTGTAATATTCTTCGCGGAGTTGTGCAGATTTCTTAACGCTCTGGTAGTTGCAACTTATCGTTGCAAGTGACAACAGTGAATTGAAATATTTGGCAGCCAGCAGTTGAATGTTGTTGTATCTCGACTGTAGTAGGTTCCAAGCCATTTCATAATTTTCGCCGGTTGTTGAAAGGTGGCTGATAAGTTGCGCTGCACTTTTCTGTAAGTGCGACTTAAGATATGACTGTATCCGAAATGTTGTTGTTTCGGTGAATAAGTTCAGTAAATATGTCGTTGAATGAATTCCAATTTTCGTAGTCTCCAGCGAAAATTGGCACGTCCAATATCGTTAATTTTATTTTTCGACCTCCTGTTGTCGGTATTTCTCTCTGGAGCTGTTGTAATTTGATAATTGTTGCTTCCACCTTGGCCTGTAAGGTGGCGTGGAAGTCCTTTTTTAAAATACGAGATCACTTGTTCATCTTCATCGATTTTTACCATGATTTCGATGTGTACCTGGTCGATCACATCCATGTGTTTTTGCAACTGGTTGGTTTTTAGCTGGAAATATTCTTTTGAGCACTCTGCGGTATCTAGTGAGTACTCAATCGACGCGATATTTTAATACAACTGGCGCATGAGTAAATCTTGTTTTTTGAACAGCGGGTTGTCATACTGCTCGATCAATTCAGTACGAAGTGGCTCCGACACTTTTCTCGTTTGCGGACTCGGCTTTTGCTGACAGCTAAATTTTTGGCCATAATCTTGGACAGTAAGCTCAGCTGGAAGCCCAACATTGTTGAAAATTTGAATAAGGCTAATATAGCTAATGTTACTTGTGTAGAGATTGGGTTTGAAACCAGCACTGGTACACTGGCTCTATGCGGCAGTGGTAAGACCTGTGGATATGTACGAAGTGGGCGTGTGGTGGCCAGCTCTGGAAAAAGTAACCTACATAAGGATGTTGGAGAAGGTGCAAAGAACGGCCTGTATGCTTATAAGCGGGGCGCTTGGGACACCACCTACACACGCTTTAAAGGTTATGTTCCACCTTATTCCAATCGCATTTTTGGTAAGCAGATGGCAGTCAATGTGGCTATGAGACTCGGCTGCCTCTCAGTGGAAGTGTCTTCAGGCGGGACACTCGACAATAGTTAGATCATTAAGGGTAGAATTAGCGAATCTAGATTATATTAAACCAACGTTGTGTTTCGATAATGGTTTCCAGACCGTCTGTCCCTGATTACTGTAGCGTGTACCAGACTGAAGTGGTAGCGCTAGGCGAAGTCGTGACATGGTTGAATCATAACGTGGTATCCGTGAGGGATGTCACAATTTATGTGGACAGTCAGATACTGGATTGCCGATCATCTCTTAATGAAATGAGCGAGTATTTCAGCATCCAGATAATCTGGGTCCTTGGTCACTCGGACGTCACGGGAAACTGCAGGGCAGACGCACTAGCTTGGTATGGTACGACTCTCCAGATGGAGCCGGAAAGTACAGGTCCGGGGAGACCTATAGCAACGCTCAAATTGGCGCTCAGTAAAAAGGCAATCGCCTTGACAAACGAGAGGTTGACCAAAACAGGACTTATGGCACTCGAAAGCACTACTAGCCGTGGAAAAACGAGAGGTAAGAATGGTCGTAGGAATACTGACAGGACACTGCCTTTTTGGGGAATATGCGAGAAGGCTGGGTCTACAGACGAATGACTTTTTTAGAAGTTGTATGGGCGAAGACGAAGAAGAGACTTTAGATCACTTCCTATGCTCGTGTCCGGCACTATCATACAGAAGGGTATGGATAGCCTTTCGGAACTACCGGACTGTGGAGTGCGAGATATTTTACGGTACATAAGTAGCTCTGGATGGTTTCAGCGGGAGCAAAGGGGAGATAGAGGATCCTGTGGTATAATTGGCCTAAGTGTGCGATAGCTGTCACTCTAACCTAACCTAACCTAACCTAAGAATGTTGTCTCATATCGCTAAACAATCAAAAAGATGATTTGAAATCTACTTGCTAGGTTGTTGTATTACTTGCGTTGCTTATTTTTATTTTCCATTTCAATATAATATTTACAAAAACTGGAAGTTATATCTTATGGAATTGCTATGACATCGCGGATCTCTGTTCCAAGCTCAATGGCGAACTAAACGCTGAACAGGTGTCTGAGTGTCGCACTTAAATACTTTTAAGTGTACACAATATTTATAGGTTTTGCACTCCAAATTCAACCTTTTCCAAATCAAATCCAACTCTATTCAAATCAAATTCACCTTTATCCAAATCATATTCATTCTTTTCCATTTCAAATTCAACCGGAGTCGTTATAAAACCAAACGATTCCGGTTGAATTTGAAATGGAAAAGAATCAATATGATTTGGATAAAGTGAATTTGATTTGAACATAGGTGAATTTGATTTGGAAAAGGATGAATATGTTTTGAATAAAGGTGAATTTGATTTGAATAGAGTTGGATTTGATTTGGAAAAGGTTGAAAATGTTTTGGATATAGGTGAATTTTATTTGCAAATTGATGAACATGATTTGTAAAAGGTTGAATTTGGAGTGCAAAACCTATAACACATGTTCTTCGGTCTGATTTTTGCCTAATTTAATTGATACCGTATACAGTACTGCATTTATAAAGGACACAGTTTCATGTAAAATTTAACCTATTTGCAAGGGAAGTCGAATACAATAATTGATCGATTTATTTTGAACAATAAATAGGGGTACACATTTACGAAAATCAAGCAAAATTCTGAAATCGATAGAAACAAGAAAAGAAAATATTTTCTACAGAGTTGTTTTCCCTGTGTTTCCGTTTCTCCCAATATTTTAAGGTGAAATATATTTGGATTTCCATTTTGTGCAAACAAACCAACAACTAAAACGAAACCCGAGAAAAGAAAATCGCGACGCATGCCACATCCCATATTTGCTTATACGACACGAACGTCCCCAAAAACACGAATTTACCCGAATATTTCCACACCAAATAATATAATATAGAAAAACTTGTTTCCATAAATTTGTTTTTTTTTTATTTTATATCTTTTACAAATGGTTCGAAGGAGATTTGTGAATTTTTCACGATATTTATTTTTTATTTTTAAACTTTAATTTTTATTTTTAAGTTCTCCCGAAAAATTATTTTTGTATACATAAAATTAATTATTATTATTTTATTTAAATTGTAAATATATTAAAAAATGTGGAAGTTCAAGAAAAAACTTAAGAGTATAAAATTTGATACCAAATAAAGAAAATTGCTGTGCACGAAAAAAAAAAAAACAAAACGAGAAACTCCATGAAAATTCCGAATGTGTGGTGTAATAATATATTTCTATAAACGGAGTGTTGATATATAAATTAAATTAAGGAAGAATTAGTTTTTAAAATTAAAAGTGAATTAATGCCACACACACAACCCAAAATTATGTTTAATAAAAATTTTAATAATAGAAATAGTTCCGTAAATAGTAAATTTATTTATAAAAAATTTAAAAATAATTTATTAACTATCAATATAAATAAAGTGATAATTATATTTTATATATTTTTAACGTTAATTAAATTAATTTCCACCCAGTTGGCATGGACCTCAATTCATGTTGATTCACAAAGTGAGTAATTCAATAGTGCATTTAACAAAAAAAAATCACACATTTATAGCGTACATTGGGCCGTACAATTCATCCATGATGTTTAGTTTCCCTCAATTATGTTGTGTGGCAAGTGCGCATATTCTTATTTTTAGATTTCTCGGGAAAACAAAAAAGAAAAACATTTTATGTAGTTTTTCGTTCAAATAAAAATTTCGAGAATCAATCATGAATAAATCATTTCTAATTATTATAAGTTTTTGAAGGGGATTAGAACCTCAAAAAATATTGCTATAGTTTGCATAAATTATTGTACATAATGTATATAAATAAGGATTGGTCCTGGCGCCCTAATATATACCTAATATTTACCTAAACCTATATATGTATATGTTAGTTTGACATGCGATGTATTATTTATGTCAGTTTGAAAGTAGAGCGCATGGTATAATATTGGTGAAGTCAAAACACACGATTCATCAAAACTCATTTCAATACGGTTCCAGTATTCGCTTATACCGCTTTTTGAATATAATTTCGGGCATGTGGCCGCTACGGCTATCATTCAAATTGCACTGCGACCATTGTGTAAGAGCCAAAATTATTTATGTAAACATTTTGTTTCGATTGAATTTTTATGGTTGTGGATGACATCTGGCTGAAGACCATATGGTTCCGGCTGGCTTTATTAGATTCCGAATGGATTTATAGGGTTCTGGCTGAAAAAACCATCAGTGCTCAATGATATACAATTCATCGTGCTTCTTATGCCTTTAAAAGGTTCCGGCTGGATTTGTAAGGTTCCACCTCAAACAACAATTAGTTCACAATGATGCACAGTACATCATGTTTCTTATGCCGTAGTTGGTTTGGCGGTAGTAAGGATCTAGCTGCACAATCTCCATTGTGCTTCTTGTTGCATAGTTATTTAGACTGTTTATAAGGTTTCTACCGAAAAATCTTATAAAGCTGGATTTATAAGGTTCCGGCTGAAAAATTATGTAGTGCATAATGATGCATCGTGCTACTTGTGCCATAGTTAGTTTTTCTGTATATAACCATACCATTGTTTACGGCTTGAATTATAAGGTTCCACCGAAAAATCATATATTGCCGGATTTATAAGGTTCCGGCTGAAAAATTATATAGTGCACAATGTATTGTGCTACTTGTACCATAGTTAGTTTTGCTGTGTACAGGGTATGGTTCCGGATGAATTTGTAAGGCTATTTTCCGAAAATTCATATTTCTGGATTTATAATGTTCCAGCTGAAAAATTGTATAGTGCAAATAATGTATCGTGCTACTAGTGTCATAGTTGGTTTGTCTGTTGTATGGTTCTGGCCGGTTTATAAGGTTCCGGCTGGAATTATAAGGTTCCGGCTGAAAAATCGTATAATGCACAATGCATCGTGCTACTTGTGCCATCGTTAATATGGCTGTATAAAACCATACCATTGTTTCTGGCTGGAATTATAAGGTTCCGGCTGAAAAATTATATAGTGCATAATGATGCACAATGCATTGTGCTGTAGAGGGTATGGTTCCGGCTGAATTTGTAAGGTTATTTTCCGAAAATTCATATTTCTGGATTTATAATGTTCCGGCTAACAAATTGTATAGTGCAAATAATGTGTCGTGCTACTAGTGCCATAGTTGGTTTGGCTGTCGTTGGTTCTGTCTGGATTTACCAGGCTCCGGCTGTAAAATTATATAGTAGACAATTGCTGTGTTTTAATATTGGAGCACTATCCGGCGCCAAATGGCAATTTTCTATTGAAACTGCAGCTATTATTCACTGGTGTCACTGTACTATAAAAATTAAAACTAATTTCATCAATAAAACAAACATTTATCACCTGAAATATATTAATTGACATTTATTTTGACATGACGTTATAAACAAGAATTCATTTTGCTGCGTTTTAAATTTTTATTGTAAGATTTAGTTTCTAATGGTTTCAGGGGTTGACAAAATTAAAAGCCTTTTCAAATTTCCCATTGAAATGGATAGCGCTCCCGATAGCGGCTCCCGATAAATAAGAGAGCAAGATATTTTTTTATCGATTTTTACCTAAAAAGTTGAATGAAAAATCTTAGTTTAGAGTTAAATAAATTAATTATATGCAATAATAGCGCGCTAAATATAAGTTTTGACATAGAAAATTGGCTGCTCCGGATACAGCTATCGGGCGCTAATAAAAAAACACAGCAAATGATGCACAATGCATAGTGCTATTAGTGCCATAGTTGGTTTGTCTGTTGTATAGTTCTGGCTGGTATATAAGGTTCCGGCTGGAATTATAAGGTTCCGACTGAAAAAACTTATAATGCACAATGCATCGTGCTACTTGTGTCATAGTTAGTTTGGCTGTATATAACCATGCCATTGTTTCCGGCTGGAATTATAAGGTTCCACCAAAAAATCATAAATTGCCGGATTTATACGGTTCCATCTTAAAAATTATATAGTGCATAATGATGCACAATGCATTTTGCTACTTGTACCACATTTAGTTTGGCTGTAGAGGGAATGGTTCCGCCTGAATTTGTAAGGTCATTTTCCGAAAATTCATATTTCTGGATTTATAATGTTCCGCTTTTTGAATATAATTTCGGGCATGTGGCCGTCGCGGCTATCATCCAAATTCCACTGCGACCATTGTGTAAGCGTCAAAATTATCTTTCGGCTGCTGGAACATATAGTGCACAACGTATTGTCCTATGACTGTTATGAGCCCATATATTTCCCTTGTGGTACGTAATATTATCACCAGGTTCAAAGTCTATTGTAGATTTGGCTGTCCTATCATGATACATTTTTGACTTTTCTAGGTTTGCCAACAATTGTTGCTGAACATTGATTTCAAATTTTGGCTCTAGCAATGATTCTTTACACGGTACTTTTGTACGTGTCCTTCGGCTCATTAATATTTGTGCCGGACATGTTTTGAGTTGCGCAACTGGATGGTTCAATCTAAAGATTGTTTAGATTGTAATGAAATTATGTCAATCCATTTCGAATAGTAATCAGCTAGTATTAAATAGTCCCGGTCATATAGTGTTATAATATCTAGGGCTATTTTTTGAAACGGCAGGTTAGGCATCTCCTGTGGGATTAATGGCTCATGGCAATTTGATCGTTGAAATTTTTCACAAGTACGACACCGACTAATAAGTTCCTCAATGTCACTGTCAATACCCGGCCAGTATAAAATTTGGCTTGCCCTCTGTTTTGTTTTAACTATTCCTATATGAGATTCATGTAATTTATTCAACATATCTCTACGCATGCTTGTTGGAACTATTATGCGATCATTTAGAAAAACTAACCCTTGTTCACAGTAAATGCCATGTCTAAATTTCCAAAATGGTTTTTTCATATCCGGTAATTGTTTTTTAATACTTGGTCAACCTTTATTATACACATCAATTATCGCTTTGAGTGTTGGATCACGAATTACATCACCGAACTCCTTAAATTCATCTGCTGGTTCGTTCTTGAGGAACGATCGCGATAAATGATCGGCAACGTGCATTTCCTTGCCCGGTATACATTTTACAGTCAGGTCATAAATAAGAAGTTTTATTCGCATTCGCTTAAGACGAGATGAATTTATCTTATTTATTTCTTTGTTCATAAGGCTTACTAGAGGTTTATGATCTGTGTGTAATTCTACATGTATGCCAAAATATAGTTATGAAACTTGAAACAAGAATAAACCATCGCCAACAATTTCTTCTCAATCTGTGCATAACGAGTTTCAGTTTCGGTTAAGCTTCTGGATGCGAATGCACAGTGTTTTTTATGTAGTTCCAACCATTCAAACTCAATATTTTTTTTTTAGTAACAGTCTTAGTGGTTCGGTCAATTCGGATAACTTTGGAATAAAACTTCGTAAATAACCGATCATTCCTAAAAAACGCTGAATTTCTTTTTTTGTTTTAGGATCCTGCATCTCTTTAATTGCCTTTATTCGGCTGGGATCGGTACCCATACCCTGCTTACTGAAAATATGACCCAGAAAAGTAACCTGTTTGACTTTAAACTGTAATTTGTCCACATTAAATTTAATGTTGAGCTGTTTGGCTCTTTCAATTACATTCATTAAATTTTTGTCGTGTTCACTTTCATTTCGGCCAGTCACCATTATGTCATCAATATAAATGACAGTTCTTGGAAGATGTCCGAAGTTTATCTCATTAAGCCGTTGGAACGTTTCAGGGGCTATGTTAATACCGAATGGTATAGTCTCTTAAAGCTGTAACAGTCAAAAGGAGAACTAAACGTACACAACTTACACGATTCATCGTCAAACTGTATTTGATAAAACCCATCTTTTAGATCCAATACGGAAAAGTACTCCAGTCCAACTAATTTGGTGGTAAGATCCTCAAGCTTAGGTATTTGATAATAATTCTGCTTGAGCCCCTCATTCAAAAATTTTGGGTCCAAACACAATCTCAAGGTACCATTTGGTTTCTGTACAACTACAAGAATACTCACCCATTCTGTGGGCTCTTTCACTGTTTCTATTATCCTATTTTTCACAAGAATGACGATAGATTGGTTTATTTTATCTTTAATCGCAAGTGGTATACGATGTGGTGGATGAGATAATGGTGTCATATTTTCCTTTAAAAGTAACTTAAGCTTGTCTGGAAACGTTCCAAGCCCTTCAAATACAGATCTGTTTTTACTAACAAAATCCTTCTTTTCGGTGGCTATGGATTCGACGACCGACTTATTTTCTGTTTTACAGGTATCAATTCCTGTTTAACATTCAATTTTTAAACGAACATATCTAAAAGGATATACCTTTGAACCTCCAAAAGCATACAGAGGTGAACCCGACTTCTGAACTTCACATTATGTGTTTAATCCGTCAAAAACTCGCTTTGGCAAAACATTTGTATCAGATCCCGTATCCAATTTAAAATTTATTAATTCACCCTCGACCAAAAATAACTTAAACCACCCACCTGTTTTATTTTGCTCCATCGTGGCAACTTCAGTTTTGGCTTCGTCAGATTTCCTTTTCTTGGAATCATTTGTGTTATTCTTTGACTCTATACTACTAACCAGGTGGTCTTCCCAGATTGAAATCTCCTCCCCTGCATTTAACTCGTTTACCTTCCGTGACTTACAACAAATGGTAAAGTGATGACGTGCACTGCACTTCTGACATCTGTGTCCATAGGGGGGACATTTTCCCTTGATATGTCGTTCACCACATCGTCTACAATCTACACCGGCAAAAGAAACCTCAATCTGCGAGTACCCCGGCTTATTTTTATCACTATTTCATTTTCTAAAATCAACTCTATCCGAATTATCGTTTGTCTGCACAATCTCCATTTTGCTTCTTGTTTCATAGTTATTTCGACTGTTTATAAGGTTTCTACCGAAAAGTCTTATAGAGCTGGATTTATAATGCTTCGGCTGAAAAATTATATAGTGCATAATAATGCACAATGCATCGTGCTACTTGTCCATAGTTAGTTTGGCTCTATATAACCATACCATCGTTTCCGGCTGGAATTATAAGGTTCCACCGAAAAATCATATATTGCCGGATTTATAAGGTTCCGACTCTGTTGGTATTGTTGGTTGGAATCTTTGCTTATCCGGCTCGTTGATCGAGTACACCGAATAATTCGTTCGCGACCGTAAAATGTGCACGCACATTTTTTCCGCCTAACGCATTCAATATCTCATTATGTTCCTCTATATCGAGGTAACATCGAGGTAACAGGAAATATCCAATGATTGAGTCTAGTTTCAGTGCTTAGTGTTACATTTGAACATAACTTGTCTAGTTGTTGAGCACAATGTGCTACGTGATCCAATTCTGCCCGGGGTAGAGAGTAAGATTGTAATACGTGATGATTTTCCACTCCCTTCCGCTGATCAAACTTCCTTGTCCGATTTTGTCAAAATAAATGCCAGGATGTGCATTAAACCTTTTTATGTTAAGATTTGAAGTGGATGATGCTAGTCCGAATATACAGAATATTGCGATCTTTGACGGTTAAGTTTACATTTACTTTGATTGATTTTTTTTTGGTCGGGAACATTCTCTTTTTGCGCGTTAAAATGGTAGCTTGTGTTGTTCGTAGCCATTGCGGACCTGTCCACCAGAGACTGTGGCTTAAGAGTTCTTTAGTTGTTATTCCTCGACTTGCGCAGTCAGCTGGATTATCGCTTGAATTGATGGGGGCGTGGGCGCTACTCTGGTTTTATGTGATTACGTGGTTACGTGATTACGTTTAGATAAACACAAGAGGCATATGCTTGTTGCGATGCGTCACTAAACCCGTAAACCCTTACAAGTGATCCTTATTATTACTGGTGCTAACTTAAGGGGTCAAATAGCTTGGCCGTTGCAGAGAGAACATTCCGCTTTGTTACTGGGCCAACATGTTTCGGGAGTTCTATGTTAAACTCGAAGATGTCAAGTTTGGGTTTTCAACAACATCTGTACACTGCATAGCTTTTCGTTGTTACTTGCCCACTTCCTTAAATTAAAACCGCCACGTCGTAGCATTTCAGTTAATTGTTTTCGAATTTCTAATGCTTGATTCAACGTATCGCAGCCCGTCATCAGATCGTCAACATAGAAATCCTTCTTTACTACTTCGTAAGCAAGAGGAAACTCACTTTTCTCGTCTTTTGCCAATTGCTGAGAGTTTGTAGACCTCTAAATATGTGGCAGAAGCTGTTCCGTATGTTATCGTTTTTAGTTGATATTCCTGAAGTTTCTCGGCTGGTGGTTGATTTCGCAGAGGCGTCAAACACCACTCTCAACTTTGTCGTAGTGCTGGATGGTTTTAGAACAGCGTGATGTAGCATTTATAATTTGCTTGTGTCCGAGATCTTCATAATTGTACATGAATTTCCTGTATTGGGTTGCTAATTCATTGCTTCTAATGAGCTGCTTCTCTAGTTGCAGAAATCTTGCTATTGCCATTTTTTGCGTATCCTCTATTGTGTCACTAGTGTTTTTAAATTCGGAATTTTGTTTTCTTTCATGTAAATCTTCGATCTCCCAAAATCTAGAGTTTTCTCGATTTTATATGGAGTTTTCCTGAGTAGTAATTGTAGTTGTTTTTACTGCAGCTTTATTTAACACGCAGCTTTCTGTTATTTTTCCCAACATTATCCAACCTAGCCTGAAGCGCTGGGCGATTGGTTGCTTGTAGCCTTGCGTTAATATATCAGGTGCTCCCATAATACTAATACTAAGCTCTGCTTTAGTTGTTTTTAATTTTAAGCTGTCAGCTGCCTTTACACGTAGATAGTGGCAATTTTCGTCATTAGTTGTAATTTTTACTACCGCCGTACGTAGTCTTCACCTTTCTCATCTGCGGCAGTATGTAGCGATGTGCTTCGATTGTCTATAGTCCCTGCTTCATTTGTTGTTCTCACACTACTATCATCCTTTTTATTGTTGTGTGGTAATTGATGATTTCGTCCTCCACATTGCTTGCATCATTGATTGAGCGTGCAATTCACAGTTTAGTGCCTGCAGAGCTCTAGCAGTGAGACGAGTTGCTTTTCTCATAAATACTCATCGCTCTAGATTTTCCACAATCTTGCGTGTGGTGTCCCCTTTTCGTTAGACACATTATGAGGTTTTTACTTCTGATGTCAACAGTGTTGTTCCTGGTGGATTGTATTACGGTATAAATTTAGTAGATTTACAAATGTTGGTAGTTTTCTCGCAAAAAACAGTTTCCAAGGCAGTGAACATAAAATTTTCTACGGTTTAAATGTCTCTTGAATTTTCTAATCTCGTATAATCTCACTGAATCACTGTCAAGTTTCTTTGATATCGTGCTTGTTGGCATTCATTGCTGGTGTTGTATAATGTACGAATGGCTGATGCCGATTCGTTGCTAATGGTGGGTTGTGTCATATATCAATGTGTGGATGTATCTGGTTACATTTGCACGCCGATAACCTTAACTATCTTTGATCGTCCATGCAGTTTCGTAGTTCTCGCCAGTGGCATGAAGATGGTTGATTCATTTGGCTGCCTGGCCACCAGTGTATATTTTCAAATAACTGATTTTTGGAAATTTAACCTGTGATGAATCCTGAGTATTATGCCTTAAACGATCCAGAGATGTTTGGACATCTATCACTGTTTTGTCATACGATTCTCGCATATCGTCGTAAGTTCCCTCAGTGAAATATGGTAATATTGTTTCTTCTTCGTCTGAGGCTTCGAGGAATATGTTTCCATGGAGATCTGTGATTTTGTTCATTAATCTCTCCATGTGATTGAGTGCTAGTCTTAAAGCGTTTTCAGATTTCTTTTCGTTGATAAGTTTCTGGGTGCCATCCATCTCATTATATAGTGCATAATGATGCACAATGCATTGTGCTACTTGTACCATACTTAGTTTGGCTGTGTATAGGGTATGATTCCTGCTGAATTTGTAAGGTTATTTTCCGAAATTTCATATTTCTGGAATTATAAGGTTCCGGCTGAAAAAACGTAAAATGCACAATGACGCACAATGCATCGTGCTACTTGTGCCATAGTTAGTTTGGCTCTATATAACCATACCATTGTTTCCGGCTGGAATTATAAGATTTCACCGAAAAATCATATATTGCCGGATTTATAAGGTTCCGGCTGAAAAAATTATATAGTGCACAATGTATTGTGCTACTTGTACCATAGTTAGTTTTGCTGTGTAGAGGGTATGGTTCCGGATGAATTTGTAAGGTTATTTTCCGAAAAATCATATATTTCTGGATTTTAATGTTCCGTCTGAAAAATTATATAGTGCACAATGTTGCACAATGCATCGTGTTACTACTACCATAGTTAGTTCGGCTGCTGTTTGGTTCTATCGGGTTTTATCAGGTTCCGGCTGAAAAATTATATAGTACACATGCATAATGCATCGTGCTACTAGTGCCATAGTTGGTTTGGCTGTTGTATGGTTCTGGCTGGCTTTATAAGGTTCCGGCTGAAAAATTATATAGTGCATAATGATGCACAATGCATCGTGCTACTTGTGTGTCATAGTTAGTTTGGCTGTAGAGGGTATGGTTCCGACTGAATTTGTAAGGTTCTTTTCCGAAAAATCGTATATTTCTGAGATTATAAGTGATAATTTCCTGGAGAAAAATCCAACAGGTTCCCAGGTGTTTATTAAGTTTTTGTAAGACCGAGCCTGTTGCTATGTTGGGTGATGCTTTATTTTGTGTCATTTAGATGATGCGCTAAAAGAGCAATACCTTGTAAGCTGTTGTTAAGCTGAAGGAATGCGTTTTGTCACTCTCCAGCCCAAGAAATTTTTTGAAGCGTTTTGCGCTTTTTGAGAAGGCTTGCAAAATGTGTGTGAATAGGGACAAGTATCTCTGTGAGGTTTGCAATAAATCGGTGGTATTAGTTTACCATGCTGATGAATTGTTGAATTTGTTTTACGTTTTGCGGTGCTGGAATTCTCTGATTGCCTTAATTCGTCCTTCGGATGTAATCTTGTGGCTGAGAAAGTCAAGATTGTTGTTTGGATAGATAAATCAGTTTGTGATTTTTCAGATTCAATAAAATACCGAATTTCGTTAAGAAGTCGGCGCCGATGATGTGGCGGTAGACATTAGCGAGGATGAAGTAATCCAGCACCAACCTCCAGTAATCCGGCACTATACGTGTCTATTGTGGTAATTGTGGTACCGTTTGCTGCTGCTAGAACTAAATCCGGGTTGCAATTTGCTCTGAAGCGATGGTATCTGAGCTGCCCGATCGATAGGTTTTTAATGACGTTGACCGTAAATTTTTTACCGACGAACGGTTTGATTCAGTGCCGTATGTTGGACGGTTTTGGTCCGAAGGTACTAGACTTTTACCGCCTGTGTTGCTGACAAGGACAGCACTGATTTACATTATATTTTAATTATTTATGTATAATACAATAGTTGTGACAAAGAATTTTTCTTGTATTTTCCAGGTCAAATAGATTTATGGACACGGAAATTAGATGGGTGCGAGTGCACCTGGAAACTAAATAATATGCACACCCTGTATAGCAGTAATATTAATAGCACAAATAGTAAAAATGGAATTGATTTAGATATAAATGAATGTGCATGTTGTGCCAAAGGTGGCTGCCAATGTGCACGTGAAGTATCATCACGATGTGTTCAGTGTGGATTAGAAAATTATTGCGATAATATGTGTAACATAACATTGGATTCGCGTTCACTGCAAAATAGTTCGGGTGTTGCATTTGGATTAATAAAATCACCAGAGCTTCAAGGTCCGGCCGAATGTAAATATATACTTAGACCAGCTCCTGGGCAGCGTGTTGAGTTACAAGTCTATCGTTTAATATCGGTCGGACTATTTAATGGGAAACACTGTATCGGAGGTTATTTAAAATTGGGCGAGACCGACGATCATATTGGTGCTGAATTATGCGGTGTAAATGAACGGTATGCCCCGCCGGCCGTCCTATTCTCGGACGATGGGGTCACTATATTAGTTTTTAAAATATCCGAAAAAACCCAACGATCACAATTTTTAGCATACTTTAGTTTTACAGCGCTAAGTAATCCACAAGTTGGATTTCATCCTAAAGGCGGAACACGTGTTACATCAACTGATTGCGATTGGTCATATCACGATCATGCGTGCAAAATGCCATCTTCATGTGCAATCGCTAGCCCAGGATTTCCAGGTATCTATCCACCAAATGTAGTGTGTCGATACCATTTAGCCACGTCGTCGGTACACACGCGTGTAAAAATAATATTTACCTCATTACTGTTACCGGAAAACCATTGTGATTCCCATTTTATTACATTGTACGAGGGTACCTCGTCTGATGGTGAAAAATTAGCCACGGTTTGCAGCTCAAATAAAGTCACGCTGGTGTTTCCCGGGCCAAATTTACTGTTGGAATTTAATTCCGGCTCACAAATTCCTCCTTTTGACTATAACGGATTTGCGGTATCACTCGAATTTATTGAAGGCCCTACAACAACGCCGATACCATCGCTGCCACCACCAATTGGCCAATCTGTCCACGATACATTTATACCTGAGCGAATATCATCGCCACCAAAATTTACCCCTTGCGATAAAATAATCACCGATTCAGGGGGCAGATCGGGACATTTTGATACCCGCGGGCGACCATTCGCACAGCATTGTCGTCTAATATTTAAAGGGAAACCGACCGATGTCATACATATATCGCTATTCAACTATCGTCTTAAATCGCCATCATGTCGATCCGTTATCGAAATAATAGATGGTTCGAATGATGGAACGAAACGAAGCTTGGAAAAAATGTGTTCGCCAACGTCACGGTATGCGCGCGATGGACGAGGAGAATTTTTAACGCCGCAGACGTATGTTTCAACTGGACCACAAATAGTAATTGTGCTAAAGCGATTTGCAGCAGTTAACGATCAAAATGATGTCGAATTTATTGATGGTGCCTACATGTTTCATGACGGTAAGTGCTGCACAATATATTATAAATTTATCCAGATAAATATATAAATTTACCAGCGCCAAATCGGTGGATTTATGAAGTAAAGTGCTGATAACCAAAATTGTTTTCTGAAACTTTCTAAACGATATTCCACACGATTGTATACGGGAATTAGAAAAAATTCAACTGTTTTCAGCGCCACAACGGTAGATTTGCGTACTAAGAGATTTAAGCTAACTTTGTGGCATTTTTGAAGACAGATTTAAAGAGTTAGCGATAGACTAAAACCACACAATTATTATACAACTAACTGTATCAATAAATGCTGCACTCATACAGTCATTGTCTCGTTTTGTACGTTAATAACGGATGTTAGTCTATGGCAATCTCGTTTACATTTTATTACCAACCGATTTAAATACATACAAATATAATTTTGACCACATATACTCCTCTCTTTAATGTTACCTTTGCGGAAGTGTGAAATTTCGTTTAGGTTTATTGGCTGTTACTGATGATTGTAGTTGATTCGCGTTATTCGTTGGTATGCGTGGACAATTATCTGTAAAATGATTATCTATCCAGAAAAATGCTGGTTTAAGGCGATCAACTGATATGTTCACGATGCGATTATTCATCTGAATCGTGTATAATATTTATGCTGTCTTTTTAATACCTGTGCCCTAATTCTCTAAAAACCAAGATAAATTGTAAAATGTAAAAGTGATAACTTTTACACACGAAAAAAATTATCGTAGATTTATATTGGATATCGTGATGTTTTAGTAATTTTGCATTCACTAAATTTTTTTCAAGATAAAATGTAAAGTGGCAAGATAAGTTTATGTCAAAAAGTAACACAAGTAATTTATCGCGGAATAACTTTGCTTGATTGTGTAAAACGCTTTCGTTTGGATATTATTAATAGTTAATTGCAATTTTTGATATTTTAGTTTATAGTTTTATTTTAGAATTAAATAAGATCAAGTTCTAACTTAATTAATTAATTTACTAATTATTAATTAAATTTGGGTACTTATAAAATGGACTATTATCGTTGGAATTAAAATATTCTTTCAGTAAAGTTAAACATTCGAATAAGTTCATCGACCGTCTTCACTATTACCTATACTTTTACTTAGGTTTATATCCAGTCGTTCCACAAATACAACAAAACAAATAAATTTATTATTAATAATTTTACGTTTAAAGTAGGGAATAAATAATGTACCTATTTATATAAGAAGAAGAAGACTTAAGGGGTATAATATCCTAGAACAATATGATCTGTAGATTACAGCAAAAGCAATTTTAGTTGCTCAATTTTCAAATATTAATGTCAAGTGTTCCAAGTGTCTGATTTGACAACATCTAAAATGGACCCGCTCTCCACATAGTAAGCAAAGTTTTCAAGTTAGTGTGCACTTGCAATATTTTAGTTGATCATTACACTCGCACATTAAAAAACTGACGAGCACAATAAATATGACGGCCTATAGAAAATCAAAATTAGTTAACAAATTTTAGTTTGTTGTTATTTAATATTTCATTTAGAGGCACTAAGAGCTCCCAACAGTCTATGAGATCTTACAATGCTTTAATTCTAAACTTTTTATTAACTATGTTTGAGAAAAGTAGTAACTATAAAGGACAAATTTCGAACAATAATGAACAAGTACAAAATTTAATTATATTATGCATTACAACTAGCTTTTAACTATCACTAAAGTCAAAGAAGATGTATATTGCATAAAATCGATTTCTAAAGTGCAGGTAATTGATCAAAGTCTCACCTCCTACTCGTTACCGATCCTTAAGATTAAGCCAAACATTTTACAAAGATTAAAAATTAACTCATGGTAAAACAACAAATCGTAACACTAAAACGTCCCTCCATAACTAGACCTACATCAACTACTAGAAATGGGTCCGATTAACAAATTTTCGGTGTTATTGGGGAGGCACATAAAAAAATTTTGGATGAGGAACTCGTGGAATTCGGAAAACTCGCAGTGACTAACCAAATTTGATGGTTAAATGAGTTTCGTTGCTTAAAACGCGTAGCTTTTTGTAATTTACTCGAAATTCTAAAATTCTAATAAGACAATCCCCGGGCTTTCCGAGATCCGACTATTATACTTAGGTATTGTCAACTCGCATGTGCGGAAAGAACTAAATATGGTATCGGAAAGAGCTAAACATGTCTTCAAATACACTGAAATTATGATCTACTTTAGACAGATTTGATTGAATTTCAAAAACATATCGCAAATAATAATTATGTACATAATAATGCGATTTTGTATGTAATATAAAGAACAACCTTTAAACAGATTAGAATACACAACATTAATCAAAATTCAACGGATCGATCAATTGTAAATAAGACTTATATTGTACACGTCCTTACCATACGAAGTAAAGAAATTTTTGGCTGTTGTAATGTTCTTTTTAAACATTTGGTTTGTTTTATAAGTCTATCTAACCGTATCTTGATTTGAATTTCAAATAACTCCCGACTCCGATCATTTTTCAATATGATTTTGAGGGCTATGTGTGATTCTAGATGGCTTTGATGTATATGCAACAATTTACGTTTCTAGAGATTATATTTTTTGAGTTATTAAGGATATAAAATAATTAAAATTTCGTTTTGACGTTTAATGTTATCTTGCTCGCTTGCTGTCAATAGGTTTATCTTGGGTAAAAAAACTGTTTAGAGAATACGATTTAAAAATGACAAGATAATATATTGTGTAAAATGTTTACCTGTAAAATTACCCTTACCACAACCCATAACAACTTGAACTATAGTTTGTGAACAGATGCTATTTAGAATAACTTATATTTATAAGATTAATGTTGAAATTTAAATCAGAACAGTAGTTATGGGCCTTCAAAGTCTAAATATGAACCTACATACATCGTAAGAGTGTGTTAAGTTTTGACATTTATTTATCGTCACCGGTTTAAATTTTTTCTTGGAGTGCAATTACGGAATGCGAATATTGGAAAAAGGCAAGATAAATGATCGTTTACACGTTTACAAATTATCTTACTGTTTAGAGAATTAGAGCACTGGAACGGTCCCGGTAAGGTGGCGATACGGTAGCTCTGATTAGATCGTTGCGTATGAAGACATGAGTGCATGAAATCAATTATTTATTAAAATAAGTTGGTCTAGCATGGAATGATGTGGTGTTAGGACTTAAATTTGCCATTGACTCACTCAAATTTTTAACTACCTCATATTGACTTTCAGACGATTTGTTTATGTCGTAGAATTCTCCGGATATACGTAACGTTGTTCCATAGACCAACTCGGCTGATGTTGTTAGTAAGTCTCTTTTAAACGATACTCGAAGGCCTAATAATATTATGGGTGAGTTGTCAACCCACTTGTCCAACTCTGCAGCGATGATTGAAGATTTATTTGGCCTATGTCATCTTTCAATCAACCCATTCGATTGGGGATGGTATAGTGTAGTTCGAATTCTGTCTGTTCCAATGGTTTTATAAATTTCTCTCATTAGGAAACCCTCAAATTGTGGCCCTGATCGGTTGTTATATATTCGGGACAACCAAATCGGCCTATCCATCTACTCAACAACCCTCTTGCGACTGATTGAGCTGACACGTCACATAATGGAACGGCTTCCGGCCAGCGAGTAAAACGGTCGATAATTGTCAAACAATATCTGTAGCCATGTTGTACGGGCAACGGACCGATGATATCAACGTTTATATGACTGAATCGTCGATCTGGCGGTTTGTATTGACTAACTTTTGTTTTATTATGACGGTTTATTTTTGAGCGTTGACACTGAATACAGCCTCGTACAAATTGTGTAATATCCTTTCGTATATTTAGCCATACAAAACTTTCTGTTACCAGCTTAATAGTTGTTTTGATGCCCGCATGTGACAGTTGATGGATTGATGCCATTATTTGATAACGATATTTGCGTGGTATATACGACCGAATTTTGGAAGTTGATGTATCGCACCAGAGCGTCCGATTGCCACCTGGAATAGAAAATTGTTTGAAAATTATTGAACTATCTTGAGGTATTTGTATAAATTCGTCGTCCGTCTCCTGCTCTTTAGATATTTGATCACAGTCAAGCAGTTCGGTTTGCTGAATATCAGTTGTGAATTGGCTAATGAAGTCCAAGTATCGAATTTGACGAGGAGATGCTTTTTCCAAATTTTGTTGATAAGTGAAGACAAGTGGTTTGTGGTCCGTATAGATTCGACATACTCTCCCTTCCAGCATATAACGAAAATGTTTGACACCTGAGTACATTGCCAAGAGCTCCCGATCATATGTGCTGTAGTTTTGTTGAGAATCTTTCAGTTTTTTCGAAAAATAAGCCAATGGCTCAAAATTTCCAAAATATGGTCCAGTTTAGTAATGTCTTATCATTTTTAATGTTACCCTTAATCATCGAATGCAGTACCATTTGTGAGTTTATGGCATTTTAAATGAATTTCCGATAGTAGTTGATCATTGCTAAAAATGTTTTTAGCTCCTTTGTCATAACAGGTTTGCGGTAGTTTTTGATTATATCAACTTTGCTAGGGAGAGGTGATATTCCATTTTTTGAAATAAGATGTCCTAAGAAATGTAGTTCAGCTACGGCCAATTCGCATTTGGCCACGTTGATAGACAGTCGGTATTTCCTTAGTCGTTCAAACAATAATCGTAAGTGCTGCTCGTGTTCTGTAAAATTTTTCGATGTGATCAGAATATCATCTAAATACGGGAATACAAACTCCAATCCTCTTAAAGCTTCTTGTATCACACTGCATCCCCAATAGAATTTCTTATGACTTTTTACTTACAGAAAAATATGAAAAAAAAAGCTTGACAAAAAAAATATTTTTTGTCAAGTTTTTTTTTCATACTTTTCTGTAAGTAAAAAGTCATAAGGAATTCTATTGGGGATGCAGTGTCAGTCGTTGAAACGTTTGGGGTGCATTTCGTAAGCCAAACGTCATATACGCAAACTCATATAATTCAAAAGGAGTGGTTATGGCGATTTTCGGTATATCCTTTGGACGTATTAGTACCTGATGGAATGCGAGATCTATTTTACTAAAGATCGTTTTCCCTGTTAATATATTACCGATCTGGAATTGTTTGAGCATTTAAAGCACGGTAATCACCACATGTTCTCCATGTCCCATCTGATTTCCTAACCATGTGTAGTGGGCTGGCCCAATTGCTGGTAGAAGGGCGACAAATACCCATTTTCATCAAATATTCAAACTCATCCTTTGCTATGGTCAATTTTTGAGGGTCTAATCTTCGTGGTCGCGCGAATGTCGGTTGTCCTGTTCTTTCGATACAGTGTGTAATATCCGAATTTTCTATGGCTCGTGGAGTAGCGATTTTGGTAATGTCTACAAATTCAGTTAATAAATCAGCGAAAGGCGATTTTGAATTAAATGTTTTGATTTCCTCTGTTTGAAAATGGTATGGGCCACAGGCTGTCGATAATCTTGTAATATTATCTATCAGACGACTCCCTTTAATAAATCGATGAGTAGATCAAAGTTTCGAATAAAATCGGCTCCAATAATTGGCGTATTGACATCCGCAATATAAAATTCCCATTCGAAGTGGCGCCGTAAACTGAGATCGTGTTTAATTTGCTTCCTGCCATAAACGTTAATCGTTGACCATTATTTACTGCAAAAAGTTTATAGTTCGTTGGATTGTTTCTTTCGCGTATATTTGGAGGTACGATCGTGTCGATGAGAAACTTCACTGCCGATGTTTTATCCGTAATGGATAATCGTCTTATGTTGACACAAGAAACGGATCCATCTAAACTTGTGTCAATGGACGGTGCGATTCATTGTGATGACTTGGTTTTGGTCGCAAATGACCGTTTATGCCGACAAGGACTTCGGCATTTACGTGACTGTCTTCCGAATTCTTGATGGTACTAGCATTCTTCATTTGCCTCGCCAGATGTTTGTGTTCGTGATCGTGAAGTCGAGCGATACATATTACGGGGACGTGATCGTCCACGTTGAAACCGTAATTCGTTAATTTGTCTTGATAGTTGAGCAATCTCTGATTTTATTTCCTGGAAACCCGTATCTTGCAAGACTGCTTCGTGTTTCTGCTCTATAGGTTCGACAGAATTAATCGTACGCGTTTGCATAACGTCTACGATAGCGTCTATTTTGGTGAACTCTTCAACAGATCCGTTTGAGTCAGCTACGGCTGCACGTGCATGGTCAGGCAAACGTTGAGCCCATAGATCTTTTAATGCTAATTCACAAACCGAATTTCCGGCTAGTTGACTTGGCTTAAGGTCACCCAACGGCATTTCAGACAATAATCGATTTAGTTGCCGCTGCTGGCTTTCAGGAAAATGTGCGATTAATTTTTTCTTGATATAATCATATTTTTCGATCCAACCGATTTAAATACATACAAATATAATTTTGACCAAGAGAACTTGATTTTTCGGCATATCGATCACACATGTCATTTTTTGTAGCTAAGTTAGTTTCAATCTGATCCGCCAAGACGGTTGATTTATGAGCCAAATTTGAGATGGAAATAAATTTAAATTCATAAGTTTTTCTCCGAATAGAAGGTAATAAGAAGAAGAAGCTTGGAGAAGGAGATGAGGATATAATCGGTACAGACATCCAGATGGAAAAATTATTATTATTTTTCATTTTTATTTAGGCTCAGGGACCTTGATTTTATGTCTTTTATCAGGAGTTCAGCATGACTCCTCTGAATGCGATCTAAAATATTAAAAATATTGAGTTAAAAGTAGCATTTTTATTGTATTATTCTACAAAAGTTATTTATTGTATTTATTTTTGTATTCCAGACGAACAAAGTGGAACTCTTCAACCATCAACGTTGTGTGACACATACCATTACGGCCTATCAAGTCCTTCAAACGGTAGTATCGAGGGACTAGGCACCGAACATCTATATTGGAATATCGAAGGAACGCTATCATGTTCCCATCATTTTGTTCCGGGCGCAAATCAAAGTGTCACTTTGGCAATAGACATGCTTAACCGATTGGGTACGGTCAATGAATGTCAAACAGTATGTGGCGATAGTGGTTGTTTGTGCCAAACCAATAACAATCCACTATCAACGGTCGACCATTTAATAATTGTCGACGAAGATGGGCGCGAATTAAATTGCCTGTGCGGATTATTCCAAACCGAATATCTTCCAGTATCGGTACGAACGTGGACCTCAGTAAATTTAATTTATAATGTGGCACACTATACATGGAGTACAAAAGGTTTTAGCTTTAAAGCGGCATACATGTTTAATAATGATGCAATGTGTGGCCAAAAAACGTTTACAACCCATTCGGGTGAATTAAAATCGGATAAATTAGAAAATACAATTGGATCGTTTAACTCATTTTATTATCAGCAATGCACATGGATTTTGGACTCGAATGTCGAGCGAGTACTTACAATTGATATTGAAACAGTTCAGTCGCGATCATGTAATGCATGGAATATCACTTTAAATGAATTTTCACCATCGGAATCCGATCGAAATCATGTAGGACAGCAGTTACATTTGTTTTGTCCGCGTGATAAAAAAAAAACGTTCACGTTGCCCTGGAAAATGAATACAGTAGTTGTCAGGTAAGTGTTAAATTATAATTTTATAATTTAAAGTATAATTCTATATTTAATAATACGACTGAAAACAAAAGCACGCACGCACGATTAATTTGTGAAATCCAATAGTTCTTTCATTCAAAAGTGCAAAATCAAGCATTCTTGCTATTAGTAAGTAAAACAATTATTGTAAAAATAAAATATTAGTAAAAAGAGTCAAACGGTTGGAAATGGTAAAGCCAAATTTTTAATACAGCCATATAAAATCATAATAGATATCAATCGAGCCTATGTCGTCTGGTTCAAAATCAATTGATGTGAAATAGACGTTTTGTTTTGCATTTATTTATGCGACACCCTGTCACCTGTTTATATGTTAATTGAGTGTTCGACATTTTTACATTATTATTTTTATTTTCCTCTCACTTGTTTTTATGTATCAGTCTTTCTGTGATTATTAAAGTATGTGGTCTCTCGCAAATGAAGTTACAATGGCGGACTCAAATTAAGCGTTTACAACAAAATTGAACAACAACAATTATTTTATGTAGAAGTACAAAATAGAGCTATTGCTTATGAAAGAAAAATTGTGGAGTGTTTTAAATGAAACAAAACCAGAACCAACGGAAGATAATATCAATCAACAATTGGCAAATTCGCGATGATCAGGCTCGTGCGTGGATTGGTTTGTCGGTTGAAGACAACCAATTGTGCTACATTCGAAATAAAACCACGGCGAAAGATGCATGAACGGCATTAAACACATTTAATGAGAAAGACTCAATGATAAATAGGTTAGGTTAGGTTTCAGTGGCTGCTATCGCACACTTAGGCCAGTTATGGCTCATTGTGATACCACAAGATCCGACATCATAAACTCCCTTAAATCCATTTAGTACTATTAATATAGCGTAAAAGATCTCGCACATTACAGCTTTCAAGATCACAGAGACTGTCCATGTTGTATTTGCGCAAGTGATCATGCCTTCTGGCAGCTAGCGCGGGACACAAGCAAAGGAAGTGAACAAGAGTTTCCTCCTCCTCCTCGTCCCTGCAGGTTCTGCATTAGTCATTTTCATCCAGACCCAGCCTTCTCTCATGATCTCCGAAAAGGCAGTGCCCGGTAATTATCCTTAAAATTCTACCTAAATCACGCTTACTCAGTGTGATAAGGATATTGGATGGATTCAAGTTCAGCTCAGGCCATACTTGTTTTGCTACCCTGCCAGTTGGACTGGCGCTCCACCTGGCATTTGCCAAGGCAACTGCTTCCCTATGGCTTGCTGCTTTCAGCACAGACATAGTCCTACCTACACATTCCCTCCCTGATTCCAGTTAGAGAGTCGTACCGCACCTTGCTAACTCATCTGCTCTGTAATTTCCCTCAACGTCAGAGACACTGCAGTACTCGGGCAGACGAAAGGATAAAGTAACATTTAATTCCCCATAGAATACACCAGCTCCCACACTACCATCGAGCTTGGAGCCGTCGGTGAAGATTTTAACTGTCCCGGTCTCCATAACGAGACCACTATTACAATCCTCCCTAGAGGGGAGGATCACCTTGAAAAACTTGTCGAAGCACAAACGAGGTGTTTTGTAGTCAAGATTCACCAGTTCATGCCTCACTGAATTAATTATAGTTGAGTGCCCTTTTTAGGGCACTAGTGGGGGTCGTTTTCAGCGCCCCACTAATGAGCAAACAGACTGCCCTCTGTACCTTCGCAATCTTTTTTCTATATGATACTTTCTCCAGAGCAGGCCACCATACACTCACACCATACAGCAGTATGGGCCTTACAACTGCCGTGTAAAGCCAGTGCACCAGCTTCGGCTTCAAGCCCCATTTCCTTCCAATGGCATTTTTACAAGAGTAGAGCGCCACAGTGGCCTTCTTTACTCTTTCAATCGTGTTTGGTTTCCAGCTGAGCTTACTGTTCAGAAGAATCCCTAGGAATCTCGCCTTATCAGTAAGGACCAGCATAGTACCATTCAGGCTTGGTAAAACCATTGCTGGAATTTTATATCTCCTAGTAAAGAGGACCAGTTCTGTTTTAGATGGGTTAATCCCCAATTCACATCTGCTGGCCCACTCCGCAGTTTTTGATAACGTATTTTGCATCATATCCCTGATTGTATCCAGGTGCTTACCCGAGACAGCTATCGCCACTTCATCGGCATAAGCAACCACACCTATTCCTTCTCCCTCCAGTTCCAATAGTAGTCTATTGATTACTACATTCCAGAGGAGGGGAGGGAGGACCCTTCCCTGGGGAGTTCCCCGAGAATCCCGTCTTTTGAAGGAGGCTTCCCCCATCACCGCTATGACCCTTCTGCTACCTAGCAAATGAATAATTAGCTTCATTACTGGGTTTTCGATCTCAAAAGGTAGCAACCCTTCCATAATTGCTTCCACCTTCACGTTGTTGAACGCGCCTTCGATATCGAGAAACGCCACCAACGAGAATTCCTGAAAATCCAGTGACTTCTCAATTCTACGAACCAGAGTATGTAATGCCGTATCCACGGACTTACCCTTATGGTACGCATGTTGTGACTGAGCCCAGTTACTGGGTTCAATTCTTGAGCGAATATAGACATCCAGCATCCTTTCCATGGTTTTCAGCAGAAAAGATGACAAATATATTGGTCTAAAATCCTTAAGGTTGCTGTGCAAGCTTCTTCCCGCCTTCGGGATGAAGATCACCCTAAGTAGCTTCCCTCCATCTCTCGGGGATGTACCCCAGCTTCAGACACCCTTTGAAGATAACTTTCAGCCATTGAAGCAAGACCTCCAGGTTCTTCTGAATTCATCCGCTGGTACAATCCCATCCGGACCAGCTGACTTAAAAGGCTTGAACCCTTTAATAGCCCATTTTATTATCCGTGTGCTCAGAATACCCTCTGTACACAACAGTTGGACCCCGCAGTCATCCCTAGACCCACAACCATCCAATGGCTCAGCAGTCGACACGTCCTCACTACCCGGAAAGTGAGTTTCCATTAAGAGATTAAGAGTCTCTTCACTAGAAACTGTCCCATTCGTCATCCGTTTTTAGCAGATAGCATGGAACAGCTGGATTGGTACAGAGAATTTTCCTTAAACGCGAGGTTTCCGAGACCCCAACCATTCTATCCTTAACTCCTTTTTGTATACTCTGAGGCATTCCTTATAGAAGTCCCAGTCCTGATTATCTCTAGATATTTTGCCCTATTGAAAGCAGACCCACAGACTTTCCGGCGCTCCGCAAGTGCCGGGTTCCACCAAGCAGGTTTTCGCTTCTCCCTCAGCTTTGTTAAAGGACAGGCTACTCTCATAGAGATATTGCAAGCCCTTATCAGAGTGTGCACCATTGAATCCAATTCACCATCCGTGTGGGTGGAGTGTCTTTTGCAAACGATCTGGCCATGTAAGCCATGTAAAGAGTGTGATGGATGGATTCTCGTTTCGGGTGCTACGAAACATCAGATCAAACGGAATGCAATAGTTTAAACGGTGAAAGCGTAGGTGTCAAGGGAAAAGGCGTATGTCACATCGAAATGGTCAATGCAAATGGTGTATTGACCGTAGCGACGATAATAGATGTTTTGTTAGCTATGCAGTGAATTTCATTCCGAATTCTGAAATGTGTGAAATTAAATTCGGAGACAAACAAGTGGCAGTAGCACACGCAATTGAGTTTGTTTAAATTGCGTCAGCCGAACAAAGTGTATGCGAAAAATTTACAGCCCCACTTGATCTATACACACTGACGTATGCGGAAAAATGCAAGCAGTTTTGCCGACTGGTAAGCGGTACGTACTCGTATGCATAGATCATTTTTCGCGCTATACGATGAATTATTTGCTAAAAAATAAATCAGAAGTCGACGAGAAAATAAAGAAGTACGTAGCATTGGTAAAAAATAAATTCTCTATGAAAACAAAAGTTATACGGTCGGATCGAGGAAGAGAGTACACAAATTCAGTACACAACAGTAAAATGGTGTTGATGCAAAATGGCGCGTTTGGTGCAAATTTATCGAAAAGATTTTAGGCAGAATCATTAAATAAGGAGAATTATGTTCAAAACCGTTTGCCATGCAGGGCGATCGAAATATGAGGCGTTGAACCATTGGAAACTAGGTATTAAACATTTTTTTCAATTTTTGGTGCTAAATGTTTTGTTCATGTGCCATCAGAGAAACGACGAGAATTACATGACACCAGCGCACTGATGATTTTTGTCGGTTATGACGAAAATTCAAACGGATTCGGATACTTAGATCCAGCCAAAAATAAGATGGCGAATGTCGAATCAAGTACAATCGGCATCGTTATGGATAAGTCAACTGAAATCAAACCAAATATGCGTGACAACGTCAGTGAAACTGTGGCAACAGAAAATAATGCGGGTGTGCAACTTTGGTGATGCAGTGTCGAATGACGAATTCGAATTTTTTCGCTGAAGGCTTATATTGTATTTTCAATGAAGAAAACAACAGAGACATTCCCATTCATGAGACATAAGTGCATTGCATTTTTCACAGCGTGAAATAAGGGTGTGCCACCGCGACGATTGATCGACGAAATCGATATGGTTTATAAAGTCGTCGAGCCGAAAAGTCTATCAGAGGCATTGTCCAGTGAATATAAAGAACAATGGATTCGCGCAATGAAAAATGAAATAGGCTGCAAATGGATTTATAAAGTAAAAACCGATGCGTAAGGAAAAATTGATCGACACAAAGCACAGTTCTCACAAAAATATGGAACGGATTATGATCTAGTTTTTGCTTCTAGTGTAGAAGTCATCAAGGACGCGAAAAACGTTCCAATGAACGTGAACTATAATAAATCCGATACGGACGATAATTTTTTGCTTTCGGCGATTGTTTCAATATTAGCATTAGTTGAAATATCTAAAGGGCACTGCGAATGTAAAATTGCAATTAAGCAGTGATGACGTTTCGGATAATTTTTTTTAAGGATATGCTGACGCCAATTTTTGTAATTTGAGTGTACCATGTACTGCTTTGTGACATCCTGTTTTAGCAGCTTAGCTTTATCAGGTTGTAAGTTACTGTATATGGGACCCATAGAATATACACGTGTTGCATCTCATTGAAAACACCGCCAAAATGTTGACACAAATGTAAATGAAGCACCTGTGGTGTCACAATTCATTGAAACGATCTTGAAGAATGCCACCAATTTTAGTGAAGCACCGATACCCAAAACTGCCATTGTATCGCTGGAATCAGTTACATTTCTGTCATTCCAATATAATCATGTGGCATATCGTTTGAAACATCTTGGAAAAACAACAATTTTATTAACAGTCATTTATCGTTTTTGCACTGGTATCAAATTATTTCTTTTCGGTTTTGAAACCAATTTTCTTACTGGGAATTTGCGATGTTCTCAAATTTCACATAATATTTGCCAATCTTCGTACCGATGTTCTGATCGTATGAGGTTTTAGCTTTTATCACTCTTAGCGGGATTTGTCTTTTTCACGCTCATATTTTCACTACACAGTTTTAGTGAAGAATACTCGGCACTGTTGTTATAACCCAAAGCAAAAATGATCGATATACATAGATAGAAACCTGAGAATAAAATGCATTTTATTTTATTTTATTTGAATATCTTAAATAGCATTAACCTTTCGGTTTATAATCTTGAAGAACCCACTTATTCTTGCGCTACTGCAAGTGGTCGTTCTTATTCGCTCATTGATCACGTCGTTGCTTCTGCTGATAATTCCATTTGTTTTTTCCAATTGTCTCTTGGTATTGGCTCTCACCATGATCTTCTTGTTTTTTCTGTTAATTATTACTCTCGACCTAGACCTAAAAGTTTCAGCTTTAGGGATTTTTCTAAAATTGATGAATCTCACCTTTCATCAACTTGCGGGTCTATTTGTTGGGATACTATTTTTTCTCTCTCCACTTCTACCGATCAAATTGACTATTTTAATTCCTCTATTAACTATGTATTTTATAATTGCGTTCCTCTCACTACTATTTATTTTAGACCTAGATCCCCCCTTTGGATGACGCAAGAGATTTTGAGTGCTATTTCTGTTCGTTTTTCCAAATATCGTCTTTGGAAAATTAGCCCTAATTCTTTGTCTTATCTAGCTTATAAGGAATCTCGAAATAGAGTGGTAGGTTTAATTCGTATCGCTAAGCAAAATTTTTTCAAGGATAAGTTAGATCCCTCACTTCCCTCTAAGATATTTTGGCGTAACGTGCGCAACTTGGGCCTTGGTATTTGCAAAGGGGCTGCTTCTGTAGATTTCAAAGCAAATGATTTTAACCTTTATCTAATTAACTCTAGTCACACTCATGATATTCCCAATATTGATTTAGTGTCCGTTGAACCCCTTAATTCTTTTTCGTTTACAAATATACTGTTGATTTCCATTCTGCTATTTAGGAAGTTAAATTGCAATCCACTGGTCTAGATATGGTTAGTTTGAAATTAGTTAAGCTCATTTTTCCTATTGTATCAAGGTATTTGTTACATATTTTCAATTTTATTTTAACGATCTCTTCATATCCCGCTCAGTGGAAGATAAGTAAAATTATTCCTATTCCTAAAATTAGCAATCCTTCTGAGCTTTCCCATTTCCGCCCTATTAGTATTTTAAGTTCTCTGTCCAAGGCGTTTGAATTGGTAGTAAAAAACCAAATTCAATCTCATATTGATAGCTTTAATTTGCTTAGCCTTTTTCAATCAGGTTTTAGAAGGTTTCACGGTACTACCACTGCTTTACTGAATGTTTGTGGTGATATTCGTCGTAGTATGAGTAAAAGAGAAATGACTTGCCTTACTCTGTTAGATTTTTCTAAAGCGTTTGATTCGATTAATCACCAAATTTTCGAACTTTAATTTTTCTCTCTCTCTGCTGCTAGATTCATTTTAGACTATATTTCGGGTCGCTTTCAGGCAGTCTTTTATGACAATTCTTTTTATGACTTCTTACCTGTCTCTTCTGGCGTTCCTCAGGGGTCTCTTCTTGACCTTTTACTATTCTCAATGTATATTAATGACATTGCATGTTCCATTCGTCATTCTTCTTTTCATATATTTGCTGATGATGTCCAAATATATAGGAGTAGTCGCTTAGATAATGATTCCATTCACTCTAATATTTCTTTAATTAACGATGATTTGGAAAGAATTTATAATTGGTCATTATCTAACCGACTCGCTCTTAATGCTAGTAAATCCCAGTCCATTATAATCTAAGGGTGCGTCTATAAATACTTCCTCTTTTCCTGGAATTTTTCTTGGTGAATGTTTAATTCCATTCTCAAATACAGTTAGAAATTTAGGGTTAATTTTTAATAAAACTCTTACTTGGGGTGATCATTTGGTTAAGGTTAGTAAAACGATTTTTGGAATGCTTAGTGGCTTGTATAAGGTTGTAGGGTTCGCCGATAGTAGTTTTAAAAAGCGTATGTTCCTCTCGCATTTTCTTCCACATTTTATTTATGGTGACGTTGTTTTGTTTGGAATGCTTCAGGATAATATGAATGTTCTCCAAAGATGTTTCAATGCTTGTACTCGTTTCATTTTTAGTATTAGGAAATATGATCACATTTCTCCCTTTTTAAATTTGACTCTTGGCTGTAGTTTGGTTAACTTCTATGAACTTCGTGTATGTCTTTTTATTTTTAAGCTTCTCAGATCGAAGCAACCTCCCTATTTATTTAACAAGTTATTGTTCAGTAGGTCCCATTCTTCAAATTTACGTTTACTTCCCCCTATAAACCTGTGCAGATCTTTAAATACATCCTTTTCTGTTAGGGGTATTTCTCTTTGGAATTCTATTCCATTAGATATTAAGAGGTCAGTGTCGTCTAAATCTTTTAAAGCGTATTATTTAGTGTGGCGCGCTTGAATGATAATACATGTAGTAATACATGCATGTAGTAATACATGCATTATTTTTTCATTTGTATTATTTTTGTATGCAGTCTGTAAGTATTCACTTCTTGTAGTGTTCTCTGTAACAAATGAGCTTGAGCTCAATACGGAGGGTACTAGCACGGAGTGGATTTGTTTTTTGAAAAAATCTGAGGTTTAATGCCTAATGGAAATATTTTTTTATTTTTTTTTTTGGTGGTTGTTCTTCATTTATATTGCTTCCATATGTGCTTTTCCTTTACCAAAATTGTAATGTCATGAACAAATAAATAAATAAACATTTTTATTACAAATCCGCGAACTAACCCACATCATAAACAGAAAATCATGTGAAGTAAAAAATTTGAAAAATAAAAATATTTTTATTCTCTGTTGTCTGTTCTCTTTTTTGATATTTTGTTTTTTGTTATCGTGCCGATCGATGCCGATGATCACGTTATTGTTTTGTTATTTGTTTAGTAGATATAGAGTGGGTCAATTGCTTGTGTTCAAATATTTAATTGACTCACTGTATAAGGGCGATTTCGCACTATACGGTGATTTATATCGAAAAATTCCTGCTTAAATTTGAGACAACAAACAAGGTCAATCCTTGTTGAAAACTTTATCTTTAAATTTATTTGACTCTTAATTCCTTGTTGTTTTCTGTGAATGTAAAATTTTTCAACGTCAGCTCAAACATTGAAAAAAGCTCCCGTGGAAGCTGCCACTTCTGTACACAGATTTCCGATAAAAACTAAAAAAGTAATTGATCTAATTAAGTTTGAAATTAAACTTACACTCATTTTGTTTTTTAATCGAAATAATATTTTGTGGCATTAAATATAGAATATAAGGTCATTTAAAAGTGGCCGTGGCTTTGGCGCATGCGGGAGGTCCAATTTTCGATGACTTCGTTGCATAAATCTGGTTGAATTTGCTTCTTTCCAGATATGTGCTGTGTGGCATGTAGCACGGTCCTGTCGGAACCACATGTCGTTGGCATTCATGTCATCCAGTGTTAGGCCACAAGAAGTTGCTTATCATCAAAAATTATCTATTTGTAATCTAATTATTTATCTTATTATTTATCAAAAATTATCAAAAGGGAGAACAGATAAGAGAGAATAAAAATATTTTTATTTTACGATGTGGGTTAGTTCGCGGATTTGTATTTGCATTTTATTCCCAGGTTTCTATCTATATACATCGATCATCTTTTCCCAAAGGCATTTGTACTACTTATTAATTATACAGAAAAAATAAATAAATATTTTTTTCTTTTTTCTGTACTTCTTTTGCAGGGTTCAAGCAATGACTCGCACTGCACCATTATATGTAGTACGATGGAAATCTCAACACGCTCGAGTAAATCCTAGATCAGGGGCTCCAACGCCAGCACCCAATACTGTATCAAAATCATCATCATTGGCATCAATAAACAATTTAATTTTTCTTAAATTTTTAGTAATATTTTTTAAGAAAACTTAAATTTTTTAACAGAATTTTATGTTTATACAAAAAAAAACAAAAAATAGGGAATTAAAAATTAAGGAATGAGGTTGATTGAATTTATATAAAACCAGATCTACCAATACTTAAATCTATATACATATATATTTATATATATAAATATATATATATATATATATATATATATATATATATATATATATATGTATATATATATATATATATATATATGTATATATATATATATTTATATATATATATATATATATATATATATATATATATATATATATATATATATATATATATATATATACAATATATATAGTTGATTTTAATATTTTAATTTTTTAAAAATTTATAATTAATTAATTTTTACCTAATTTACATATTATTATTATGTAAGCTCCATTGAATAGTTTTTAGAATTTGAGCGATCATGCTCCGTCCATATATAAGTTTTTTAAATCACACAACACATAAAGATACAAACAAGAATTAAACATAGATAAACAACAAATTAGAGTAGAGCATTCCTAGTGCTCATTCCACTAAAAGACGAGAATTAAAATATGTGAGCGATATTATATCATTACAATCTTTTACTCAATTAATTGAATTACCTCATTCTCATGAATTATTACTATTGAATGTGTAATTGTGTCGTACCTTTATTATATATAGTCTAGGCCCTAAAATAATATATTTAGTGCATTACACGCTCTGTGATTCCGTGTGCAGTTTAATGCTTACGTACATGAACCATTGCCATTTTATTCTGGTGCAGGGGGGGTATGTTAAACGAAAAATGTGAAATCGAACAGATCAGAAGCGCTCGATGAAAGGAGAGACACTAAAATGTATAGGGGTGTACATGTAATGTGATTTTTATTTCTAGAAAGTCAACAAAAAGTTTTTCATTATTTTCACCACTGATCATTTTAAATATTGCATTAAATATAAAAATGGCGGTTTGAAACACACTTTCGTTATTACTCTAGTCATTTCTATTATTCTACTGTTCTGATTATATTCACCATTTCATAACTGTCCATCTATTTTACTTATGCGTTAAACTGCACATTGGAAGCCATTAAAAAAAACTGGAAGATGCGTAGGGCTCTATTGTTTGCCTTAAGGCAAAATGACAATTTCTAAGTTAACTGAAAAATTCACAACCACTTGCGGTTTCTTTGCAAAATTAATGGCCGATAATACTTATTAGTCGTGGTTACGTAATACAAAATAATAATCGGCGTGACAAAACAAAATCGTATTTTGGGATCTAGAAAATATTAAAGGAAAAACAAAAAAATAACGATGATCGATGGTAACATTTGAATCGCATGATCGATGGTAACATGCGAATTGAAAATAACCTTTTTTTATTATAGAAATAAATAAAACATTTGTCATCATAGTCAACGTCATCTCCAAGAGGTCGATTTTCTGAACTTTGAACTGGATCAGTTTAAAATTACTAGATCACTAGTAGAGAGTGAGCAACAAGCGATTCTCGATACACTCTAAAGCTGCAGCGATCTCTAAAGAGTGGGTCACCGTACGTATGCGCAGAGGTCACCATTATTGGCGGTGATAGTTTTACCATTTAGAGAACGAATTAGTGACTTCTAATTATCTTAACGATTTAGGTCGATCGCGATTAGCCAGTTTATAAGTGAATTCGGTCGTCTAATCAGACTACAGTGACCAAACTACAAATTTTTTTAATATATGTACTTTGAACTTACATACAAAGTTTAATCACATTGCGTTAGTGAATTATTATGCTTGAGTACGCATTTGTATTTACTACGCACCCCCTTCGTAACCTCGAATTTTATTTTATTTACTACCAATTATTAAACACATTTCTAATTAATCATTTAAAATATGCGGCTGTGCAACTGAAACCAGCCACAATTAAAATATTTTCAGTGGATCAAAAATACAGTTTGCGAAATAACGGCAAAAGTTCAAACTACCAAGTCCCAATTGTTTGTTTCTCACTGACAGAACTCAGGTGATGAAGAAAAAAAAATGAAAAGAGTTTATTTTTTTATTTACTTGTTTCACACTATTGTAACGGTGGTAAGAGATCACCGATCCTCAACACTAACCCTTGCCATTTCTATTATTTAAGAAACGTCACTATACGAGATAAAAAGAATTAGGTGATCTTCAGATAACTTGAACTTAACGTACCGAAGGTTAACATTTATGCTTAGAAGTAACCATTGGAAGCAAGGTTTGAATATAAACGTACAAAGTTTTTGTTTCAATCTTCCAACCCTATCGACCAATTGGCCAAACAACTTTGTTCTGAATAAGTTTCAGTTGCTATCTAATGAGTACAGTACCATTTCTTAACTGATCTAATTTTCAAACAAAAACTTCTTGCCATCTTATGTAAAATATACGATATATTATTACGATTAAGTAGCGAACAACAAAAGCTAAATAAATTATGCCATAGAACTCTGATCAACTGAAAATCAACGACTCATTCCAATACACATATAAAATATACACAAAATTTGGGCTACAAACCGATCAACTTCTATGGCAATACCTATGTACCACTTTACTATATAAGGCAGTGCCCATGCCTCTTAGGATAGAAAATTACAATAGACAATGTATTTATGTTTAATAAAAAAAAAAAATTAAAAAAATTAAAAAAAAAAAAATTAAAAATTTCTGTAAAATTAAATTTGTAAAAGTATTAAAAATGTTATATAATTTTGTATTACATAATCTACTGTTACGTTTCCTATATACATATCGCCATCTTGTCCATAAAACATAATATTAATGAAAAACCATCTCCCGAGGTTCATAACTCTTCCATACTCCATTTACATCACCAAATCCATATTTTATGACAATAACCTTAAATGCTTTATCATAATACCATAAAATGGTGATCAAACAACAAACTGTCAAATTTATTTTAAAATGTATTTTAATTTTACAGTCCGTCATTTTATGTAAATTATTATTGTTGAATTATAATTTATTTAATTACATAAATAAATATATATATATATATATATATATATATATATATATATATATATATATATATATATATATATATATATATATATATATATATATATATATATATATATATATTAAAATTTGTTACAGATTAAAAAACCCACACCAAAATTAATTCACATACAAACACGTTTTCACGTCAATTAAGTACGAGATTAAATATATAAAAATTAAATAAAATGGCGCTGATAGTAATGCGTCACTTTTTATTTTTTGTTCTGTTTTCTGAGTTCGCCATTTTATATTTAATTTTTTTTTTTTTTTTATAAAAGAAAAACTAAAGATACTATTATAATAAAATAAATAAAAACCTAAAAACGCTTAATAGAATTATAAAAAGAGAGAAAATAATTTTAAGCAATAGAATTGTTTTTTAACCAAAAAAAAAAAAGAAAGAAAACGAACCGTTGTGTAACTGCACAAATTGACTTACTATTATAAAATAAATACGTTTTTATACGTCATTACGATTTCAGTTTATTCAATATAAATATGTTTTATTTTTACAATTTTTGTTTTGTTTTTCAAATGTTTTATTTAAACATATGTTTTTTTCTTATAAATAGAAAATAAAGAAAATTGTATGAAAAAATATATATAAAATAAACCAAATCGAGTTTTGTTTTTTTATCCAAGACCTTCGGCGAAATCCATGTTTAATTGCGTATTGGACGAGAATATGCGGCGATGCTGGAGTTGATATGTGTTTAGAGGGACAATTTTACGTCTACACAGGTGAGGATATTAGCAGTAAAGAAACGCATTTAGTTTATTTTTTATTTTATTTTTATTTACAGCGTGCTTATTTTAATTTGTTTGCACTTTTGATAGGCCTGAAGAAGACTTCTCTAATTTAATGTAAACAATAATAATTAAAAATGATAGTGTATTATTTTTACATGGACTCTATTGAAGGTGAATAACGGGACATGTATTTGAATAACCAATGAAAATGTGGTTTTACGGGGTAGCTGTTTATATGCTTTTTGCTCTCTCGCACGATATATCGTGCTCAACTCAGGTTAGTTTTTGTTTTCATTTTACTTTGTTTAATTATTTTTATATTACTTTGTGTACCTGTGTGTGTAAATGTTGAACTGGAGATGGTAGTCATGTTCATAAAAAGAATAGACGAAATGACAGAAAAAAATGTTAAAAACAAAAACAGTATGATTCGAAAAATAAAAGAGTGATTGGGTCTCGCCACACTTTAATTCTTTCAGCGTGATTCTTTCCTCGTTTCCTTCCCCTTCACCAACAAACTGTTTTTAGTTTGTTGGTGAAGGAGTAGGAAACGAAGAAAGAATCACGCTGAAAGAATTAAAGTGTGAAACCGCGGATTGTGTATTTTTTTTTCCAAGCGATATATTTCCACGTGTTTCGCGATCCGGCATATGCGAACGGAGATTGTGTTTAAGCTAAATTTATGAATCCGACTAACCCTATCTCTTATCTCATTTTTGGTTTCCTGGTTCTTTCGCCGTGGCAAGTTTGTAAGAATGGATCTTGGAACGGGTGACTCTGGAACAATTTCATCTTTGACTGTTCTCTCCAACAGTTATTCTGATTTGCCACGAATGTTTGATGTTCCATGTCTGATACTTACTGCTTACGATCTCGGGCGAATTTGATTTTGTATTCAGATTTCAGTATTCGGTGTCCCGGTCAACCCAGCCGCTGCATACGTGAAGAGCGCCTTCGCCACACCTTTGTAAATTAATACAAGTGTTTTATGGTTATGTCCCCATCCCTCTCTTGACACTCTCTCCAAGGAGAGGAACAGTTTCTTGGCGTTTTCACAGACCCTTAATACGTGACATGGTACTCCCATTCGATCATCGATGTCAACTCCTAGATATCTAACGCACTTAACCATTTTCATGTTTCGACCGTTTAATGATATAGTTGGAGGTCGATTTGAGTCAAATTTGCCTTTAAGCTGCAGCATCACTGTTTTCTCTGCAGATAGTGATATTTTGTTTAAATCGCACCATTGTAACATATTGTTAATGGCGATTTGACCCTGGCGCTGAAGTTCAAGCCTCGAATTGCCGTGCACCAGATTGACTTTATCGTCTGCAAATGCTATTTCGTCCATGTTATCCATCATGCTCGTTAAACACAATGTTCCAGACTTAGGATTGAGCCTTGAGGGTATCCTTTTGTTATTTCTTTTGATACGGAACCATATATGTCTCTAATTACTGCGGATCGTTCGCTGAAGTAGCTCCTAAAAACATTCATAATGCTGTTGTTCGAACTTTGGGCTTTGACAGTGTTTGTTACGCGGACTATCGCATCCTCGGTAGACATGCTACGTCGTTATCCGAATTGTGTATCCGAGAATTGTCCACTCTGTTCGATTCGTGGAGAAATACGAACTGCTAGTAATCTTTCTAGGAGTTTCCCCATGACAGGTATTAGCATGATTGGTCTATAAGACTTTGGAGAAAGTGGATCTCTATCACCAGGTTTCCTGATTATAATCATTTCACCTTTTTTCCACACCATAGGGAAGTAGCCAAACTTCAGGCAGCTGTTGCGCTTAAAGCAAGTGAGAGCACTATGGTGACCTCATTCCACGTGAATGGGGGTTCTTCCGCATCTGATGTTCAACTGCTGTTGGCGGCCATCTCTCGCATTTCTGCTTGTGGCCCAGTAACATTAGGTGTTTCATCTGGCAGAAGCGAGTTTAGTAACTCCAAGCGTGTGTCATGCCACGTATCAGTGACGACTCCATTTGTCTTCTTGATGGTATTCAAGACTTCAGGTGGCCTTGCTTTACCAGCAGCAAATTTATATACAAGTCCCCATGGGCCTTTATTCCCATGTTCCATGACGTACCTTTGAAAACTATTTTGCTTAGCTATAAATACTTCATGGAAGTTAACTGCGTTGAGATCAGCTCCACACGATCATCAATTTCGTCTATCGAGTTAATTTCAAGAAGTGCTTCCACACTGTCCCAAGAGCCGAGCAGGTGTCTAACAAATAGACCCCAATTAGCTATCTTTATGGCAAATCTCGGAGTTTTGCTACTTGCAAGAGGGCCATTCTGTGGCGCGTTTGATAACTCAAACGTGATGACTCTATGGTCACTAGATGTCCAATTTTCTCTTACATACCATCCAACTATCGAGCACAGCAAGGCTCCGTTGACTATTGTTAAGTCAATATTGGAGTTCCTATTAGACGAGAAGGTCGTTGGGTGTCCCTGCAAGTTCATTATGAAAAGGTCATTTCTGAACACGAAGTACTCTACTTTTCTCCTGTTTTCATCGGTTAAACGGTCATGCCACTTTTTACTTCTAGCATTGAAGTCTCCGACGATCATTACCTTGTTTTGTTTGTTGGCCCGACAGAGAGCCTAGGACCGTTTCGATTTTGCACAGTTGGTACTCGATCGGTTCACTATATTGGGCGTATATTGAAAGTAGGTAGAATGAATCAACTTCCGATGATATTTCAACACAGGTGCAGTGACACTATGAATACTAATTGCAGTCTTGGGATTCTCAGAGCATCCTGTTGCTACTTTCGCTGTAGAAGACATCCCGCTGATTTGACCATTGACCGAGTGTAGTTCTTGCATACATAGAATTTCTATGTCGTGGGTGGAAATGCTTTCACATATCTCTGATCCGACTATTTTAGCATCCTGCATGTTGAGGTGGGCGATTCGTAGGTTGCTGTTGCAATTTCTTTGATTGTGACTAATCATCATGTTTACTATTAAATCTCAGGCGTTGCACAGCACTTTTGTATGCGTTACATGAAACGCGACCTACTTGGTGGTCATTTGATTTTTGCATTTCCTTGCAGCTTGCGCAGCTGGCAGGTTTGTCTTTATTCGGACATCCCTTGAAGCCATGACCATGATGTGCACAGTGAGAGCAGGTCTCCGTGCGCGCCCTACAATTCTTCGCAATGTGACTGTATCGATGGCACCTAAAGCACCTAATTGGAGTCACATATTCTCTCACATGGCATCAAACCAGTCCACGTGCAGTCTTCCACACTTTAGCAACATGTTTCTGGTTGCTGGTTCTACTTCTACCACCCAGTGAGCGGTCTCTTTGTTTTTCGCACCAGTTCTAAATAAAACCTTAAAATCTTTTTGTTCCAGGCAGTTTTGTTTTATAAGACAGTTAGTTACCATTTCTCCATCAAGATCAGAGCTGACATCAAAGATAATTACCTTCGGTAATCTCTTTATAGGCACTGGGTTCGATGGCTAGTAAACCCACGTCTTCTAAGCATCGACAGTAACCGCAACACCTTTCGGGCCGGCGTTCGTTACATAGTGAATCTTTACATTCGATTCGCTAGGACGGATAACTTCTTTGATTTTCTTAGTTATCTCAGTGGTTGAAAGGCTGGATTCATTATCCATTGCTGAAATAATTATCCGTTTTGCTGTCTGTTTTTGCCAAAGTTTTCTGTTTCTGTGTTTCTTTCGGTGTTTACCGACCACTTGCCAGTTTCCTCCAATTCCTTTTGGTTCGGTTTCCACATTACTGGTTTGGTCCGAATTAGCACTAGAAACTGAATCCCGTGCAGCCACCTTTGGTGCCTTTTCCACAGTAACCCTTGGTTTTGGTTTCCGGCTGCAAGTGCACCTATGGTTGCGTGCTTCCTCCAGTTTACCAACAACCAGATTCGTTTCCACAACCACCTCGAGAATTTGGATTTTCATATTTTTAATTTTGATCGACAGTTCACATAACTTATAGGCTCAGTAAGTTTCATGTTCTTTACTTGCTCAAGCATCGTTTCGAGAGAAACGATTTCGATCATGAGGTTATCATGGGGTCTTTCGCTTTTTACTACTTGACCACTACTGTTTGGCGAAGTGTTTGCAACTTCAGCCGTATTCTCATCATTGCCGACAAGCTCGGCATCTGAGGCTGAATCATTCAGAGATTCTCGTCGTACTTCACCTTTTAAGAGGCTCGTTGACTGTCATATTGCGAAGACTGACCCGGATCACGCCTTGACCCTTTACCCATATCTCTGGGTAATACACTAAATAAATTTAGCTTATGCTTGTTATAATATATTTAAAAAAACTTTAAATATTTAATACAACTCACGGATACAACCCAGATCTACTGAAATCCCTGCACTAAGTTTAGCCGTGCAGTGGATTTTTATTACACCTTACGATAGAGCCACTCCTTCGTTGCCTCCCCTCGAAGGACTTTTGCACAATTCAGTAATAAAAGTCGACTAGTATGATTGACAGGAGTTCGATTCTGTTTTGCGAGACGACTTGGTTGTTGTCGGCGATCGGGATGGTTCTCTATATCCTGTATCTTCTCACTGTCTGCCTCACTTATCGGTTGTTGGATAGGCAATGGTGACACCTTTGCTATTGGTCTCTTGATGTTGGGATGATCAGTGGTTTACATAGTTACGACCCGGCTTAGTCCAACCCTGCCGGGATGTAACTCAAGAACTCGGCCCAATTTCCATCTGGTCGGGGGTAACAGTTCATCTCGTAATAAGACAATGTCTTCTTTGCCGATGGTTTTTGATTCCTTTCCCCATTTGGGCCGCTGCTGTAGACGATGTAGGTAATCCGTTGTCCATTTATTGCAAAACTGCGACCGCATGGATGGTCTGGATGTTCTTTTTCTTGAGGAGCTGTGAGTGCATTTCCAATTAAGAAATGCCCTGGTGTTAACACCTCTAGCGATTCGGGATCCTCAGTTAATGGGCAGAGTGGCCTGGAGTTTAGGCACGCTTCGATCTGGTTTAGTAAGGTTGTCAATTCCTCGAATGTTAGCCTCGTATCGCCTATACACTTTTTAAGATGAGTTTTGATGGATTTTACTCCTGCTTCCCACAGTCCCTCGAAGTATGGTGCTTAAGGGGGGATGAAATGCCAAGTTATGATCTGCATTAGTTTACTAGCTCCTACAAAGTTGGTTCCATTGTCGCTATACATATGGGCTGTGTTGCCTCGACGTGCAATGAATCGCCTAAATGCGATTACGAATCCTTCCGTGGTTAAATCCGATGTTACCTCGATGTGAATTGCTTTGGTACTGAAGCAGATGAAGATGCAGATTTACCCCTTGTAGGATGTATTTCCACGGCCTCTGCTCGTACGTATATTAATGGGTCCTGCATAATCCACTCCAGTATATGTGAATGGTCGAATTACAGTGACTCGCGGAGCAGGCAGGTTTCCCATGAGCTGTTCCGAGGTGTTAACCTTGAATCGATGACATCGGATGCAATGGTGCGTGTGGTGTTTAACTGCTCGAACCCCTCTGATGATCCAGAACCGTTTGCGAATATATGCCAATGTCAAAGAATTACTCCCATGTAATGTTGGCGATGGCCCCAATCCAGGACCAAGTCGATAAAGTGTCCCTTGTATGGGATTATAATCGGATGTCGTTCTTCATACGGGAGTTTTGAGTTTTCCAGTCTACCTCCTACCCGAATTACGTTGTTTTTTGTCCAGGAATGGATATAGTGAATGAAGCTTGCTCTGCTTATTAAGAGGCTTGCTTCTGCTTAGCGATGAATGTTCTTCTGCGAATGCCACTTGCTGGACTGTTTGAACTAAACGTAATAATGCGTGATCCCACTCTTCATGCCGTATTAGTCCTCGATGTTTGGTCCGCCATCTTAATATGTAGATTGTTATTCGGATGAGTTTGCTGAGAGATGAATGTTTGTTGATTAACCAATCAATTGCTAAATGGCTAGTTAGTATTTGGAGATGTGAACTGAATGTGATCCCTTCTGATGTCTCGGAAATCTGCTCCCCCTCATATGGTTCCTTGTTCAGCAGAAAACTGAGTCCCTTCCACCAACTGTCTATATTGATCTCATTTTATTTGCAGTCTGCTGGATTATCTTCTGACCGAATATGTTTCCATGATTGTATGTTGCTGATGGTCTGAATCTCTGCGACCCGGTTTGCGACAAACGGTTTCCAAGTGGACGGAGGTCTCTGAATCCACGCCAACGTGATCATGGAATCAGTCCATAAGGTTATGTTGGTTATATTTACGTCTAGGGCTTTGATTGTTTGTTGTACTAGTCGGCTTAACAACAGTGCCCCAGCTTTAGGCGAGGGATGGTTAGTTTGGACTTCACTGGAGCGACTTTAGTTTTTGCCGTTAGTAATCGGCTGGTTATTTGGTCGTTGACGGTGATTTTACTGTATATTACGGCCGCGTAGGCGGATTCAGACGCATCACAAAATCCGTGTAGCTCAACACTGCAGTTGTTTGTGGCATAATTAAGGTATCGCGGTATCTGGATTGCCTGATTTTCATTTAAGTCCCTCTTTAGGTGATTCCATTTCTTAGAGAGATCGGGTATAAAATATTGCCGCTTAGTGAGTTTGCTGTTGTTAGGTGGTAACTGGACGTGGAAGATGAAATGATCTCCCGTTGGATTATAGCAAATCCCTAATATTTTAATCGCATGTTCGTCTGTGAAAAAAAGATCACCGATCATGATTTTATCATCTGGAATCTCTGCTAAGAAGGTGTGATGGTTGCTATTCCATTTACCTAATTCCATTTTTCCCTTATGAAGTAGTATTACTAGTTGAGATTGCAGATGTTGAGCTTTCAACGGTGTCAGCGCCCGTTAGGACATTATCTACATAAAAATTACGTTTGAGAATGCGACTCGCCTCTGGATGGTGAGCGGACTCATCTTCAGCCAGTTGATGTAGTGTCCGAATAGCGAGATAAGGTGCAGCGGATGTCCCATGCGTGACGGTAGTGAGTTGGTATTCTTGCAAAGGTTGATGTTTATTTTCTCTCCAAATGATGGTTTGATAACTCTGATGTTCTTTCTGCATTCGTATTTGGCGATACATCTACTCAATATCCCCAGTGAACACTATCCGATGTAGTTTCCATCTCAGTAGTATCGACCACAAGTCGTTTTGTAGTGGAGGTCCAATATGCATGACGTCATTCAGACTTAGACCTGTAGATGTCTGCATGGAAGCATCGAACACCACCTGAATTTTTGCGGTATCTGTATTTTTCAATACCACATGGTGAGGTAGATTATAATAATTCCCTTTATTGGGTCTAACCGGCTTCATATGTTGCAATTTGATGTACGTGGTCATGAAATTCACATATAACTTCCTCAGGTTGGGGTCTCGTTCCAATTTTTTCTTCAATTGTAAGAAACGTTGGAGCGCTCGATGTCTATAGTGTCCCAATTGGTCTACTTGATGTTCTTTAAATGCGATTTGTACAATATATCTCCCACTCTATTTCCCAGAATCTCTCCATATCTTTCTCGTTTTTGTTGCTGATATGGACTGCAGCTAGTTTTTATTGCGCTAGGTTTACCTTTTATGATTCGGGTGCCAACAAAATCGCTGTACACGTTGGCTCCTACATAGCAGCAGATCGATTGGGGCTGGAAGCTGATATTCCGGATCAGCCGAAACCAATTTACTCCACCTACTATCGTTCTATTCGGGTAAATCCATTCTGATTTTTGGCAACACGTACGCCTTAACCTTTAATTTGTATGTTGATAGGAAATGCGGTTTAAGGCACATTGTTAGGATGGAATTTGCCGTGTTTGTATGATAAGCACCAATTCCTGATGAAAAAAGATTTACCGTGTTTTGTTGCAGTGGTATACCAAGACGTTGAACCGCGGATTCCGTGATCAAAGAGACTTGTGATCCTGGATCTATTAAAGTTCGTACATTAATTGGAACGCCACAAATGGAATTGATCGTTACAACGGCTGTTGCCAATAATGTTGTTTGAGTACCCTTCAAGGTGCCGATTGATACCCTTTTTTCCGGTCGTTGATCTTGTTCGTGTAACAGCTGATGATGTCTGTTGTTGCAGGTGACACATGCGGGTTTTTCGTCACATACTCAATCCGTGTTATGCAACAAACAATTCGTGCAGATTCCCGCTCTGTTGATGAAATCAATTCGTCTTTTTTACGCTAATATTGCGAAAGTGGTGACACCGCGTGATGAAATGCCCGAGTTCTTGGCAATAAGAACATGTGATCGTAGATTTTGGTGTAATCGGCCTCTGGTGGCCGTTCTTCGTATTTATGAGTACTTTCCGCTGGAACTTGTACTCAGGTTTGGCTGCCCGTGAAGTTACTGGTTTGTTCAATTCGGAGACTTCCAACGCTTGGAACCTTCTCAATAAGAACTCTAAGCAGTTCTTTAACGGTGGCACTTCGCGTGGGCAGTCGAGGCTGTTTTCAAAACGCTCCAAAGTGTCGAAGTCTAACTTCAGCATTACAAGATGTGCGATGATGGCTTCAAATGGGTTTTCCAACTGAAGATTTGTAATGTTGTGCACCATCTCGATGATGGTGTCATGCAGGTTTCTTATACTCGCGGCTGATGGATGTTATATGTTGTGGAGGGATGTAATCGCGTTGAAATACGACGAGGCCAACAATCGCTTGTTATTATACCTCGTCTGTAGAATCTGCCAAGCCGCCCGCCTCATAATTTTCACCAATGGTTGGTAGATGGGCGGTCAATTGTGCCGCTTGTTGTTGGAGATGTGATTTTAAATACGTCAACTTTAATGTGTTTAAAAGTTCAGTATTTTGATGTATCAGCCGGGTGAAGATGTCGTTGAACGATTACCAATTTTCATATTTGCCGTGAAACGTGGATATTTCCACTTTTGGGAATTTAACGGGCGATGTTGAGGTAGATGTTTTAGTTAATTCTTGCTCCATTTAGATTATTAGGGACTCTACTTCAGATGTTATGTTCCCGTAGTAATCGTCGGTGAAGTATTTGTATTGACTTTCCTCGTTGATTTCCATGAGGATACTTCGGTGTAGCCGGTCAATTTCCTTCATCTCGGAGTTGAGTTGATGTATTTTTAGTTTGAGGTACTCGTCTGATAACTCGTTTGATCTTAATTTGCCATTTATTGCGTCCATTTTTCGATACATTAAACGCATTCCGATATCTTGTTGACGGAGTAGCTTTTGTACCGTGGTTAGATCTGCCTCTGTTGATCTATTATCACTTGAACCTTGATGTTCGAGCTGCTACAAGTATTCAGTGGGTTTATTATGTGCCGTATCGAGCCTTGGTTGTGATGTGTCTTCTTCAATGTCGAACGATGTTTCCAGGATGTTGAGTTAGCGGTTTTCGGCTACGGTGAGCTTGTGGATGTCCTTTGCAAGCTTGGCAACGTCCTCTTCCAAATCCCGGATGTCGTCCATCGCTTTCTGGAACATCCGTTTTATCTCTTTGCGCTCGTCCAGATAGGGATGTGTTTTGGGAAAACGTTTCCATGTCGACAATTTGTTTGTCATTTTCGCAATATTTTTTATATTGTGCCTCTATGTTTTTTTTGGTCGGCCATCATCGCACTTTATTTTTGTGATGTGATGAAGTAGTTCTTCACTAATGTCCGACTGACTTTGCAGAAGTTCGTCCAGTCTGACGTTCTCGCTTAGATGTTGTTTGCGACTGGATGATGTTGTTACTAATGTGCGTGCCGTGTTCTGTTGAACAGCTTATTTAAATTCGTAATCGCTTTAATAAGTTATAGACGGCACTATTAACTTATCCCCGAGGGGATATTTGTATATGGTGTAGTAACCAAGCTTTGAATCACTACATCGTTGCAGTTGCTAGATCTCCACGACTGGGAGCCCGCTTCACTTCCGAGAGCCGCCGGTACTTGGCATCCGATTCCCTGCACCGTATCTTTGTTTTGGTTGGTTGGCTCCATTGAGTATATAGATTCTGGGTTCCTTCCCTTAGCATTTTATACTTATTGCCAGGTTTTTTACAGCCGGCCCTAATATGGAGAACAGACACTGGAAAAGCCGCCTTTAACATAGAGAACAGACGCGTCAAGATTTGCCATGGATATTTCCTCCTCGGGTCAACGTCAAGTACGCTGTCATTTATTTAGTTGACATTCTGCCATTTAAATGGAGCATTTAACAATCGATCAACGCGTTAAAATTAAACGCGGAAAAACAGGCCGTCGATGCTGATTTTTCGAACAAAATTTTCTTCAGTGATGCAGCTCATTTTTCGCTTGGTGGATACGTTAATAAGCAAAACTGTAGAATTTGGGGCTCAGAAAATCCACAATTGATTGTAGAGAAGCCATTACACCCGGAAAAAGTCACTGTTTGGTGCGCATTGTGGTCTGGTGGTGTGATTGGGCCGTATTTTTTTTTAGAACAACCATGGACGAACCGTTACCGTCAATTCTGAGCGCTATGGCCGCATGTTAACCGATTATTTTTTTACGAAAATCGAAGATTATGATCTTGACGATATGTGGTTCCAGCAGGATGGAGCAACCAGTCACGTAACACGAGCAAATCGAGATCTTTTGCAAGAGAAATTTCCTGGACGTTTGATTTCGCGATTGGCTGATGTCAATTGGCCTCCAAGATCCTGTGATTTAACGCCTTTGGATTTCTTTTTGTGGGGCTACGCGAAAGATCGTGTTTACGCAAACAATCCTCAAACTCTTGACGAATTGAAAACTAATATTCGTAAGGTAATGGCCGAGATACCGCCCGAAATGTGCCGAAAAGTCATTGAAAATTACCTCAAAAGAATCAAGGCCTGTAAGAAGTTCCGCACAGTAAAAAATTCGGGATATATCCCTGACCGGTGTTAAAAATAATTTGAGTCCTCATCAGATAATGCTTTATTGGTTATTTTTAACTGGCAAATTTAGCTAAGTCGCAAAAATAACAAAATTTACTCAATTTGCTGAAATATGTTGTTAAACTTTTCGAAACAACCTCTGAGTGCTCCGTTTCCATCATAAATAATGTTTAAAAAAGAATTGTCACAAGAAAAAAACATAACTATAAGATACTTTATTTCAACAAGTGTTGAACGGTAAAATTACCTACTGTGATGGCAATTTTATTTACCACCATATTAGTGTGAACTTTTGTACTTTGATTTTGCAAACAAAAATCATATGTTGGTCGAAATCGAGTATGTTTAATGACCTAAAATCGTATATTGAAATGACCTCGTCCTGTGATGGTCCTTTGGTTTATGTTAATTTGTCTTTTAAAAGCATGTAATAGTATATATTTTCCAATTAACATCTCATATTTCCAAGTATTATAGAAATATAACTACAATAATGCAAAATTATACTTATATTAATGTCCATTTTGCAATATTGAAGTAGATAAAAATACATAATAAAACACGTAATAATAACACGCGCAGTTTTTAAATTTCTAGTGACAATTGAGTGTTGTTCAAAATTGCTACGTACGAAGTATATTTCAAATAAAATTTCACAAAAAGTGTTAATTTTGAGGTGCCTGAATCGTTATAATGCTTATCGTAGATAGAAGACAATTATTGTTCGTTTTTTTAATGCAATTCAGTCTCAGGTGTAATATCATAGTGAAACGTGTGTGAAAGTTAAATATAAATTCTTAAATTTTGAAAAGTAAGTTTTAAAACATACCAAGTAATAAAATTGATTTAGGTATTAACCGAACACCAGCATTGGTAAGTAATATTTGAATTTACTATGTCATTTTCATTTATATTAATCGTGAGCAAGAATTAAAAGTGTTCGAAATGTATGGTATTAATATTAAATTTTTAACTATTTGTTAAAAGTGATTTTGTAACTCAAAAATAAGTTCAAGCGTCAAGCATTTTCTCATTTTCATTTTCAAATGAGTAACGCAATTTACGTATTTTGATTAAATAAAACGCTCGTATTAATAAATCACCATTGTTTAAAATAAACAATTTTACTAACCAGTCCCTATGTACGAGTACGTGAAACTTTTCCGTTTTATATTTAGGACATCCATTTATCAGATAGTAATTCCATAGAATATTTACAAGCCGTGTTAAGATATTCTAGAACTGAATTCAATACAAAAATCTTTCGGTTCAATGGCCAACAAATCGAATTGATTGTTATTCGGTGTATGGGCGTTGTATTGTTGCAAGTGCTTGCAAAAGTACGAATTAATGACAATTCTTAATTACATGTCTGAAATAAGCTGGCTTGAGGGACAAAAGGTCATATTTGTCGCAGCTTGTATTAAAGAAACTTAAATGTCTTGCGAAATAACTATTTGTTTTCGCCAGTACTATTTCTTAAAAAGCTGACAATATTTTCTTTAATAATTAATATATAGTACTTATTATTATTTATTTAAATAGTATTACAAATTTAAACAAAACTCCTTTAATTTTAATAATTCTACGTTTTTAAAGGAATTTATTTGTTTCCGTACCATGTAACTTTTAACAATTGCTCTACGTCGGTAAATATTTCCTAGTTCAGACCCGTAGCTTTCGTAATAGCTAACTACATAAAATAATAATAATTGTGTCTTTATAGTTAGAATAGAATTTAAGATTATTGGCAGTGCAATCAAGGTTAAAGACCACTCGGACGCTTATATTAGCGACACCACTTTCGCTGCGTATATGACTTATATTTGCCATGGTAATACGGTTTTATCAATAGAACACGACGTTCAAACTGATTTGACGGAACCAGCTGCACAAATTTTGAGGAATTGTTTATTTATAAGGACCCGAGATATTTTTTTAAACACTACACGAAAAAGCTAACATTTTTAAACTCTTAATAGAAAAATATAATTTTCTGTGAATTGTGATTGTTATTTCTTCCATTATTAGGATTACAGCAATACCAACAGCAATACAGCAGGATTACAGCAATACAGCATTACCTTCCCAAAAGCGATTAACAAAAAATAATTAAGTTAGCTGTCGATCATCTGTTATTGTGTCGAAACGACCATCCGTCAACGGAAGGCATAAACTATGGGCTCAGTGCTTGGCGGATCTTTTTCCAAAGTAACGAGACGTTAAGGAAACAGCTGAAAATAATTATATAAGCTTTTCTTTTAAATTTTTTCTATTATGTTTATTAAATAGATTACGAACATATTAAAAATTAAAATTTTTATATTTTTAAAGATTAGCTATATTTAAACATGCGGATTATAACCCCTTTTCTCTTATTTTAGTTTTTAATTTTTAATCTCAAGGATGGTTTTCTTGGTACGAGAATAAAAACCATTCAGTTCAATTCTCTAAAGTTGAAAAATGTCATAACCAATAGGCAAAAAACTCCTGAACCTGATAATATCAACATCGCAACGAGCGAGAATAAAAATATTATAGATATTGAAGACGAATGTGCAATACAATTTATGAAAACTGCAGACATCAACAACGAGCTTGACGAAATTATACGGCTGCATTATTTAACTTATAAGTTACGTCAACTTATTATTGAAAATAAAATACCAGAGAAAGATCCCAAAAAAGTCTTAACGGATTTTCCGAAGTTTTTGGAAATTTATTGTTTGGTAAGAAAACAATTTGTCTCATGCAGAATTCTAGTTTTTATTAAAAACAATATTTATCTTTTTATCTACTAGACGGAATTTGATTTTTTAACAAAATATCTTGAAAAATCTAACTATTTTCGAATCACATTTAATCACGTATTACAAGACCGGATAATTGAATTGGCTCAAAAAGACAAAAATATATTAAATTGCCTAATCAATTTAAAGGTAACACAACCTTCTTTCTTTTGTGCAGTTAATAAGATTTATTCATTTTTATTTTTTCAAATCTTTTTCAGAATTTGGTAATGAATTTCATGTGCTGTGTGCTCTTCAGGTGCTTTTGCCACCGGTCTTGGTAGGGAAAGGCAAAACCAACCGATCAAAATATATGATGAAATTTTACAAAACTTTAGTTTTAATGGTGAAACTTTGTTTGTAAAATTGTGCTTAATATTTGAAAAATATGAAAGAGGCCATTTTATATGTTCAGGTGTTGCAGATAGTGGAACTCCTATATTCCAAGAGATTAAGTAGGATTTTATATGGAACAATTGCTTTTTTGATAATTACTAAATGCCCCTATGTTTATTTCAATGATATCCTATTGGCTTTTGAGATAGTTGAACCAGACACTGAAACCTATTCTATTATTAATCGTCTCAATATTTATTATCGAAGCCCATTTGAAAATCTGTTAGTTGATAATCGTTTTTTTATAGTTCCTAAACATAAAATATTTAAAAAAAATTTAATTAAATTATTAACTAAGTTCCCAGTTGATTAAAATCTTAAAAATAATTTTTCTATTGAAAAATTATACTTTATGTACCTAGACAGAATTGTTTTAAAATTCACAACTTTGTATAATTGTAAAACTATTTTATTGAATTTAAGATTTAAAACAATGTTTATTGTGATATATACTTACACATCACAATAAACATTGAAACATTGTTTTTACTCTTATGTAAATCATTATTATTTGAAATAAATAAGAAGAATGCTTTATGTAACTGAGAATATTTTTTATATTTACAGAAACACCACACAGACATTATTATGTATATAATATATATATATCCCTTTGTCGACCAAGAATTTTTTTTTGGCTCAATTGAAGTACAAACCACATGAGTATAGGTATAGTGTTTTTTTCGTACGAAAATAAGTTTAAATACACAAAGGTGTAAATTGGTTCAAAACACAACCAAAAATAATTTTTTGACATGATTCTTTTGCCTTACCCACACAATTGTGTGGGCGGGCCGGTTAAGGGATATATATGTGTATCCATTCCTTTTGTAAGATGTAGTACTTTTGCACGGGTCCCATTTGAAACGCGATATTTTAAAACGAGATATGACAAAACGTGATATTTCAAAACGCGATAATTCAAAACGCGATAGGTACAAAACGCGATATTTCAAAACACGATATCGTACAAAACGCGATATGGTACAAAACGGGAGTTTAGGATCGGGTTATGTCAGGCGGGTGAAGGGGAAATTTAGTTTCAGTTTTTATAGGAGTTTAAAAATCGATAGGGGCGAGAGTATATAGGACCGGTATCAATCGGGTCGCTGCGCTCCCGTCACTGCGCTCCCGTCGTTTCGCAATGGACATTCTGTACCATAACGCTTTTTGTAATATCGCGTTTTGAAATATCGCATTTTGTACCATATCGCGTTTTGTACCATATCTCGTTTTAAAATATCGCGTTTTGAAATATCGCGTTTCGAGCGGACCCGCTTTTGCACTACTGCTGTTTGCTTCAATTATCACCATCTCATTGTCGAATACGTAAACTGTTAACTTATAATTTTAGTCGAAGTTACCAACATTATGTTCGTTCAATTTCATTGCCAAATTACGAAAGTAATTATAATTCTTTGCTTTTTTGTACAACATATTATAGTAATTTTTATTACTGAATAAAAGTTATTAAATAAGGAGCTACCTACTAGTAGCAGAAAATGCCAAATTTTAAAACATAATATATAACAGGCATGTTGTTTTTTCTCCCACTTTTAAATAGTTCTTTCATAATTTAATTTAAAATTCTTCAACAGTTTAAAATAGTTAAATTCTACTCCGATGTTTTCTTTATAATTAACAACTAACAAATTCTGATTTTTACAATAATCCGTAGTAAAAAATTAATAAAAAATGTCAAATGAACAATCGATATGTGTTCATTTTGGCAATCATTTTATCTATATAATTTTATTATTTTCTAAAAATATTTAGTTCTTGAATATAGCTAAATTCTATTAGCACGTGTTGAGTGATATTTTGCAAGTGGTCTTAAATTAAAAGATCAGATTTAGTTAAAAAACACCCCAAATTTTTTACTGTGCGTGGAGGACATTTGAATGATATCTTGTTTAACTAAAAATGGCAAGGATCAATCTGTAAAATGAAATAAAAATTACAATACATTCCGAATATTTTGTGTGTTTTTTTTAAGTTTACTTTATCAACCTCGAATTGGATAACCCTGTACTTATGTTTTTTTTTTTTTTTTTTTATTTATTTAAATAGTACAATCTTATCAAATGATAATTTATTACTAAAGATAATAACGCACTTATTTGAAACTAATAAGTGGAGCGAGTGTGGGTTTACAGAAATCAATATTCTGCTCCCAATAATGAAACTTTATTTATTATAGATGACTAGCTCATGCGGTTTAATTCTTTTAAGGCGTCTCAGTTCTTGCGTTATGTCAAGAAGTTGTATTGCTTCACTGTTGGTATGTTGCAGTAACCTTCTTTCATGTTTGATTGCAAATTCCTGGATCACTTCATCAATCCATTTGACATTTAGGTCTTTGTGTAATTCCTCGTTGGTTACGTAGCGGTAAGCATTCGTTATTGTACGTAGAAATTTGTTTTGATAACGTTGAATAATTAAACGATTTGATTGTTTAGTACAGCCCCAGAGCTGGATACCATACGTCCAAATTGGTTTAATTATTGTTTCGTAGATCAGGCGTTTACAGTACAGGCTAAGCTTAGAATGTCTTCCTATTAGCCAGTACATCTCACGTTGTTTCATTTTCATTTGCTCTGCTTTTTGTCTAACGTGATGTTTCCAGTTCAATCTTGAATCGAGATGCAATCCGAGATATTTTGCAGATTCAGCTTGGGGAATTTGTACCCCATTGAGAAATGTATGGATGTTGCTATTTTTGTGCCGCAACGTGTATGTTACATGGACTGATTTCAGCTCGTTAAGCTTTATTTTCCAATCCCTGGTCCATTGGCTGATTTTATCGAGTGCGTGCTGTAAGTATTCTACTGCTTGGTTCTGCGATTCGCTTGATGCCAATACTGCGGTATCATCAGCAAAAGTTCCAATGAAGGTTGTTTCCGTTGTCGGTATATCAGAAGTGTAAAGTAGATATAAGATGGGTCCTAATACGCTACCCTGGGGGACTCCTGCTACGGCTGGGTAAAAGTTGGAGTATGTTACTTCATGTGATACTCTAAATATTCGTTTGGAGAGATACGACTCGAGCAATTGGCAGTAATTTATTGGCACTAATTTACTTATCTTGTAGATAAGACCCTCATGCCACACTCTATCGAAAGCCTGTGATACATCTAGAAATACGGCAGGGCAATATTTCTTCTCTTCAAGTGCTTGTTCTATCTTTGCAGTCACGCGATGAATTTGATCAATTGTCGAATGTTTATTCCTGAATCCAAACTGGAAGTCAGGTATAATGATCATTGGTCTTAGTCGTTTCAATAACAACTTCTCAAACAATTTTGAAATAGTAGGTAACAAAGAGATCGGCCTGTATGAGCCCATTTGCTCGGCTGGTTTGTCTGGTTTTTTTATCATGATGATTTGTGCAACCTTAAAACACTCAGGCACATATGTAAGTCGAAAGCAAGCATTATATATATATGTTAACATAGTCACTGCTCTCTTTGATAACTCCTTAAACATCCTTGGCGAAATGTCATCAATTCCAGGTGACTTTTTGGGATTCAGATTCATGTCAATTTCTTGTGCAATTTCAAGTGGGGTGACACTTCTGATATTTGATGGAGCTCTATAGACTGGTTTAGGATCAATCCTAGATTATATGTCGTGTGGTTGAAATACTGATGCCAAATGTTGTGCAAATAGTTCTGCTTTTTCTTCGTTACGTCGCACCCATTCTCCATTTATGTTCCTTATAGGTGGCACTTGGATTATTGGTCTCTTGAATCTTTTAGTAGCTTTCCAAAGAGAATAATTTTTGTCAGCTTCAGGACCCAGTCCTTTCAAATAATATTCAGTACAAGCTTCTTTATGTTCTTTAATTAATCGGTTAACTTTATTACTTACCCGATTAAATTCCCTTTTGTCAATAATGTTTCTGGTTCTATGCCATATGCTTCTTTTCCTACGCCTTTCTTTTATCAGTTCCCGAATCGCCAGGGGGTAATTGATCTCTTGTACAACTTTCTCACCTACTACGGGTGTAGCCTCTTTAGCTGCATCACGCATGGAGTTAATAAAATGTTTAGTTTGTAATTCAAGTTCTTGTTTAGTTTTAAGACTAACTTTTAACTCAATTAGAGTATCCAGTTTCTCTCTAAATAATTCCCAATCAGTAAATTTATTAGTAAGGTTAAGTTTGGTTTTCTTTCTTATGACTAATGTACTCAGAGTCCTGTACTTATGTGATGTCGTTTATATTATCGTAACGATCTTGTATTTAATTTATGATGATTTGATTATAAGTTCGCGAGATTTGAGATGAAATGGATGATGTTGTGAGTAATATCACAACAATATCTGATGATTGTCTTCAGCTGTTTCCATGCAAAGTTGATCCATGTTCCTTGCCAGACTTCTGTATGCCATCAAATCTGAATAGTAGGATGTCAGGTTGAAGTAACCTACTATTTTCCACTGCTGATTGGTGAATCTGAAATTTTCTAGATACAGCCCAGGTTGGTGACTAAGAGTGGTGATGTTGTACATCAGCTGTTCGGCCGATGACACTGGACTCGGCAGTATAGTGATCGCCACTAAACGTAGTAGAAGTATGGTAGAACTATGAGATTGGTGGCTTTAGGAACCTTGGTACGGGAGTCATTTGCTGACTTATGGGGGTCTTTTGAATATGGAACCATTCCCACTTCTTACTGTGACTACCCTAGTCAAACCATCGCTGCCAGAATGTAGATCAATGATCCTTCCCAAAGGCCAGTTTGTTGGCGGTAAGTTGTTATCTTTTATTAAAACATTGTCGTCTACTTTAACCATTGGTTGTTTGCTGGTTCATTTAGTTCTCTGTTGTAGTTCGGTAAGGTAGTCATTTGACCAGCGTTTCTAAAAATCTTGTACCATTTTTTGTAGTAATCTCCACCGATGATGATATCCGTGCCGGTGTTAATATCAACGCATTGGGATCAGATGAAATTGGTGTAAGTGGCCTTGAATTGAGGCATGTGATGTAACCGTGGATAACTCTTCATATGTGAGGGTTGTGTCTCCAATTACCCGTTTTAGATGGAACTTTAGAGATTTCACTGCTGCTTCCCAAAGTCCCCCAAAGTGTGGTGCAGACGGTGGTATGAAGTGCCACTCAATCCCATTGTCAGCTAGCACTTCCTGGAGGTCAAGATTTGCTTGTTGTAGAGCTTGTTGTTTATCCTTTTCAATCAGTGCTCGGGCTCGAACAAAGTTGGTTCCATTATCGCTGTAAATCCGGTTGCAAAAACCTCTTCGAGCCATAAATCTCTTAAAGGCCGCACCGGTCATATCACTGACAACCTCTATGTGCACTGTTTTGGTAGCAAAGCATACAAATAGTGCTATGTATCCTTTGTATGACTTATTCCCACGTCCTTTAGAAACTCTTTCGGAGATTGGTCCGGCGTAGTCAACGCCTGTGTTAGTAAATGGACGTGATGGCATGACTCGTTCTTTGGGTAAGCTTGCCATTAGTTGATGTCTTGTTGAAGCATTGAGCCGCGTTCACGTAATGCATTTTCCTATCTCCGTACGAATGTTGCTTCTGCCGTTCGTGATCCAATTATCTTTGATTAGTAGCTTTGTGAATCTATGTTTTGGAGGTAGTATCTTTGGATGTCGGGTATCATAGTTCAGGTTACAATTAGTTATTCTTCCTCCTACTCTTAGTATTTTATGTTCATCAATAAATGGATTAAGCGAGAGGAGCTTGCTTTTTCTTGATACTGAGCCTTCATTGTTAATCTGCATGATTTCGTTCTGGAACTCCGCATGTTAAATTATTCTGACCAGCTCGTTGTAGGATTCATTAAGATCTTCAGCAGAAAGTAAAATTGGCGATCCGCTAACCTGTTATTTCAAACATTTTTTTATAAATCGTGGACAGAGCCCGACAACGCGAATTATTTTGTTCATGTTTGAAAATCGTTCTATAATCTGTTCAAACGGATTGACTGCAGTTGTTGATGTTGCAAGTGTAACCAATTGTTTAGTTTCGAAAGTAGCTTTCTCTTGAGTGGTAGTTTGTTGTGGCCAACGTTCGGTTGAAAATTGTAGCCAATCTGGACCCGTCCACCATAAATTGTTGTTCTTTAGTTCCTTCGGACTGGTCCCTCTTGATGCGCAGTCTGCTGGATTGTCGGTTGATCCAACATGATGCCATTGTGATGGACTTGAGTATGTTTGAATTTCCGATATTCGGTTGGCCACGAAAGTTTTATATTTATGAGGACGCCCTCGAATCCAACATACGGTGATCATTGAGTCGGTCCAAAAGAACGAAGTTGTTTCCGGAATATGCATTGCTTTTTTAATTTGATAAGACGAGGTAGTGAAAGTAAGTTTTTAATCGGTGCAACCTTTGTTTTTGATGCGAGAAGCCTCACAATAGTAATGCCTTCTGAATTTGTAGATTTGAAGTAAACGGCAGCAGCATAGGCTTTTTCTGAGGCGTCACGGAAACCATGAAGTTCTGTTATATTGTTATCCTCAAAATGGATCCAACGTGGAATAGATATTTCTTCCAGGAGAGGTAAAGAATTTGCAAATTCCTGCCTCCAGATTTCTTGCATCATCAGTTTAGCTACACCTGTTATGGGTGCCAGCCAGCCTAATGGATCAAAAAGTTTTGCAATATCCTAAAGTAGGTTTCATTTGGTAGGCTTGTCAGGCGTGGATTGAGTGACAATGAAATCGAGTGTATCTACAGCTGGATTCCAGTGTACTCCAAGAGTTTTAATTGTATCATCAATCTTGAATTCCAGTCGAGTTGATTCCTTAGATGCACTGGTATGGATTCCAAGAGGACTGTGGTGTTTGTTGCCCATTTTCTTAACATAAATCCACCGTAATTCAGTAAATCAATGGTTTGTTTTTGGCTGAATAAGGCTTCTTCCAGTGTGTTTTGCCCAGAAATTAGGTCATCCACGTAGAAATCATTTAAAACTACGTTGGATGCTATAGGATAGATTGGTTGTTCATTGATGGCCAGCTGTCGTAGTGACTTCACCGCTAAAAAAGTTGCTGCTGCTGCTCGATATGTGACGGTGGTCAACTTAAACTCCTGAATTTCTTATTGCGGAGACTCTCTCCATAAAATACGTTGATAGTTCTGATCATCTTCATCAAGAGATGAGAGGAGTATTGAAGAGTAGGGCCCGTCAACATTACGTCGTTTAACGATGTTCCAGTTGTGGTTTTGGCAGAGGGGGGTGAAGTCCGAGATTCATACCTCCTCGCGGTGCTCTCTGGGTAACGCTAAATGAATCAGGCGGTGTAGTGGAGGCGAGCAGACTAAATCCTGTTTATAGTCATGGACACTACATGCCAGGGCGGGTTATTGGCGCCTCAAAACCAATACCAAATCAGCGTCTGTTCTCCAGGTTAGGTGCGGCTGAAGCGGGCGTCTGTCTTGTATCAAGCGGTTCGCTATATAAATGTGTTCAAGGTAGGACTGGATGCCTTAAGATTCTCACCAGTACGTGACCCACACACGTAACAAGCGGGTTGAGCGGCAGGCCAACAACCTTCCCTCATAAAACCCATTTAAGTTATGAACCCTGAACAAAGGCCTCGGATTACCATATCGGATTCATTACAAACTCGACCTCGGAAATTGTACATGGACAACGCTTTAAAAATGGGAACATGGAACGTGCTTAGCCTCTTAAGACCTGGAGATCTCCAGAACCTTTCGAACCAAGCAAAAAGTTACACTATAGACGTACTTGCACTACAAGAGCTTAGATGGTCTGGGAGTGGGGTCCATGACACCACCAATGGTTACACTCTTCATTACAGCGGCCATCAGAATGGAGGAGAATTTGGAGTTGGCTTCCTCATCCATCGGCGCGTGATATGGTGTTTTATCATCGATTTCCGCCCTATCAACATGCGGATATATACGGTCAGACTTCGCACTAAGAAATTCAACATCACGATCGTTAATGTGCATGCACCCACCGAAGATAAATCTGATGACATCAAAGATTTCTTCTTTGTCGAGCTCGAGGAAGTCATCAACAACATACCGCACCACGACATTAAAATCATCGTGGGCGAATTTAATGCAAAAATCGGTAGAAGTGCAGAAAATACTTCGCACATCGGTCCTAACAGCCTGCACCTAACTAGTAACAATAACGGCCAACGCGTCACCGACCTGGCAATAATGTACAACTTAGTTGTATCAAGTACGTTTTTCCCACATAAGAAAATCCACAAAGTAACGTGGAGATCGAATGATGGAAGAACGGAAACCCAAATCGATCACGTCATGGTGTCCAAGAGACACTCCACCAGCATATCTGACGTTAGATCTTACAGAGGTGCAGATATGGACAGCGATCATGTGCTTGTCATCAACCTTCAATAGACAAGCACAAAAAACCGTTCGATGGAATGTCGATGCTCTAAAAGACCAAGCGTCACTGCAGAGTTACCAATCAGCTGTCACTAACTATTTAGAGCGGCCCAGCAACAACGAAGGAGCTCCTCCTAATATCCAGGAGCAGTGGCACGCTATACAGTCAGCCATAACCACCGCGGCGCAAAACACTATCGGCAGAAGAACGCCGAGATCCCGCAATGATTGGTTCGATGATCAATGCCGCCTGGTCGTCGAAAATAAACGAAAGCTTCGTGGAAAATGGTTGGCTCGCAACACGAGAAGCACTCAAGCAGAATACCTACGCGCAAGGAAAGCCACGATTAAATACCTTCGACAAAAGAAACGCGATCATATGAGGTCATGCATTGAAAACATCAGCTTCCAAGCGGAAGTAGGAAATTCAAGAGACTATTTTGCTAATGCCAGGAATCTCACTAAAGACTTCCACCCAAGAAGTACAGCCATAAAAGACGGGAATGGAGAATTGAGAAAAAATAATTGTAATTGTAATATTATAACAAACGTGGCTGATGTTCTCTCAGTATGGCAAACCTACTTTCAAAGTCTGCTAAACCGGAATGACGAAGTAACCTCCATTAGAGCAATAGCTCCGCCAGGTGAAGAGGTCTTTGTCGAATATCCCACAGTAGAGGAAGTAGACGCAGCTATTAGTCGATTGAAGAACGGTAAGGCACCTGGTCTCGATGGAATCCCCGCAGAATTAATAAAACTCGGAGGCGCCGCTCTTGCAACAAGTTTATACGATCTCGTCGTTTGTATTTGGGACCAAGAAGAGTTGCCGGAGAATTGGAAGACCGCGCTCATATGTCCGTTGCATAAAAAAGGCGACCGTCTTAAATGTGAAAACTATCGTGGTATAGCTCTATTGAACACTGCTTACAAAGTGTTGGCTAATGTTGTACTTGCCAGGCTCAACCCTTTCGCCGAAAACATCATTGGCGACTATCAGTGTGGCTTTCGTACCAACCGATCGACCACTGACCAGTGTTTTACCATGAGGATGATCTTGGAAAAATGTTGGGAGTATAACATAACCATTCATCAACTATATATAGCCTTCCGGCAGGCATATGACAGTATAAACCGCGACAACCTTTGGGCCGCGCTCATATGCCTAGGTATTCCAGAGAAACTCGTTTCTCTGTGTAAATTAACAACGTCGGGATCTGCATGTAGAATTGTAATTGAAGGAACTGTATCAGACTCTTTTCAAATAACATCTGGTGTTCGACAGGGAGATGCACTCGCGCCTGTGCTGTTCAATTTGGCGCTTGAGTACGTAGTGAGGAAAAGCAACATTGAAACTTCGCGCTGTATATTCAATAAATCAGGCCAAATTCTTGGATATGCAGATGATATCGTGCTTCTTGGCCGAAGACCTAGCGACATCAAGGACAGTTTCATACCGCTCAATCGCTGCGCAAGAAGACTTGGTTTGGAGGTGAACAGTACCAAAACGAAATTCTTAACAACACCCAGGAACTTCTCCATTGCAAATCTCGAAATTGGCGACCATAACTTTGATAGCGTCGAAAATTTTAAATACCTCGGGTCACTTATAACATCCTTGAATGATATGCAGACAGAAATAAAAGCCCGAATCGCTGCCGGACAACGAGTTTTCTACGCTCAATCAAAATTATTGCGATCTAAACACCTATCGCAGTCGTGTAAGCTCGCACTTTATAAAGCACTTATAAGACCTGTGCTGACTTTCGGAAGCGAGAGCTGGACCATGACCTCTAACGACTGTAGATTATTATCTACTTTCGAAAGGAAGGTCATCCGTTCAATTTTTGGTCCTATTAAAGTTGCGAACAATGAATATCGGATTCGCATGAACCACGAAATAAAGCAACTTCTCGGAGGTAGCGATATTATCGGCTTCATCAAATCTAATCGAGTGAGATGGCTCGGCCACGTTGCAAGGTCCCCACAACAACGAATGATTCACAAAGTGTTCCATCAACAACCAGCCGGAGTACGTCGTAGAGGAAGACCCCGACTGCGCTGGCGTGACGACGTCGAACAAGACCTACTCGTATTAGGATGTCGAAATTGGAGGACGAGAGCGATGGACCGAGACGGATGGAGGACCATAGTGTGGGCGGCAAAACCCCTTCATGGGATGTAAATGCTAGATTTGGATTTTTAGCAAGTCGTTTTTCTACTTGTATTAAACACGCCATGGACACTCTTTTTGAGCATCCCAGTGGGTTGGCAGAAAATAACTCAATGTCAAAAGGAATCATGACTGCGTAGCGGCCACATTTGAGACGTTTGTGACTCTATTTCCCAGAAGCTTCTCAATTGTTTATCTATATCAACTGCTCTTGTTGTCATTGATTGTATCACTGTTGAATTGTGACAATCGACGGTTTTCGCCATGGCTGTAACTTCTGCTTACGCTGCGGGTTTTGGTAATTTTAATCTCCGACAGGCTTCTTCTGTAATGAAGGTTGCTTAAGACCCAGGATCTATTAGCACACGAATCACTTCATTCCGAGCACCAGAAAACGCATTCATTAAGGCGGTTCCTAGTAAGATGCATTTGCGATTCCATGCATGTGTTACTTGTACGTTTGTATTAGCTGGTTTTATACTTTCTGATGCAGATCGCGTACTATGGTTACTATGCAGCAGGCTGTGATATGAACCTTTGCATAACTCACAACTTTTATTGCAAAGGAGTTTGTGTTCTGGAAGCAAGCATCATCGGCACACTGGTTTATAATATACTGCCTTGCTTTTTTCGATTTGTGGTTAATTTTGGAACTTTTTACATTCTTGTAGAAGGTGCTCTCCCCAGCAAAGGCTACAAGGTTCATAATTTCACAAGCATAATTTCTGATAAATTTTATATGGGTGATTTCTGGAAATTCCAGCTTTGATTAATGAAATCACTTAAACTAGTTGAAATGAACTTTCAGATCAAATTTCATGATTGTGCTGGCTCCCCATCAGCCAGAATCGCACATACCAGACCCTTCCTTTAACGTTAATTTCTAGAAATCTCTATACAAACATGAAGAATATTCAGATGCGGGAGAAGTCGACACATACCGGTCGTCGCGTTAACGAAACCTTTCACAACAACTTTGAATTTGTGTTTCAGCCAAGTGCAATGTTGACCCGGATTTGTTTGGTAATTCGGAAATCATAAATTTGGATTACATGTCCGACACAACCTTAACAATATTTTTCGATAACTTTTCACTGTCGAATAATACAGCAATGCGAAGTTACTTAAATTCCATGGAATACGATTTATGATAATTAGAAATAAAGTTGGTTCGCGCAGCTCGTGCGTAGTTTTGCGAAAATATGTAAAATCGAAAACTAAAAACTAGTTTACTTTGACCAAAACTATTTAGTTACCTCCCGCCACCAGCATTAAGATTAACACAAAAACGAAAACAAAACTCGATTTTATTTAACTCAATCATGTGCAAGTCGTTGGCGAGAGAGTAACGTAAAAGCGTTTTATTTTCATTTTGAAATTTTGTACTCACATTAATCACATCATAACATTGTCGTGTATTGCATAAAGACGTAAAATGAAAGTTTTCATACTAATTTTACTTTTCACTGTAATACATTTTCATTTGATTTCATCACTTTCACCTTTTCAAGGGGTAAAGTATTTTTCTAATCCAAAACCGGGAGTTTCGATCGTTCCGCAGCTGCCAGAAACACAAAATGTTTTAGAAATTGTGTACCAATGGAAAATATTAGATTTTCGTTTTCCGACCAGAGAGCTTCGTGATGAGGCTTTACAATTAGGGTAAGTTTGGAATATACAATTTCCTTTTCTATAAAATATAAAAATCGAGTGTGTTATATCATCGTTCGCAGGGAATACATTCCGCAGAATAATTTGCCATTAGGTTTGGATGTATGGCGCGATCGTTTGTTTATTACAACGCCCCGATGGAAAAGTGGAGTTCCTGCCTCATTATCGTGGCTTCCGCTGCCTAGCGATCCAAATAACAAGTCACCATCGCTGCTTCCGTATCCTAACTGGGCCGCACACTCTACAATCAGTCAACCAAATTGCCGTAAATTGCTGTCGGTCTATCGCATTTTCATTGATGAATGCCAACGATTATGGGTCCTCGATGCGGGCATTGTGAACGCAACAATTTTACCAAATCAGCTTTGCTTACCAAAAATTGTGGTTTACGATTTAAATACGGATCAAGAGCTAGGCCAATACGAACTACCTAGTGCTCAAGTGAAACAAGATTCGTTACATTCCAATATTATTGTGGATGTCCGTAGCGGTCAGTGTAACAATGCGCATGCATATATCACCGATGTATGGCGCAACGGTATTGTCGTGTATAGTTTAGCGAAAAATCGAAGTTGGCGTACCACGTCACATCTATATTTGCCGTCACCTGAGGCCACCGATTATACGCTGCATGGTTTGAATTTCCAGTGGACAGATGGCGTTTTTGGCACCACTTTGTCGCCAATCGATCAATTCGGCGACCGTACACTATACTATCATCCAATGTCTAGTTATACGGAATACACGGTACCTACGTCGGTACTACAAAATGAAACATTATGGACGGTTGACAATGGATTAGCGTCCGCATTCCAGGCCATTGGAATGCGTGGCAAAAACGGACAATCATCAACATCTGGCATCGATCGTAATAACGTAATGTTCTATAATTTAGTTTTACAAGATGCAGTTGGTTGCTGGGACACCCGTAAACCGTATGCTCCCGAACAATTAGGAATCGTTGAACGGAATTTGACTACGCTCGTATTTCCGAATGATATGAAAGTTGATCATGAGGATGATCAAGGATTGTGGGTTCTTAGCAACCGATTACCGATGTATCTGTACTCGCAACTAAATTTCAACGATATAAATTTCCGAATTCAACGTGTTGGCGTCTTGGAGGCGGTACAAGGAACAATTTGTGATCCGCGTGTCGCTCCGGTTTTACCACCCGGTAAAATTTGCTATTAAATTTCTCAGTCGCAGTGAAAGTGAGAATTCTTTTGTATTTAAATCTAGAACATGTATTTCATAATATTTAATCTAGGCAATTAGGGCACCATTTTATATTGTATGTCTTATATCAAGAATTCCGATCAATTAAAACAAAAAAACAGTGACAATGCCAAGTTCAAATATAATTTAATTAGGAAGTTTATCTTTAACATTTATCTGGTTATGTTTTTCGTGGAATTTGAAAGCAATAAAAGTGAAAACATGATCACCTTGATTCTTTTTTTTACTAATAAGTTCGATTTAGTTCAACGTCGTGAACTTAAACTGTCCATATTTAATTTAAATCAGAATAATACATCGACCCATGCCTGTTTGGCCTTCGGGTGGTTATTGGAAATTTTAGAAACACGATGAACTTTGAAAAAAATATAATTAAATATACAGTTACACGTTAATAATTAATTATAAATCGATGATCGGTCGTAAGGTCAACTATTCTTGGTTGGAAAATTATCCGGATGTTTAAATTTTTGAAGTGATCTAGAAATGATTAATGTATAGGGTATGACGCAAACTTAGATCACGATCTTCAAAACAAATTCAAATTTGTGTTGTGAAAGTGTTTGATTGTAATTTTATGCCCTGGGACGGAATTCGGTAATTTCTTAATCGATTATGATGAAATTGGATATGGTGGATGGAAATGGAATTCTTAAATGATTTTTACAAAAAGTCCTGGAATATGGCCACTTGGGTCGGGATCTCAAAATACGAAACTTCTAGTAACCATCGCTTTCCTTATAAATCCAACCGGTATTATACATATGTCGCCCCGTTCTAAGTGCCCCGGATTTCAAAGTGCGAAATTTCCAGTAACCACGCTTTCCTTATGCATTCTACCGGTAATTTTGGGCTCAACGCGGTATATACTGTACCTCTAATCATTTTGAGCCGGAATATTGACAAAAAAAAGTTCTCAATTTTTGCGAAAAAACGTGATGGTGTTGCCGTTTTTTGAACGGATAAATTTTATAGTCACGGATTCGGAATGTTTCGTTTATTTTCGATTCTTAACGTTATTGCGAGATGATCTACGTTTAGTTTGCTTCAATATGTTGCCCCGTTCGTCTGCAAACCACGTTTGAAACCGCGGATTTCGAAGTGCAAAATTTCCAGTAATCACGCTTTCCTTATGCATTCTACCGGTAATTTCAGGCTCAACGTGCTATATACTGTACCTATAATCATTTTGAGCCGGAATATTGACAAAAAAAGTTGTCAATTTTTGCAAAAAAACGTTGTCTTTGCGAAAAAACGTGACGAGCCTTGCCGTTTTTTGAACGGATAAATTTTATAGTATAGTTTTTATATTCAGAATGTTTCGTTTATTTTCGATTCTTAACGTTATTACGAAATGATCTACGTTTAGTTTGCTTCAATATGTCGCCCCGTTCGTCTGCAATCCACGTTTGTTTCCACGTTTAGTTTCATGCTCAACGTGTGTCGTATACATTACCTATAATCATTTTGAGCCGGAATTTCTACAAAAAAATGTTCTAAGTAACCACCAATTAATTAAATTAAAATTTTATATTACAGATAATATATTGGTAACAACGAGTGTCGACCCCCTAAATCCGCAGTTTGCTGATTACACGCCATTTTAAAAAAAAATTAAGATCTTTTGTTATGCAATCTACAATTGTGTTTAATAAAAAAATGTCGTAATAACAGCCAAATTACTAACTAAAATGTTTGTTTTTTATTTTAGATATAATAAATAATAATGTTAACAGCTATATAGTACGGCGTTGGTGTAGTGGTTAGGTGTGTTGCTTTGCGGCTTGTAGTCTCGAGTTCGGTTCCCACCATGATCACAAAATATTTTAAATTTAAATTAAAATAAAAAAATCAAAGTTTAATTAAATTATAAATTAATAAGAATTAAATAAAAATTATATTTTCAAAAATTTTCGCATTCGGCCATTCTGAACCCGCGAAAACGCGAATAAAAAATAATTGTAAAAAATACGCGAGTATCGAACTCGCGACCGCAGCTTGAAAGGTACACGTCACACAACGTGACGTCACATCAAAACATTGACGCCATTTGAAATTTCAACTTCATCATCAGATTTCACTTTGTCTAAAAATCAAAATAACATTCGCCCATAAAAATAAAAATTGAATTTTGAAACTATTCAATCGAACAAGTTGAACGATTCAATCGAATTAGAAAAAACGTAAGATTTTTCTTGGTTACCCACTAGACCATCGAGTTATATATAATACTATCCTTGGATGTCAATCATTTGTTTCAATTTTTTTTATCGAAAAACAAAAAATTTTTGGTTTTATTATATTTAACACTAATGACAATAAATCTATGGCAATTCGAAAAAACCACTTATCTTAAGTAGTAAGAACAGTAAGTAGTAAGATAAGTAGTTTTCTGAATTGCCACAGAAACAAAATTATATAGATATTTTATATTTATTTTAATTAATGGTAATTTATAAAGATTTTATTTAAGTAGTTTGTGCTTCTTAATACTGTGCTCTGCTATCCTAACACTATAATCGATACAGAACCTTGTCCAGGTACGGCAACTGGCTTCCGAGTGATATTGGCGCTGAATGAAAAGAAATAAATTTATATCCAATGTAAATTATTAATTTGCTGGTGATATCCGGATCCGCTGCCGATCACAACTTGAGACGGCGAACAGGGAGAATTGCAGGTGACGTATCCCAAACCGATGTAGCAGTAGGCTATTCGATGCTGGTCCACCATTCGTTAAACCGGATTCAGCGCCCTATATGAAGATGATGACGAGCAACATTAAACCAATCTGTAGGTGTCATATGTCACTACGGGTTTATGTCCGGCTGTACGATGACGATGATGTAATATTACCAACCGGTATAGCACCTAAATTTGATGATTGGAACTGGTCAGTGGACGGATAAGAAAACGTTGACATCGATGACATTGGACTGTACATACCGCTCACCGCGATTAGTATATAATTACTTAATGAAATTCCGCTCCCAATTAGACCCGACCTGCTTAGCGGGGGGCTCTCCCTATTAGGGCATTTTGTATATCATTTGGGTAATTACTGTTCGATCGTAGCACTAAATAGTATAACACTAAATGGATACTCAGAATATGCACGTTTTATTTTCATATATTTATCATCGTCCCAAACTTTTTAACCCGCCATAACTAGAAATAAAACAATATTAAATTATTAAGCGCCATTACTGTGCTGGAACATCATCTGAACGCGTATTTTGATCCAGAATTGGGAGACGAAACCACAAATTTGTGTATACGTCTACGACGTATAATACAGAATTTTGAATAAGTGTGCTGTCATTTGTTACGCGTATTATACGTCGTATACGTATACACAAATTTGTGGTTTCGTCTCCCAATTCTGGATCAAAATACGCGTTCTGGTTGTAATTTTGATGTTTATAATTATAACATGCCCATAATATAAAAATGAAGCGTACAAATGAATTTCAAGTGTTCGCAATGTATTATAACTTACTGATAAATAAATCCATTCGATGATAATCGGCGAATTTTGTATTTTTTAATTAATTTTGACGCCTTGTTTTCGCAACTCGCAAGAAATACAAATGGCGTATTTTTTTGACACTTGTTACAACAACAAATCCATCGAGAAACTCCATAATTCAAGCGGTGACATCTTAAGTTCAAAAGCAACTTATAAAGCAAGCTATTATAATTTATTTGCGTTCTTACACGTAAGATGTCGCAGCTTGAATTATGGAGTATTTATAATTTTTTAAAGTACTACAGCGACATTTCTACTACTGCGTCGATTATCAGAACATGTGGCGTTATAATGACATGTGGCGCCATCCGATAGCGGCGGCCAACAGCGGAAATTCCAATAGCGTATACGATTTCTTTTTTTGTACTTGAAATTTTTTTTTTCTCGAATTTCATTTTTTTTTAGAAAATTCAATTCGTTGTTTTATTGTTTGTGCGCCTGGTACAATCTTGGGCTGGAATCTCGGGATTTTTGTTCGGGGTGAGTGGTATCCGGGATAATCATAAATCCCGGTTAATCGAATTATTTGTTATTAGAGGGTAAAAATCCCGGTTAATCAGCAGAAGTCCCGATTAACCAAGAGACTAAAGATTCCGGATAATCGAGATTCACGGATAATTGGATCGAGGTTCGAGTGTAAATTTAAAATGGCAGTCAAATTTGATTTTGACAACGGTTTTTTTGTCCAATGGTGCATTATAAATAATAAGACGCTTTACTTTTGGTTTTTTAATTGTTTTTTTATTAATATTTTCCTTATTTTATTTAAACATTTTAATTAATTATTGTATTTTATGAAAATAAATTCTAGCACGCCATACGAGGTTCGAACCAGCGACCGGAAGTTCAAATGCAAGATACTTAACCACCATACCACGCTTTGTCATGCCACTAAAATCATAATAGTTTAATAATAATGAAATATGAAGATGGATCTGTTGGTTCGGCAGTTCATGGTAATATGATTTTTCAAAGTTTTGTTGTTATAAGCGCTGCTCGTTGGAATAAAAATGCAAGACATGTTTGTTTCTTTATTCTTGAATATATTCATAACATTATTTAAATTAAACATTTATTTTTAGCGAATTTTTTTTAAACACATTTTTTAACAGTCGACAAATTATGTCAACTATTTTGATCAGTTTAGAATTAATTATAAACTAATAAAATGATAAAAAATAATGATCTTGTATGAGCTTTGATTAACAAACAAAATATATATTTGGGACTGTTTGTCGAAAAAACGTTTAGGGGGAAAACTAGAGGCATGAGGAAAGAAATATCTGTGCTTCAATTGTTTGCCTTCTCTTCAACTCCCCTTGTTGTAATAAAACCTCTGAGGGCAAACAAGTTAAAATCGAAATCAATCTTATATCAAAAATAATTTACTAATTGGTTTTCGTTAATTTAATAAAATTATTACTAATCTGTGTTAACTTATTATTTTAATAATTAATGTCAAAACCTTGTACAAGAATTTGAATTTCTGGATTAAATAAACTTCTTATTTTATGGCAGTGTTGCAGGAAACTTAATTTAAACGAAGTTTTAAGGAACGAACTGATCGGTTTTACTTGCTGATCAATTTGGAACAATAAAATACGATGCAAAAATATTTCTTTTTCATGTTTCCGTAATTTTTCCGCAATTTTTTTTTATCGACGGTTTCTCCTAAATACATTTTAAATTCAATATTTACATAAAAACTATATTTATTTTTGAAGATCCTCGCATCTCCGGGGCCCTTAGATACGCGATGATTTATCAAATAATTTGTAAAACTCTATACAGTTTATAGATTAGGAAGACACCTTTGTTTAAAACTATTTTTTCATACATATTTTTTAAGCCTTAAGACTTATGCGGTAGATTGTAGTTTATGGGGGGGAGGGATCTCTTAAACTATAATAACGGTTAATTAAAATTAGAATACAAATTAAAAAATTTGTAAAGATTTATAATAAAATTATTGCATCATTTGTAAGAAACGGTTTTCTTGTAAAAATGAATTTAGCGATGTTGTCATATCGTTTATAATCATATTAGATGAGGGATGGGTGCTGCTGCTAACCACTGTGTCCGTATTATCCACCCAGTTTTGACAGTTTTGTACATATTCTAGAGTGCGTTGGTATGTATCGTGTCGCATTAAATTATGATTTGTTTCATTTAAATTTTGTTGCTGTTGTATACCTCCTTCGTGCTCGGTCGTAGCTGTCGTTGGTTGTACACTCGTTTGAGATGGATTTGTACCGGTTGCACCATTCGGAGTCTGATTTGCCATCAACATAATAGCAGGTGACATTTGCGATTGGCTAATATCGCGGCACTGAATTTCTGAATTGTTCTCGTTCGCTTCAATTTTGCATTGGCAGCAATTATTTGCACTTTGATCGGTTCGATGGAAATAGCCAGGAAGACATGAACATGGCACTGTGCGCGATGCCACGTTATTTCCATTATTTGGATAATTATTGTACATCTGATGGGTAAAATTGCCATTTTGGAAATTCGTATAGTGATGTTGCTGTTGATGATGGTTGTGGTGCTGCTGCTGTTGTTGATACAATCCCGCTGCATTTTGTGACATAAAATTATACGGTTGTAGCCCTCCACTGTTGTTGCCGCCGTTATACTGTGTTTCGTTATATCTGCTATTTTGTGTCGTTGTAGTTGGGCGGTTCTAATAAAAAAAAAATAAATAAATATTAACGATATTTAATTATGTACATGTGTTTAAAGATAAATAAGCACGAAACTACCGGAAGAATGCATGCGCAAAGCGTGATTACTGGAAATTTCGCATTTTGAAATCCGCGGCCACATTGTGTTTCAAATGTGGACTGCAGACGAACGAGGCGACATATTGAAGCAAACTAAACGTAGATCAACTCATAATAACGTTAAGAATCGAAAATAAACGAAACATTCCGAATCCGTGACTATAAAATTTATCCGTTCAAAAAACGGCAAGGCTAACTAACCATCACGTTTTTTTCGCAAAAATTGACCACTTTTTTTGTCAATATTCCGGCTCAAAATGATTATAGGTACAGTATATAGCACGTTGAGCCCAAAATTACCGGTAGAATGCATAAGGAAAGCGTGATTACTGGAAATTTCGAACTTCGAAATCCGCGGTTTCAAACGTGGATTGCAGACAAACGAGGCGACATATTGAAGCAAACTAAACGTAGATCAACTCGTAATAATGTTAAGAATCGAAAATAAACGAAACATTCCGAATCCCTGACTATAAAATTTATCCGTTCAAAAAACGGCAAGGCTAACTAACCATCACGTTTTTTCGCAAAAATTGACAACTTTTTTTGTCAATATTCCGGCTCAAAATGATTATAGGTACAGTATATAGCACGTTGAGCCCGAAACTACCGGAAGAATGCATGCGCAAAGCGTGATTACTGGAAATTTCGCATTTTGAAATCCGCGGCCACATTGTGTTTCAAATGTGGACTGCAGACGCACGTTTTTTCGCAAAAATTGACAACTTTTTTTTTGTCAATATTCCGGCTCAAAATGATTATAGGTACAGTATATAGCACGTTGAGCCCGAAACTACCGGTAGAATGCATAAGAAAAGTGTGGTTACTGGAAATTTCGCACTTTGAAATCCGCGGCAACATTGTGTTTCAAACGTGGATTGCAGACGAACGAGGCGACACATTGAACCAAACTAAACGTAGATCAACTCGTAATAACATTAAGAATCGAAAATAAACGAAACATTCCGAATCCGTGACTATAAAATTTATCCGTTCAAAAAACGGCAAGGCTAACACCATCACGTATTTTCGCAAAAATTGACAACTTTTTTTTTGTCAATAGGCAGGCAAAATTGACAACTTTTTTTTTGTCAATATTCCGGCTCAAAATGATTATAGGTACAGTATATAGCACGTTGAGCCCGAAACTACCGGTAGAATGCATAAGAAAAGTGTGGTTACTGGAAATTTTGCACTTTGAAATCCGCGGCCACATTGTGTTTCAAATGTGGATCACAGACGAACGAGGCGACATATTGAAGCAAGCTAAAGGTAGATCAACTCATAATAATGTTAAGGATCGAAAATAAACGAAACATTCCGAATCCGTGATTATAAAATTTATCCGTTCAAAAAACGGCAAGGCTAACCACCATCACGTTTTTTCGCAAAAATTGACAACTTTTTTTTTGTCAATATTTCGGCTCAAAATGATTATAGTACAGTACAGTATATAGCACGTTGAGCCCAAAACTACCGGTAGAATGCATAACGAAAGCGTAGTTACTAGAAACTTCACACTTTGAAATTCGCGGCCACATTGTGTTTTAAATGTGGATTACAGACGAACGGGGCGACATATTGAAGCAAACTAAACGTAGATCAACTCGTAATAACGTTAAGAATCGTAAATAAACGACGTGACTATAAAATTTATCCGTTCAAAAAATGGCAAGGCTAACCATCACGTTTTTTCGCAAAAATTGACAACTTTTTTTTGTCAATATTCCGGCTCAAAATGATTATAGGTATAGTATATAACACGTTGAGCCCAAAACTACCGGTAGAATGCATAAGGAAAGCGTAGTTACTGGAATTTTTGCACTTCGAAATCCGCGGCCACATTGTGTTTCAAACGTGAATTTTTTCCAAAGAACATTTTTTCCAAAAGCCAGAATACACTTTGGGGAAAAACCAATAAGAGAATAAAGCTGCTACAAAATTTAAATTTTTTTTTCCTCGAGATTTTGCAGCAGTAGAATTTTCACACGATTACAATACTTTACTAAACGTCAAAACTGCTATAACTGTGTACATCATCACTAGAGTAACTTGTATCCGTTAATTTTGTCGTTACTTTCCCCTTTACCTATAAAACTGATTTTGCGCCGCAATTTTTTGATTTTATAGGTAAAGGGGAAACAAACGAAGAAGTTACCGGATACAAGTTACATAATACACTTTGGGCAAAAGAGAATAAAACTGCTACAAAATTTAAAATTTCTATTCCCCGATAATTACCAGCACCAGCAGTAGAACTTTCACACGATTACAATACTTTACTAACTTTAACCCTCAGTAGAACAAAAAATTCATGTCAACACTTACTAAATAATAATGCATAGCTTACCGTTTCATGTGACTGCGGCTGTCCAGCTAGTTCATATCCATTCGAACCTTCATTCATCGTTCCATTATGATTTCCGTCACTTGTGCTATTACGATCATTTACTTGATTTAAATACTGAAGCATTTCGTCTGGTATGACCAGCTTATTCTCGACCATTTCCCCTTCTTCCACTTCATCTAAAATAACTTCCTGATTTGGATGCAATTCTGATGCAGCGTTACTATTTAGCTTGGTTTGGCTTGTTGTTATATCGGCAATCACTGTAGAGCTGCACGATATCGAGGAACCTCCTAGTAGAGATTTATCCCCAATTAAACTATTTGCCAGACTATTTGGATGATGATGGTGTGAATGATTTAAATTTCCACCAAGGGTTGTCGGTTCTGATAGACGGCGAGATTCAGTTGGCATATACAAGTTTTGTCCGACATTCGGATGCGAAAGTCGTCCGCCATTATTTTGATTATATCGAAGTACGCCGCCACTATAATTTGAATAGTTGGAGAAAAGGTGATGGGAGGATGGGGGTGGAGGTAAACTTTGGCCACCCGTTGTTGTAACAGAAATTTGACTAGAACGTCGGGAACTACCAGGTGATATTGGATCGTAGAATGATGACGAGTTATAGTTATTATTACGCCTCATTGTTGATATTGACGAAATTTGTGATGTTTGACTGGAGCGGCGGCTCATGTCGGCCGATCGCATACTACAATAATAGCTACTAACCGTTGAATTATTGCTATCTCGTCTAATTTGCTGTTGGGTCGTTTGTCCTATATTCGATTGATACAGCCGGAAATTTATATCCGTAATTGGAGGTGGTGGTTGATTTAATCCTTTTAAATTACCACCGCCACCGCTATTTTGCGTATTACCCGGTTCCATTCGTAAATCATTTATTCTACGATTTAATTCGCCGATGCCGATATACCTTCGTCGATTTTCTGGAATATTTGACAGAGGTTGCTTCGTTTGCAGGCGGCATTTTAAACGGTTCCTTGACAGTCGATCACTAACACTAATCGCTGATCCTGTATTACTTGTGCCCGAACCCATATTTCCGGTTCCTAAACCAACCATTGCACGAAGCACGACGGGTAAATCTGCAACCTAAATAAAAACAATTTTTTTATTTATTTCTTTAGTTAGTGAACAGAGCATGAGCACTTACCTCTAAATCTTCGTCATCGTAAGGCCAGGCTGGATCGTCTATTGCCGACACGCTACCAGTTTGTGCTGAAGACACTGATGGAACACATTCATAATCGTCATGGCCACCACATGCTAATTGTGATGAACCAATCGGGCTATTTACCGAAGGGGAGTGAGCATCGGATTCCGATTTTATGCTAGGGCTAGACATGCTAGCTGTTTTTCCACTGTGCATATCTTCACTGCGTGGACTCGAATCTAAACCGTGATGTGAAGCTCCACCATCATCCAGGCTGCCATCATTATTTGTGCCTTTATGCTTCTTATTTGCATAAAATTCGGCCCCGTGTACCGTTTTAACGTGCTTACGTAATGAACTGGGATCCGTGTATCGCTTAGTGCATCCAGGTGCTTTACAAACGTACGGTTTCTGTAAAATGTAATTAACTTATTGGCGTCTAAATTTATAAATTTAACGTTTAGTTTATTACCTCATTACTGTGCGTTCGATTTTGATGTTTAGCACGATCGGATGCATTACTGAAGGCTTTTGTACAACCTGGATATTCACATGTGTATGGTTTTTCGCCGGTATGCGACCGTAAATGTGTTTTTAGATTTTCTAGTCGTGAGTACGCTTTGCAACATCCTTCAAACTATTCAAAAATCGTTCATTTAATAAAATTTAACAAATACAGAAGGTTATCGACTTAGGCGTTCCCTCGATTTCTCTTTCATAATACGCACAATTTTCTTCCTTGGAAGTAGAGATAATCCAGTGAACTGCTTAAATCCAGAAATTATGATGTTTCGAATATAACTTACCGTGCATTTATGAGGTTTTTCCCCAGTGTGTCGTCGCATGTGTACAACCAACATGTATTGTGCCTTAAATGGTTTCTCATCTCGCGAACAATCGTCCCATCGACAAACAAATGACTTTTTATTCGCATGAATATGATCGTTATTTATGTGCTTCACCAATTCCTCCTGCGTCATAAATTCCATCGTACAGTCCCGCCAATGACAATTTGTTTCGACAAAATCGCCCGGCTCATCTTTTAGATCGGTTGTGTCCACTACCGATTCACCATTGCCGTTATTGAGATTTGACGACATAGCTGCGCGACAGCTTTTTATCGCTGTCGATGAGGTATCTGGCACAGCACACGCTTCTCCCATCCCGTTATTCGTACTATTGCAAATTCCGGTTGTGCCACTATTATTACGATGTGCAACTAAATTTGATTCACGCTTTATTCGGCTCTTTTTGTACATGGCATTCGATGCGCTATCTGCTTCGACGGATCCAATTGATGTTGATGAGGTGGGTAGTTCTTGGGTAGTCGATACAATCGATTTTGCCGTTGGCGGATGACTATCAATTTGCATTGGTTTAGTTAGCGGGTGTCCCGCATGCAACGAGTGATGCGACAGGGAGAACATACTACCAGTCGGCGATGCATGGTGTGATGGTAGTGGATGCAGTAGTCCTCCTGCGGTTCTAAGTAAATGTGCCTGTAATTGTTGCAGATGGGGTGCCATACCAGTGTGCATACCAAGCGCCGGGCTCATTGCTCCTGCCGATAAATGGCCATATGATCCGCTGGCACTACTACTTCGTGAACCATTCACAATTGAGGCTAAAGAATTTGGTGAGAATCGAATCATTGAATTAATATCGAATGAATCGGAATATGGTGAAGATGATAGGGCTCGCTTTCGACTGACTCCAGTTCGTATGCTACCCTGCCGGGGACTATTTAAACGTGAACCGTCTATACTAAAATGAAAATCTGTACTGGCTAATGAACTTGGCGGATGTAATTCGTTTAATGTTGCTCGAGATCCTAAATAATCGGAGCTTAAGCTTAAACCTGCAATAAATAAAAAAAAAACTTGATCAGAATAAATATTTAACTTGTCAGTTTTATTAGGAGGTTGTTTTGATTCCGCGCTTCCCAATTATTCCAACGGGCTTGCCATTCGAGTTCATCGGCCTTAACTCCTGCTAAAAATCGTTTGAACCGAAAAATCCAAAATTAATTTTTCCCCATTCACGACTAATTGCAACCCTGGCATTAGAAAACTCTTATTACCGCAATTTTTATCTAAATTGTTCGAACGGATAAAAACTTGAAAAAGGGTCCTGGACCCCAGCGAAGGACCTGAACGAATTTTTCCGAAATTAGCAGCCATGGAAATCGACTCTTGGCATTTAGATATCGAATGTTACAAATAAATATTGTGACTCTTAACAAACAACACTTTCAAAACGACGTGATTAGTGCAACCATACAATGTCCCAGTATACTGCAACCAACATGGCATGGTGTAACATTCCACAATACAATAGAATATAACGTCAGATATCTAATTAGCGAAAAACAGAAGACCCAACACGAAGCAACAAGACACAAAATAGTACAAACTCGCGCAACATAAAGAGAGCAACATGACGCAATATGGTACAACAGGCTAATAACAATCTACAGCTTTATGCAACATTAAGCAATAGGGTGCAATATGAAGCAATATTGTGACGCGTATCTCAGCATCCACATAACGCAACATGATGCAACATCTTACAACATGGGGCCATATCAAAACATGGTGCAATATAATGCAATACTGTGCAACATTACGCAACTTCATACAACATGGTGTATCAAGTAAACCACAGCATGGTGAAACATTACGCAACTTGGTGCAACATGCCGGCCCATCAGGATTAGTTCAATCTATAAAGGGAATATTAAAGCGCTGCTGGAAAGACGGAACCGATCCATACTTACTAATGTTATTACTTCGGAATACTCCACGCAACGAAACATTGGGATCATCGGTTCAGCGATTATTCAGCCGTCAAACGTGAACAATTTTGCCGATAAACATGGTAGACTTAAAACCCAAAATAATCAACGGTGTCACTGAAGAACTTCGAGAATTGAGAACGAATCAAAAACAATATGCAGATCGTGTAGCAACACTCCAATTGTCATTTAAAATGTGCGAAAATGTCAGAATGCAAATAAATCATCGCGAGTGGAAACCAGCGAAGATTGTCGCAATCACTGGAAATCCAAGATCGGTAATAGTCGAAACGCCGGATGGTAGAAAATATCGAAGAAACAACATACACATGCACACACATAAGCGAAGATACCATTACCTGTTTCACCATCGATAGAATTCGAAGCAATAAACAGTCGAGCGGGCGAAACACCACCGGTTGCAATACCATCAACGGAGTCATCAACAACGGGAAATACCTCAACAAACACGGGTCGACCTGGTTGTGGGGGGTCAACGAGTCCGACACTGCCGTCAGATACGGAAGCGCCAGTAAAAATCAACCGTTACGGCAGAAAAATCAAACCATTGGTCAAATATGATCACCTCACCTTGTTTGTGAATGACGATTATAATTCTTATGCAGATCGTGATAATTCGTCTATATCTCCTTCAAGAAATCGTGCAATTAATCGTAATCAGGAAAATGTTTTTATCACAGCCGTTTTGGTGATTACGCGAGTTTCACTAGTAATACAAACCTTACGAGTTCAAAAAACAAGTAAACGATCATTAACTTTTTGAAGTTTTTGAAATTAATTCAGGAGTCTTAATTTTTGATTGATACGCAGGAGCTGACGTATCAGTTTTTCCTGCCAGTCGTACCAAATTGTCAAACACCGACACTACATTTAATTTATTCGCTGCCAATGGCACTCCAGTTCGAGCATTTGGTGCTCGAGCTTTAAAATTTATTATAGCGAGAGTAACACTGCCCATTATCGGTGCAGATTTTCTCAAAAATACAGGTCTTCTGGTATAGATATTCAAAAATGTAGACTTATCGATCAACGTTGCATCTTGCAATACAGCAATTGATTGTAAATTTTCCCGAAGTCACTAGTCACTCGATAAGGATCAAGCAATGTCAAGCATAATGTCACACATAGATTGGAGACCGTCATCCAGTATCATGTACAGCACGCTGACTGGCGAAAGAAGAAGAATGGTGAATGGGGCTATCGTGTTCTTAATCAAATTACTATTCCTGACCGTTACCCAATTCCGCATTTGCATAATTTTTCATATCAGGTTGAAGGTTGTAGCGTATTCTCGAGTTTGGATTTGATTCAGGCATATCGTCAGATACAAATAGAGCAAGATGCCATTCTAAAAACGTATATAGCGATACCTTTCGACTTGTATGAATTCTGCAAAATGACTTTTGGTTTACGTAATGCGGCCCACGTGGCATCAAAATCTTTTCTCAGAACATGGTTTCGTGATAAACGCAGATAAGTCTGTATTTACACAATTTCAAATTAAATTTTTGGGTCACACAGTGCCTAAGTCAAAGTATCTTACCTGCTCACGAACACATTCAAGTTATCCAGGATTTCCAGAGACCCAGAGATCAATCATTGCTGAATAAATTTTTGAAAGGATACAAAAAGAATAGCAGCACACTGATCGCGTGGACATAATAAACCGCCAAAGCATTCACGGAATGTAAATTAAAATTAAATCAAGCTACTCTTTTAGCTCATCCATTCATTTCCGCTCGTTTAGCAATAATGGTGGACCCATATGACATGGCAGTTGGTGCAGTTGGGCGACAACTCGTCGCAAAGAACTGGCAGTAGAAAAAAGCGAAAGTTAGAGAAGTAGAAAATAGAAAAGAGCGAAAATTGCTCGGCATACAAGATCGCAGCTTGGATCGTATTAGTTGACATCGCGACGTTTTGCTGAAGTGCATTTAGATATCATTGGTGCATTACCTGTTTCCGAGGCACAACGCTATTGCGTGACAATGATTTGGCCGGAAGCTATTCCAGTGCCGGATAATCTCTGCTTCGACGCTACATTTGGTGTGCCACAGTCAATTATCACAGACCAGGGTACTCAATTCGAATCGAATTTGTTCGCGGAAGAGAGAAAGCGTACGACAAGTTATAATCCTAAGAGCAATGGAATGGTAGAGCGTTTGCATCGTACGCTTAAAGCTGCCATTATGTGTCATCATGGTCCAGACTGGACGCATATCATATCTGTGGTATTTGGCACCACAGTGCGTATTCCAAGTGCTTTCATCGATCAGAATTACAACAATCAAATTCCACAATCAGAATTCATTCAGAATCTGTGGGGTCATTTTTATGAAATCGCCGGTATCGCTTCACAGTTAAGGTAACATCTTCGTAAGTAAGGACCTACGAACTTGTTCACATGTATTCTTGAGAACAGACTCCTTGAGGAAATCATTGCAACCACTGAACACTGGCCCACATGAAGTCTTTGATCGGAGTGAAAAAAATTTCACTGTTGATATCAAAGGCAACCAAATCAGAGTATCAATCGATCGACCGGCTTAAACCATGCGCTTAGAGAGAGCGATACACCTACTACATCTTCATGGGTTCCTATTTGGAACGCGATTTTTTAAAACGCGAGTTATCAAAACGCGAGTTATCAAAACGCGATATTTCAAAACGTGATATTAGTCAAGATCGAAACGGAACGTTTAAATTTCGGCATATGCATGAATATGCCCAGGATGCTATGACGTATGTGCGGCATTATGAACAGCCAGATTTGTTCATCACGTTTACATGCAATCCGAAATGGCCTGAAATTACCGGTAATCTATTGCAAGGACAACATTCCAGCATTCGCCGCGACATCACCACCAACGTGTGTTCAAACAAAAACACAGGACAAAATCGATTCAATCATCAGCGCTGGAATACCAGATCCAGAAGCCGGCCCGTTGGCAAATGCTTGAACAAAGCGACCTGATAGTGTTCATCATTGCTGCTCCGGATGCTGATGACGAAGTGTCAAGATTCCAATTGGGCGATTATGTCAGTTGCAGTGAGGCGTATTTTCTCATTTGCAATACACGGACGTCAACCCACTGTTCAGCAATTGTGAGAGCAGAATGACCGGCACACGTACAACATTCGGGAATTTCTTCAAGTTTCAACGACGAAAGAGATCCTGTTGCAGGATACGTCGATGTATATTCGACTGATGCGCTTGGCCGTGTGTCTGTGTAAACCGCTCATCCACGACAAGACAAATGCTTCTATCTTCGCTTGCTTTTGTTTCATGATCGTGATCCTACTTCGTTAGAATCGCTTCGTACTATAGATGGTGTGCACCACTTATCGAGAGGCTTGTTCGCTTTCATCATAGCGACGTGTCATCCATCGCCGAATGCATTGGAATTGTGGAACAAATACAAGGACGAGATGGCTGACGAAATTGGGCATACCAGCACCAAATCGTTCGATGCACGATGCATTTAATCATGAATTGCAATGTACAGGAAAATAACGTGTACTACACATTGATGAAGGGAGATGGCGAAATCTGAAGAAGTTGCATTTGACTACGAACATGAGAGTCGCATTTCATACAACTATTGGCGCTTGGCAATGGTCAAATTCCTGTTGAGGTTTTGGTTGTTCAGAAGAGCTTGTCACGAAAGTGATCCAGACATCCACCAAAATTATATGAATTACAATTGGATCAGCGAACGGGCGATTTTGTTAGCGAAATCGCTGAGGAATTGTTACAAATCCGTTGACTGTCTGACCAATCAAGACGACGGAACCAACTAGGGACGCGATTGGCTGAATTTCTCTGATTCCAACTGGCATTCCGTTTGACTTCAAGCGCATTCAGTTCCCCGGTAACAAATCGCAAGGTCAATCATTGGAAGTATGCGGAATTAATCTCGAATTTCCGTGTTTTACTCATGGTCAGTTGTACGTCGCGTGTTTCAAAGTTATGATTTTCGTCTGTATTCGATTTAATTCCACTCGAATAAAATACATTGAATTCTTTTGAATTCCAACTGACTCCAATTCATGTCCACACTGAGAAAAAAAATCCAGAAAACAACTCAATTTTCGATAAATGCCTGAGTTTGAATCGACATTTCATTCGCTTTTCAATATATTAGTGTTGAATTCGATGAAAGGTGAATGGAATATCCACTCAACATGAGAATTAAGTTACAATGTTCAAAATTCGCAATATTCGGAAAACTATGTAAGATGGAAACCTCGTACTGAAAAAACAAGTCGACATCCATGGCGGCACCCATAATGTAAAGGACGTAATTTAAATAGGATTCCAAGAGTCGATTAACAGTTGGCTCGATATTTCCAAATAAAGGTTAATTTTACTAAAAATGTGTGGCTATGGTCACTGGGTGGGTGTCAAATTTAAAATACAATTAAACGTGAATCGACTACAAATAACAAAATTTTCTAATTAACACCATTGAATTTCCATTTATGGTATCCCCATCAAATCAGTATGAACGCGTAATTATGATTGATGATCAAAATGTATAGCGACGATATAATTTTTGAACAGGAAGTCAGTTAGAATATAAATTTTAGTATCATAAACTAGTATGTGCACTTAAAACATACAACGGAAGGGGAGGCACGTGGCATAAGGCACATTTTGACCACCATTAACGAAAATTGTGTCCTATATAGTAGTTCTCTCGTATTATTTTTCGATCTGTATACGTTCACGGGGGGGACTATACACAACAAGGTTATGATCTTCTGATTCTGTTTGTACACATTGGAAATTAAGACAACACAAAATAAATAAATAAAAAACCAACAATATAAGTAAAAAGTGAATAATCAAGTTTTCTTCAAGAATTGAAATTTTAGGCTTCGTTTTGTATTTCATTTCTCAAATCAATTTTTTAATTCGAAATAAAAACGTCTAACTAAAATAATAGAATGGATAATTTTTGGAATTTGGGTTGTTGAACTTCGGATCGTGAATATTATAGTAAATATATTTTTAAGTAAGATTTAGGTAGAGTTGCTGTTATCATTTATTTGGTCAACTCGTAAATTAAACAAGCACTTTTGAACCCGACACCGTGATAAGTTGGTGCTGTACTTGAAAATATTTTTTTTTTTTAATTAAATATGTGTGTGTGTGTGTGTGTGTGTGTGTGTGTGTGTGTGTGTGTGTGTGTGTGTGTGTGTGTGTGTGTGTGTGTGTGTGTGAAATGACGTTTGGTTTCGAACTAATTTTTCGAACTGAGAATATTAGTAGCTCTTTGCAATTTACTTGTGGATTCTTCTCAGAACGCTACCTTGTGGTATTACTGTGGATACTTTCTTTATTTCTGAGTATTTGCCATCTAATTTAACACGAAAGTGTCGGCTAGATATGTAAGATTTTAGAATTTCATAAAACTGTTTTCGTAAGTCTCTTTGTAATTTGTATTCCAAGCCTTCTGCTACATCCAATTAAACTGACAGGCTGTTTTCTCTGAAGCCAAATTGATGTGGAGGAATACGATTTCATTCTTTTTTTATTGGTTTCAGTCCCTAGAAGTTTCTCGAGTATTTTGGAAATTATTGGGGGTAAGAAAATCGCCCTATACGAATTTTTGTCACAAAGTGGTTTGTTTAGTTTAGGTCGTCCCTTAAGCTAGCACCACCCATACAGCAGAAAATTACAAGATAGTATGGATAATTATAGGCTAATAATATGCTAATTAAATGCTCTATTAATTTTTGGCTCCATCCCTTTAAATTAAAATGCGGGTTCTGCCCTATTTACATTTGTTTATTCTGCTCGTTCTAGGAAAAGCATAAGGCTTTATCACTTCAAAGCTAGTAAATCCAAATCGGAAATCGGACCAAAACCGAAATTAGAACGCAAAACAAGATCAATTAATTAACATACAATTAATTTTAGGCTTTTTATGGCCTAATCAAATGCCCCATTAAACATTTTTGGGGTTCCACTAGCAGAACTCAAATCGGTTTTTGTCTGATTTTCGATTCGGTTCTACTAACTTTTAGATTAAATGACCTGAAGTTTGAACAAGAACGAGTGGAGCCAAAAAAATTTTAATGGGGCATTTGCTTAGACCATAATGAGCCTAAAATTATGTGCGTTTGTCTATATATCAAGTTTTTCTTCTAATTTCGGTTATAGTCTGATTTTGGATTTGAGTTCTGCTAGCTAAAGTTTGGACCAAGAACGAGTGGAGCATTTTTTACATTTTTTTATGGGCCGGCCATTTTATTAGGCCATAAAGAGCCTAAAATTATTTGTGTGTCAATTGATTTTGTTTTGCGTTCTAATTTCGGTTTTGGTCCGATTTTCGATTTGGATTCTGCTAGCTTTAGATTAAATGGTCTAAAGTTTGGTCAAGAACGAGTGGAGCCCAACATTTTTTAATGTGCAGTTGATTCCAGCCATAACTTTGATTGGGCGATCATTCTCATCCTCATAGATAAACCATTGGTGCACCTCGGAATTAAACTTTGTAGCCAAAGCTCTATAGGTTTCTGAGTCGACAACATTCATTTTCCAGACGCCATTTTGTACAGATACGAGTTTGTATTCGGCTACTGTAATCGAGAAATTTGATATTTCGACGACATTTATTGGTGGAGGTGATTTCTCTTTTGGTTTACCTGATTGTTGTCCTTAAGTTAGTTATATCTTGATGATTACCTGATTTGTGGAACCTTCTTTTGACACTTTCTAATTCTTCTTCATCCGTATGGAATGGGTTTATGTCATCATCTATTGCAGGGCTAGGTGTCGTCCCAAGTGCTGCACGTGTTTCAACCTCCTGTTTGAGTTCTTCATTCTCTTTCTTTAAAATTGTAAATTCTTCTGTCAATTTAGTTGTAAATTCCTGTATTTCTCTTAGTTGCCCACGGAGTTCGGCATTTTCCTTCTCGTACTGAAATATATTTCCAGTTGAAGATCTTGGTGATCTTGATAATTTAGAACTTCGTCCAAATGGGTTAAACAATGATTGGCCCACCCCAGAATCTGTTGGGTTTGCCTCCGAAGAGTGACACTTTTCCTCTATAGCACGTGATTGTCATTGAAACAATTAAAGCATCGATTTTGTTGCTTTACTAAGTTTACTCTATTATTAGTAGACACACCATTAAACTTTTTACACTCAACATGGGGTTTTGATTGATTACAATGAGGCTGAGACCGTTTGTTTGAACACTTTATTGATTCGAGTGCATCAATTCTTTGGGTAAGAAAATCGAAAAATTGTTTGATACTTGGAAGAGATCATACTCTGCCGAAATTTGAGTCCATTGACTGTTGGTTTCATTATCTAATTTATTGATTATGATATGGATCAACCAGTGATCACGTGCTTAGCGTCTTTGCCTGAAGGTTGATTTATAAAGTTTTTATAAATGAGTAGACCGTATACCTTTTCCTGTCATATCTTTCTCGAAATTTTTGCAACGCTTCTATGTAGTTTGCATCTGTAATGCTGAAGTGCTTCAACAGTCCTGCAGCCTCTCCTTTTAGCGTTCGGGTTAGCAGGTCGTGAAAGCATTGCCATTCAGTGTACATTCAGTGTAATCACCTGTGAATGACGGAAGCGATATTTTGGGAAGTTTCACATCGATGGGGAACGTTGTCGTTGAAGTTTCGGGTATTGTATCGTTCGATGATGTGCTTGGCTCAATTTTTGTTCTTAATGCAAGATTCAATCCTGCCACTATCTTATAGTAATTGTCTTCAAATTGTTGTATTCTTGTGTAAATCAAAGTTCCGATGTCGCCACTGTAATAGAAAACATTACACACTACTGCATGAAGATGTATCAATCGAGAATAAATCAACTGTTTCTAAATCCAGTATCCAACCGAATGAAGAAAATCAATCCAAGTCCAATAAACAAATCTGCACCACAACAACCAATCATTCGAGAAGTTCAATTATCCCTACAGCATTAATATACGTAAAGGATGTAGATCACCAAAATCAACAATGTCGAGCGTTATTAGATTCCGGCTCTCAGGCGTCGTTCATCTCAGAAAGGTGTGCTCAGAGGTAAAAGGAGAAAAAAGGAGAAACGCCAATCTCCCTATTACGGGTATTGGAGCAACTACCAACGGATACAACAAGGGACTGGTTTCGTTAATAGTTACACCATGGCATGAGTAACAACCACCCATGCATATCGAAGCCTATGTTTTTCCCAAATTAACCGCAAAACAACCAAAGATCACACAATTTATGAACACAAACGAGTTTGATCAATACAAGTCAGCAGATCCTTATTTCCACAACGGTGCCGATATGGATGTCATTATTGGTGCAGCCACTTTTTTCGAATCCCTTTCCGAAGGAAAGGTGATTACAACCAACAACTTAATCCTTCAAAACACCATATTAGGATGGGTAGTTGCAGGAGAATCCGCTGAATCGTGTGCTAAACAAGCCATTTCTATCACCGTTACCAACTCAAACGAAAACCTAGATACCATACTTAGGAGGTTTTGGGAAGTGGAAACCATAGATGTCAAAACCATCCAAAGCTAACTGAAGAAGAACAATTCTGTGAACGCCATTTCGAAGAAACCAAAACAACAGATCACAACGGTCGCTTCACACTGCGTCTTCCATTCAAATTATCACCATCTCACCTTGGAGGTTCATTCCGAAGAGCACTTCAACGGATGCACTCTATGGAGAAAAGATTTCCGAAACATAAGGAGTTTGCATTACAATATAAAAATTTCATGGTCGAATACGCACAATTAGGACATATGAAACCGATCCACGACCATGAAATCAACTCTAACGGCTACTATCTGCCCCATCACGGCGTCATAAAGAGCTCTAGCAGTACCACGAAATTAAGAGTTGTCTTTGATGGTTCTGCCCCAACAACTACCGGTAAATCTTCAAATTCCAGCAGTTCATAATATAGCTCTAGCAGTACCACGAAATTAAGAGTTGTCTTTGATGGTTCTGCCCCAACAACTACCGGTAAATCTTCAAATTCCAGCAGTTCATAATATATTACATAGCCTGAAAAGTTCCCCGTCTGACACATAGATGGTGCCACAAATTTAAAAACCATATGATTTTTAAATTCTGCCAACCTTCAAATGATACCTGGTTAAAATTTCATGAAAGTGGCTTGATAAGTGTTATCCGAACTCTGTACCAGGAAAATCAACCATCATTGACTGGTATGCTGAATTTAAACGTGGCCGTACAACGTTGTGCCCCCTCCCCCCCCCCCCCCTCTACACTACATTTATTTGAACCCTGTCCAACTGTCCAAGATTAAAATTTTAAGTTTGCTGATTTCGAGAATTTCATAAATAGCCCATAATTCTGCACTGATCGGTTTTTCAATTTTACAAGATGATGGAGGTGGAGGGGTGAGGGTCTAGCTCTACAGCTAGCTAACATACGGTATAGTGTGCTTACAAACTTCCTTTAGTTAGAATTGAAAGAATTTTGAATGAATTGGCATTTATAAATTTTCAAATAGAAACAACAAAAAAATTCGGCCAAGACTCAACAGGCGCACAGCATAGTTTTTCACATAAGAAGAACCAAAATTTTCGAATTTGTATTCGTATTTTTGTAGCGCCACTGTAGCCTCATTGAAAATGAAGATCCTAGCTACAAAGGAAGCATTACTTCCAAGTTAGTTATATGAGCAAAAATTTCAATCACAATCACAGTTTATTTTAATCTCATCTTAATCTCAGGCTATTGTTGACTTGCTGGTTTTTTAATTTCGACCAGTCAGCGTACCTGCGGGTTGCTAAGTTTTATTTATTATGCCAAATTTAAGCTTGATACCTTCATTAGGCACGGATATGGATTTTAACTACCAGAAACGATTCCATGGGGAACATAAAATCGGAATTGGAAAAACTATATAAGATAAATGTCTTGGATCAGGGCTACATTATTTTGAGATTTATGCACTAGTAACTAATTCTAAGTCCAATTAGAAAAAAAACGTTCCGCAGCAAGTTCCCGAAAATGAACTCTGGGCTAGGAATTTCATTGAATTTTATAAAAAATTTAGTTTTATCGAACGGGACATGGGCGCTTTATCACCATCCGATTTCTATCATCATTTCGAAGGGAAGGCAGGAACTTTAGCAGCTGTCAACGCCCAATCATTAAAAACTTTATGGTTAGGTCGAGCCAGTCAAAATCGATGAGTTATTTAAATTCGCAGTTAGAATTTTCGAAATCAATCGTCCCAATCTCAATTGCAATTCAATCGCTACCTACTGGGTATCATCCAAATCATATTAACATCACTCAGAAATTACTCTACTACGAAATAAAAGGCTCTTAAGACACAATACGTCACTTTCAGTTAATGAGTATTGCGATTATTCGCGTTTGAAGAGCCTTCCGACGTAATTTTTCGCAAATACCCAAATCTAACACGAGAACATAGATATGACCTACCAGTTAAACATAACGTAGTGCATCGAGATGTTACCGAAGGTCATTTACCTTTTTCGAGACCGGAAAGATTGGACCTGGAATGGCCAATGGAATGGCGGTTACCAAACGATCTTGAAAAGCATTATGGCGTGCAATTACTGCTGTTAAGTGCGGGGACAATGGCACAGAAAATGTGGCAATGTTTCGTTATTGTATAGCCGCAAACTCTGTATTGTCGATCAGAATCTCGAAATCTTCGGTTGCCTTTTAGTGGTATTGTGCTTAGTCTGGCCCGATGTATATGAAACGCCATTCTGCAAACCTCCTAAAATTGCCAGTTTGCATAGGAAGTGATTGGATATATCTGCTTGTGTTGATAATTGCATAATCTTGCCTTGGTCGCGGTTGTTTAGGACTTGCTGTAACATTTGATCATTGCAACATCTCCGAATTTTCTAAGGATTCCCAAGCCTTAGCCAAGCGACGTACTGTATCGCGAGCACGAGACCAAACGTTTGAATAGTCGCCGTCCTTCCTAAATTCTCCACGAAGCGAACCATTTAGTTGTTTTATATCTGATCTTACAGCTTCAGTGAAGGTACTGGCGGCCAGAATGCGAACCGTTTCGTCACGAGAATTTAGGTGCCCTATATGGCGTGAACGATGCTACCGATGGATATCAACTCTCTGCACTTGCTCTATGTGGTATATTCAGTCAACTTTTGACCCTCCTTTTGATTAGCTTGTCTAAATCATTTAACGGTTGTTTGCGAACATTTCCGCATTTAAAAATAAAATCCAGTTGTAGTATTATAAAGATATTAACTGCTTCGATTTTTTTGCCAGGGAGCTGGAAAGTGTGAAATGCGGAAGCCAGAAGGGACAACGCAGATGATCGTATGAGTCTCCATCTTGCATAGCTGGAATCATCACTCCATCAATACTGAACACCTGAGCAATGGTTGAACGTATTAGGTCATCAATGCAAAGGGACGAGCATTTAGTTGCATTAAATTTTAGTCCAGCTTCCGTCGCTTTCTGGACGGCAAGAACTAACATTCTTTGGAGATTATCTGATTATGGATGTTATACCCACCATTACAGGAAAATACTGCACGTAATATATGCTGAATCTTCAAGTTAGATAGTATTGGGCTTTACGAGCAACCTTGTTTAACTGCAGCCTTGATGTTGATTGATCGAGAAGTCCTTGAGCCTCAACGGATTGCAGTTTTCATTTGTACTTGAGAGGCCCCACTGAGGGGGGGGGGGAGTTGGATCTGATCTGGTCCTGGTAAAGAGTTTTTAAATTTTTTTTAGTCGCAGACAGATCTCATTACTGGTAAAATTTTGGGACAATGCGTTGTCATCAGGACGCTGTGATATCTTCATAACAACCGGTGTGTAACTCTGCGTCTCCGCAAGCGTGTTGGTAAAATGTCCCGTTATTTCAGTCATATTTATTGCACATTGCAGGATCCAGGGCCCTGTAAGATCGGATGCACAGTCCGCTTTTTATTCCGCCTGTATAGCCTTTGCAGATGAGTCGCTTCTTCAATTACTGGTTGTAGACAGTGTTCAGTTGCTGCATTCGTTGAGTCCTCGTTCTCTATTGGGTTGAGTGGATGTCCTGTGGTACGTTGGTGTGTCTTCCATCTCTTTATTGTTTTGAACTTCTCGCTGCACTATTGGCACCAAAACCCGATTCGCCATCTGTGAGGCCTCTTATGGTGTTTATTCATGTCGGAGTGCCTTAGGTAGGCTTTCGGCACCACAGATGTGAACGAAAATATATGCCTTGAGGCTTGCGAAGCTAATAAGTTATTTACGGTTTTACGGTGAGACATTACGACTTCATGATATTGTCGATAAGTTAGTAACGACAGGCATAGCCAACCTAATCAATAATTTTCATACCATAAGCGAAAAGTATGAAACAGGATGCCTGCATGCAATAAGAAACCTGGGAGTCAACATCGAGCCTTGGAATCAAATCATCATGTACGTTGTAATCAAGAAGCTCGACTCCGTAACTTTAAGACTATATGAGATTTTGATAACAAGCACAAAATTACTTCAAACTCATGGACCAATATCAACAATTCGGGCGTACGCATCAAAAAGTCAATAACGATTCAATGGCTGAAGTTACAAATTGAAGCCGTCTTTAAACCGTCACAACAAAGTTAAGAGTTGAGGCACCAACTCTGCAAAAAACAGCCAGTGGTCGGCACTAAATGACTAAATGACACGTTATGAGATGGCGAAAGCATAAATACTTATTTACCGTAGACATTGAATAGATGTTTCGACAAATATGGATTGCCGAAGAGGAATCGGAAGAGGAATTTAATACCAATTAAAACCAACATACGGAATTCAACAGCCACTTACTTCGTATGGTTAGAACTTTACAATAACTGACGGAGGGCGATAAAAGCGTATTTTCATCTGCTTACCAGGTGATAAAAAATATTTTTATGTCGATAGCCGATCGTGAATGTGACACGATAAAAGAAGCACTCCTCATTCAAAATCAATTAAATCAGCTACTCCGACAAGGCGGATTCGATTTAAATAAGTGAAGAAGTAATTAAAATCAGGTACTAGTCTGGGGACTCGGGCTTTATTGAAAGCCTCGTACAAAATTTTTTGAATTTTACATGTAGACGTTCCTGAAAACACTGGTATCTATAATGAACAGGATCGGAAATAAAATGAAATTTTATACAACAAAACACATTTCGAATCGCACAGGGATGATGGAAGTGGTTCGGAACTGGTATTTGATGTAAGAAATAAATCTTATTTATCCATATGCTCGAAAATCTCTGAAATCTTCTCACATCAAATACTAGTTCAGAACTAATTCCATCACCCCTGTGCAATCCGTAGGGGCCGGGATAAATAATTTCAAATGTTTAAGAATTTTCGTATTAAAATCAATGATATTCTCTCTCAAATAGCGAAAATCTCAGAGATTTCCGAGCATGTGGATAAATAAGATTGGTTTTTCACATCAAATACTAGTTCAGAACCACTTGCATCATCTCTGTGCGATTCGTAGTGTGTTTTGTTGTAAAAAATTTCATTTTATAAAATTCACTCAAAACAAATATTTGTATTTATTAAAAAATTTAAGATATTATTATGAAAGTTCAATACTTGAGTGTTTTTTCAATTCTAAGTACTTACAGGTCACAGTGTATATTATGTTATTTTGGCATAAACTTCACTCCAATATGAACAGAACCGCAATGGTTGAAAGACAACAACAATTATCATTCGATAGGGAGGAGATACAAAGAATTTGAGGAAAAGAACGAGTTTCACTGAAAAAAGAATTTGTTGCTACCAATCTGTTTGGAAATCAAACCTATTTCATTTGAAAGTTTAAGCCTACCGAAATTATCCGATGATAGTGGCATTTTGGTACAAATTCTGCGATGTCTCGTTAAAAGTATTCCACTCAGACTATATGGAGTCTGGATGGGAGTGGACTCTGGATGGGGGTGGAGTCTGGATGGGAGTGGAGGCCTCCCAAGATCTTTAGAAGACAGTACGTAGCAGAAACATATCGGAACATCAAGAACATCTCCATTCTTTATTCGCTAGATTAACAGAATTTGATATAACAATTAAGCCTTTCAAATGCGAATTTGGAGCAACATCTTTTAATTTCCTCAGCCATCAAATCACAAAAGATGGTATTAAACAGCTGCAGACCGAATTGAAGGCAAACAATCTTTTCGGCATCCGGCTCGTTAGACCGTTACCTTCGTCTAATGGTAATACGTTCATTCTCACAATAATTGACCGGTTTACATGTTGGCCGGAAGCGATACCACTACGGATATGAGAACATCAACTATAGTCAAAAAGGGGAAGTCAACTTGAAAGCAATTTCTTCAGAGATTTCCTCGGGTTATTAGGTTCGCAAGAACTAAAACGACCACGTATTACCCTCAGACAAATGGGACGGTGGAACGTTTGAACCGTCATTTAAAATCGTCCTTGAACGCCAGATCAAACACTTTAAACTGAAGCGATGGAGGGAATAAGAACATCGACTGCTAATTTATACATTTCAAAATCATGTAGCTCTGATCCGAGACATTTTTTATTTTGGCGAAATAATTTTAATTTTATCGAGAGGGACCAAAATTTATGTAACGATCAATGAAATTTCTAGCTCAGAGTTAAATTTCGATAACTTGCCTCAGAACGATTTTCATCCAATTCAGCTTAAAATTAGCTACTAGGTATACATTTTAAAATTATGTAACCCTGATCCGGGACATTTTACGTTTTGGCGGAATAATTTTAGTTTTGTCATGAAGGCCCAAAATTTATATAAAATTCAGTAAAATTCCAGAGTTCTCTAGTCCCGAGTTCTTTTTGGTGTACTTGCATGGAACGATTTTTTTCTAGTTCAGCTTAAAATTAGCTACTAGTTTATAGATTTCAAAATTATGTAGCCCTGAATCAAAACATTTTTCATTTTGGTGGAATTTTTTTAGTTTTATCGAGAAGGCCCAAAATTTATATAAAAATTAATGAAATTCCTAGTTCAGAGTTTAATTTCGAGAACTTCCCACTAACCGATTTACTTCTAATTCGCCATAAAATTAGCTACTTAGGTATACATTTCAAAATAATGTAGCCCTGATCCGAGATATTTTTTATTTTGGCGAAATAATTTTAATTTTAGCGCGAGGGATCAAAATTTATATAAAAATCAATGAAATTTCTAGCCAAGAGTTCATTTTCGAGAACTTGCGACGGAGCAAATTTATACCTATTTGTGGTATCTTAATTTATTTCTAGCTGAGTAATTCACGGGTGTAAGTAAAATCTTAAGATATTCCCAATGGTTTTAAATCACCAAATATAATATACCCGCGAAATATTAGTTAAAAAACCCTGATACAATGATGTATTTAGATAGAATGAACATCTGGTTAACAAAAATAAGACATTATACGTCACTTTACGAATTTTGGAATACAAATATTTTACGAGTATTTCCGGTGATCATTAAGAAATAAAGACACAACACATACACACACACACACGCACGCAACAGAAAAGCAGTGCCATCTATTTTTATATATACAATCGCATCGTATTTTTAATGTCTTACTCCCTTTTCTGTCTCGCTCTTGAAGTCGACCAAAAAAATTTAACAAAAAAAAACGAAAATTTATCTTTTATTATTTTAATTGAAAAAATATATTTATAACTTTCTTTAATGTCTGTCATTAGGTGTGCGAACCTTTATCGTTGAATAAGACTCATTTACGAAAATTTTTAATTTTTTGTATCCGATCCATATTCGCATCAGCATGATAAAGATTTTGCTAGAAATATGTCGAGAATTATTCAAAACTCGATTAGTAAAAGTTCGTAGCCCTGATCACATATAAGGCACATACGATAGTGATTTCTTAAGAATTAAGAAAATAAATATGTTTGTTGATTGTGATTTATGCGTTTTTTTTATTGCTTTTTGCAATATAAGTTAATTAGCAAGGCATTTCTTTCGGAATTTTATACGAGACGACGATTTTTTTGGGCCAGCTGTAATTATTTGTATATTTAGATTTCCTTGTCGATTTAGTTATTTGGAATAAAAACATTTACATTTAATATAAACAATGCATTTATTTTAGGGGGTAATAAATCAGTTTATTGCTGTTATTGTTAAAAATTTTATTAGGCCCCAAACCGGAGCGAAGAACACGCAGCTATTAAATTTTTGTTTTGTTTTTGTAATATTATATGATGAATGATGAATTTGTAATTAAAATTTCAATTTGAAAATAGATTTTTTATAGATATAAGGAAATTAAAATAATTACAAACTGTGAATGCATTATCGAAAATTTAGATAGGCCTGCTTAGTCATTATACACAGGCAAGTAATATATTATGTCGATGAACCACTCACATATATTGTTTTGAACGAAAGTGTTAGGTGTATGACTTAATTTTTAAAGGTTTTTTCGGCGAGTTTAAAATTATGTTTAAGAAGACGCAAGGTTTCAGCACAGGGTTTACGATGGCAACTGATAAACAGCACATTCGGTACTGCATTCTATACGAATTCCAACAAAGAAAAAATGCTCCTAAAGCATCGGAGTGAAGTTATGCCAAAATAACAAAATTTATATTGTGACCCTTAAGTACTTAGAATTGAAAAAACTACTCAAAAATTTACTCAAAATTCACTCATTTGTAAGATATTCGAATAAAAAATGACTTAATTCGTGAAATAATTTATAAGATTTTAAGATATGTATTAGAAACTATTTGAAACAAATTTGAGTGATATTTCCAAATCGCTCCCACTGAAAAACTCAAAATAATGGATTATGCCACTCTTGCAACAAATAAACAAAATATGAATTAGTGAGAATCGTTTCATTCGAAAAAATTGAGTGAATTTTGAGTTGTGCCACCCTTGCAGCAAATGAGCGATATTTTCTCTCGACTAACAAAAATCTTAGATTTCCGAGCATATGGTTAAGTAGGATTGGTTTCTTACATCAAATACTAATTCAAAATAATTTCAAATACCACTGTGCGATCCCTAGGGGCCGAGTTAAATAATTTCAAATGTTTAGGAATTTTCATATACAATTATACACTCAATGATATTCTCACTCAAATAACAAAGGTCTCAGAGATTTCCGAGCATATGAATAAATAAGAGTAGTTTCTTACATTAAATACTAGTTCAGAACCACTTCGATCACCTCTGTGCGATTCGTACTGTGTTTTGTTTACGCAGTGAAAAAATTCATTTTATAAAATTCACTCAAAACTATTCACAGAAATTAAATGTTTTCTAAATAAATTACGAAAGTTAAATTTTTGAGTGTTTTTGCAATTCTAAGTACTTATAAGACACATTATATCGCTGACTTGCTGCAACAGTGACACATATAAAAATTCACTCATTTCTAAGATATTCGAATCAAACGATTCTCAATGTTCAGATTTTTATTAGTTTTACTCATTTCTAGCAAATTAGGTAAAATTCCATATAAAAAATGACTCAATTTGCATCTCAATTCCATATAAAAATGACTTTTGAAAAACACCATTTTTACAAACAATTTTGAGTGATATTTTCAAATCGCCCTACTGAAAATAAAAAGTTTCGATTGTTGCAGCAAATGATGAGCAATTTAAATTTTGTGAATAGTTTTGAGCGAATTTTATAAAACGAAATTGTTTACAATAAAACACACTACGAACGCACAGAGATGATCGTACATGCTCGGAAATCTCTGAGGTTTTTGTTATTAGAGAGAGAGAGAACATCGTTGAGTATGATACGAAAAGTATTAAACATTAGAAATTAATTAACTCGGCCCTTGAGTGTTTTAGAAGAATTTTGAGTGTTTTTTCAATTCTAAGTACCTATAGGACACAGTATATATGTATTTTGTTATTTTGGCATAAACTTCACTCCAATCTCTAAAGCATGGGAATTGTTTGTATTGTTCTTGGTAGCAATGTTGTGTCTTGCAAAACGTGTAATTATTGATCTAAATTCTTTAGAAGTGGTGGTTTCGATCTTAGTGACCAGTTGCGCCCTGAACAACCTCGAACGACGGCTAGAAGTCACTCAAACAGCTATTTCTAAGCGTTTGCACAAAATGGGAAAAATTCAAAAACTCGTCGACGCCAAAACAGAATATCCGCAGTTAAATGAGGTTCTGCTGTGAATTTAGTGACTCATGAAGGGTGTGCATTATTACGAACTCCCGGAAACTGGTCAGATGGTGACTGCAGAGTGCTACAGCTTAAGCAAACTGAGCGAAGAACTTGATCAGAAAAGACCCTCTTGAACAAATTTGCAGAAACTCCTCTCTCATTTTTGGGTTACGTTTTTTGCTTCAATAAATCAACAAGGTGTCGTCGTACAGAAATTTCTTCAGCATTATTTTCAAGGTTTCTAAATTCTCTATAAAATGGCTAATTTGGATTTGGGAGTGAAATATCGAGCTGGTTCGTTTACAGTCTCAAACAGCAGCATATTTTTTTTCTTTTATTTTGAAAAGTGTTATTTCACCAAGATACAAGCGTTCAAATCTGGGTATTTTTTCAAAAAAAATCTGTTTCGTTTTTTTTGGCGCAGTGTAGTTCTTAACTGAAAAGTTAGTTCAAAGTTATCAATCGCTGATTAGAAATATTATGCAGATTGAAATTTTTTACTTTATTTGACAATTTTTAATTATACTGTTACGGTGACACCTAGAATAGAATAGAATAAGCTAATTTCATTAATTATTCAATTGCATTTATAATTTATACTCAACATTTAGGCGTATTTCTATACTAACATATTTGCTGCGCATTTAGGATTATTCTAGAAACAAATATTTTGGTATATAAAGGCGCGCGTTGACGTGTATTGCTGAGTATTATTTTAAACGTGATACAGTGAAGGTTAAATAGAAAGATTATTAAAGTGATTATTAAAGCGATTATTAAAGTGATAATTAAAAAGTGTGTTATAAGTGTAATAATTAATTGTGAATTTCGTGTTGTATAATAAATTGTGTTGTGTAAATAAATTGTGTGAGTTAAAATTTGAAGCAGTGTATTTATTCACAATACAGTGATTCGAACCTTGATTGACAAGGCAAAATCGTAACAATTGGTGACAGCGGTGGGATTGTGAATAATAAGGAAAATGATTCTCTACGGATTAAAGCTTGCGCAATTAAAGGAGCAATTGACACGGCGAGGTTTGGCCAGTGAAGGCACAAAAGCTACTTTGGTGGAGCGACTACGTGAGGCCATGGAGAAGGAAGGTTTAGATCCAGACGTGTTTGATTTCGAGGAGGAAAAAACGGATGAGATCAGTATGGATAAGAAACAAAAGGACGTACAAACGGTGGTCGAAACAACGCAAAACCCATCTGGAAGTTTCGATTTTTCGCAGTTGATGGCTGCTATGAATATGATGGGACAACAGTTGAAGCAACAAGGGGCGGACATTAAACAATCGAACCAGGATATGAAACAACAGATGTTACAAGTGGAGCAACAAGGAGCGGACATTAAACATCAAATGAAACAGCAGATGGAGCAACAAGGAGCGGACATTAAACAATCGAACCAGGAAATGAAACAGCAGATGGAGCAACAAGGGGCGGACATTAAAAACCAAATCGAAGTTGGCCAAAAGAAAATAGACAAGAGGTTTCTGGAGTTATCTTCTACACTACACGGTAAAGTGGAAAAACTGCAAACGGAAGTACACGCAGAAATTCAAAATGTTAAACAAGATCTACAAACGGAAGTTAAACGTCTCGAGAAGGAGCTCCAAGATGTCAAGTCAAATGGAACAACAGGTCAAGTGATCCAGACAGTTAACGCAGTTAAGATAAAACCACCAACATTTGATGGAACAACATCCTTCAGTATTTTTAAGTTCCAATTCGAAACTGCGATTAAGCAAAATCAGTGGACTGAAGAACAATGTGTTGCAGCATTAATTGTGGCTCTTAAAGGCGAAGCGGCAGAAACACTACAAATCATTCCCGAGCAGGAACGGAACGTTTACATGGGAATTATGAAGGCGTTAGATCGAAAATACGGAAGTGACCACAAACGAGAAATCTATCGCATGGAATTGAAGGGTCGATACCAAAGAGGAGGAGAATCGCTACAGGAATTTTCATCGGCAATTGAGCGGCTCGCACATTTAGCACATTCAAATATGTCGGCCGATTACATGGAGCGAATTAAAATAGATGCATTCATTGACGGTATTCGAGATCCTGAGACGCGCAGAGCGGTGATGTTGTCACCTAAGGCAACTTTCACGGAAACCATCGCTTGTGCGTTAACAAACGAAACTGCGCAAACCATCATCAAACCAGCAATGAAAATTCGCCGAGTGGAGATTGATTCCAGAATAGACACTGCGCGGGCTACGCCAAGATTCAGAGATGGAAGTGGCAGGATTAGATGCTGGGTATGTGATAGAATGGGTCACATCTCACGGGACTGTTGGGAGATTAAGAAGAAACGAGCAAGGTCGCCATCTCCTATGAAGCGTAGATCAAACGAGGAGCAGATAGAATCCAGAAAGGAGGGTCAGACGACAGCGGAGTCGTTAAACTAAAAGGAGTCAGTTTGAAGGGGCAGAAGCTGACTCCCACAACCGATTGCCCCATAACCTCCATCCATGTTTCGAGAGTAGCAAGATGCGGTGACAGCTTGACAATTGAAGCCGATATTGATGGGAAGAAATGCATGATCACGCTGGATACGGGAGCAACTCATACGATTGTTCGTGAGGATATTATCGATGGAATTATAGAACCAGCTAATGGAATGAAATTACGAACGGCGACTGGAGAAAATTCAGCAATAAAAGGAAAAAAGGTCGTAAAAATAAGGATTGGGCGAAATCACTTTCAACACGAGGTGCTGGTTGCAGATATTGTAGACGAAGTCATCTTGGGAATGGACTTCATGAGAACGAATGGCTTCGTGGTGGATGTTGGACGGGGTGTATTAACCTACGATAATATCGAGTTGCCACTTCACGTCAGCGCAATAGGAGAAACGACCAGGCAAATTATAATGGATCATCGGGAGAAGCTGCCACCGAACTCGGAAACAATAGTATGGGCAAGATTGGAGGGAGGTTCTGGGCCACCCAGGTTGTGGGTTGTGGAAGCCAATGAAGCGGAGAGCGGAGCCAGAGAAATTATGATCGGGAAAGTTTTAGTGAAACCAGACAACGATAATAAAGTACCAATTAGGACTCTAAATCTCTCGGATAAGACGAAAACCATCAAGAAAGGGACAATAATCGGAAAATGTGAAGAAATATCGGCGATAGTGAAGTGCGGGCAGAAAAATCCGATTAAGACGGCTAACTCGCAAGTGCAGAAAGAGGTTGTAGAACAACTCATGGAGAAATGGACCGAAGATCTTACTAAGGAACAGAAAAATTTGGCAAAACAATTGCTCGAGCGGTACATGCCAATATTCTGCAGTACACCGGACAATAATGGGAGAACCACAATGGTAAAACATCGAATAGGTACAGGAGCAGAAATGCCGATTCGCCAACCACCCAGAAGATTACCATTGGCAAAGCAAGGAGAAGTGGATCGAATGGTAAAAGATATGCAAGCAGCAGGGGTAATCGAAACATCAAGCAGTCCATGGAGTTCACCAGTGGTGTTAGTCGAGAAAAAGGATGGTAGCATGAGATTCTGCGTGGATTATCGAAAATTAAATGCTGTGACGAAAAAGGATAGTTACCCATTGCCAAGGATCGATGACACGTTAGACACATTATCGGGTGCTCGAATATTTTCGACATTAGATCTGCAAAGCGGCTATTGGCAAGTGGAAGTCCAGGAGGAAGATCGCGAGAAAACGGCATTCAGTGTGGGTAACGGATTATGGCAATTTAACGTTATGCCATTCGGATTATGTAATGCCCCTGCGACTTTTGAACGGCTAATGGAGCGCGTGCTAAAGGGATTACATTGGAGGACGTGCCTCGTATATTTGGATGACATCATCGTTATGGGCAAGGATTTCGACGAGCATTTAAGGAATTTGGCAGAGGTTTTGGATCGGATACAAGCCGCCGGATTGAAGCTAAGCCCAAAGAAATGCAAACTATTTAGAACGGAAGTAAAATATTTGGGTCATAAGGTAACAACCAATGGAATCCATACCGATGAAGACAAGATCGCAGCAGTGAAGGAATGGCCACGACCTAAAAACTTACATGAATTACGGAGCTTCCTTGGATTGTGTACCTATTATAGACGATTCGTGCCAGGATTCGCCAATATTGCAAAGAGTTTACACGAGTTAACCAGGAAGAACAAGGCATTCGAATGGAAGGATGATCAGGAAGAGGCATTTGTGGAACTAAGACGTCGATTATGCGAAGCACCAATCCTCGCATACCCTATACCCAACAATAAATTCATTTTGGACACCGATGCAAGTAATGATGGTATAGGAGGAGTATTATCACAGGCAACAAATGGTGAGGAGCGAGTTATTGCATATTACTCCAAGATGTTATCAAAACCGGAACGGAATTATTGTGTAACACGGAAAGAGTTGTTGGCTATAGTGGAATGTGTTAAGCACTTCCATGAGTACCTCTATGGCCAAAAATTTCTTCTACGGACGGATCATGGGGCTTTGCGCTGGTTGTTACAATTCAAAAATCCAGAGGGACAAGTAGCACGTTGGATCGAACGTTTGCAAAGCTACGATTTCCAAATTGAACATCGGAAGAGAAACTCACATGGAAATGCCGACGCATTGTCAAGAAGGCCATGTCCCGTGGAATGCAAGCATTGTGGGCGTGTGGAGGGTAAGGAAAACATCATTGATATTCGGCTTATGCAAGTGCTACCTGATGAGGAATGGACTGATGAAATGATCAAGAAGGAGCAATTACGGGATGCTGACCTGTTATTCATCATGGAACATAAGGAAAAGGAACAGCGGCCCACATGGAGTGAGATAGCTGACAAAACTCCCATTGTAAAAGCATATTGGGCTCAATGGGATAGCCTCCACATGGAAAATGGTTGTTTAAAACGAAAGTGGGAAAGCACGGATGGTAAAGTAAAACAATTGTTGGTAGTGGTGCCAAAAGATCGGATAGCGGAAATCCTCAAGGAGTATCATGGAGGAGCAAGTGGAGGTCACCTAGGGATTAATAAAACATTAGCCAAAATTCGCCAACGTTTCTACTGGTCCGGATGTAGACAGTCAGTAGTAGAATGGTGTCGAAGATGTGACCAATGTGCGGCAGTAAAGGGACCAGCACGAAAAAGCCGTGGAACCATGAAACAATATAATGTCGGGGCACCATTTGAGAGAATTGCAATGGATGTGGCGGGGCCATTTCCGACCACCGCGAGCGGAAATAAATATGTGCTAGTAATAATGGATTATTTCAGTAAATGGCCGGAAGTGTACCCCATACCCAATCAGGAAACAACAACAATAGCTGATGCCGTGGTCAACAATTGGATTAGCAGATTTGGTGTACCGATGGAAATTCACACGGATCAAGGAAGGAATTTCGAATCGGTGGTATTTCAGGAGATATGTCAGATGCTTGGAATCAATAAAACAAGGACGACGCCTTTACACCCACAGTCGGACGGTATGGTGGAAAGATTCAATGGCACATTGGAGGAATATCTAGCAAAAGTTGTGGAAAGGAACCAACGTAACTGGGATCGACATATACCGATGTTCCTGATGGCCTACCGATCAGCGGTACATGACACAACAGGAGTGACACCAGCTAAAACCATATTTGGGAACAATCTGCGATTACCGGGAGATTTAAAGTTTGGAGCTGTTCCATCAGCAGCTCTTTGCGGACAGGATTACGTCGACCGGATGAAAGAGGAACTCAATGAAATACATCAATTTGTACGGGAGAAAATTCGAATATCAAGTGATCGAATGAAAGCTCGATATGACATACGAGCAAATAATCAAGGCTTCGACGAAGGGCAATTGGTATGGCTTCACAACCCGCAACGGCAGAAGGGATTATCACCGAAGTTGCAACCCACATGGGAAGGACCTTACACTGTCATTAAAAGATTGAACGACGTGGTTTATCGCATACAGAAAGGACGGAAAGGTAAACCAAAGGTGGTGCATTTAGAACGTTTGGCGCTCTACAGAGGAGGTGATCTGGATCCTGTTCGGGACGAACAGGCTTAGGTGGGGGGTAGTGTTACGGTGACACCTAGAATAGAATAGAATAAGCTAATTTCATTAATTATTCAATTGCATTTATAATTTATACTCAACATTTAGGCGTATTTCTATACTAACATATTTGCTGCGCATTTAGGATTATTCTAGAAACAAATATTTTGGTATATAAAGGCGCGCGTTGACGTGTATTGCTGAGTATTATTTTAAACGTGATACAGTGAAGGTTAAATAGAAAGATTATTAAAGTGATTATTAAAGCGATTATTAAAGTGATAATTAAAAAGTGTGTTATAAGTGTAATAATTAATTGTGAATTTCGTGTTGTATAATAAATTGTGTTGTGTAAATAAATTGTGTGAGTTAAAATTTGAAGCAGTGTATTTATTCACAATCCAGTGATTCGAACCTTGATTGACAAGGCAAAATCGTAACAATACATAAGAGAACATTTTCATTGTGCCATCTATGAACGACTGGAGTAAACTAACCACTAATTTAGTTAATCGGACATTTAGTCAAGCAAATCTGTGTCAGGCATAAAAAGTCGTTCCATTCTTTTACCGATTTATCTTCCAAATAAACTTTAAGTCCGCCAGTTACCCCATTTACTTTTGCTTCATATTTTCAATCTCAGTTGGTAAATTTTTATCACGATATTGGCTAGATTTCGTTAACTTTTTAATTGGAAATTTTATGTGACAGTTAATGCGATGTATGAAAAATAAAAATAATGTTACGGTAACACCTAGATTAGAATAGAATAAGTTAATTTCATTAATTGTTCAATTGCATTTATGATTTATACTCAACATTTAGTGGTCATTTCTATACTAACATATTTGCTCGATGCGCATTTAGGATTATTCTAGAAACAAATATTTTGTTATATAAAGGCGCCCATTGACGTGGAATGCTGAGTTTTATTTTAAACGTGATACAGTGAAGGTTAACATAGAAAGATTATTAAATTGATTATTAAAGCGATTATTAAAGTGATAATTAAAAAGTGTGTTATAATTGTAATAATTAATTGTTAATTTTGTGTTGTATAATAAATTGTGTTGTGTAAATAAATTGTGTGAGTTCAAACTGAAGCAGTTGTATTTATTCACAATCCAGTGATTCGAACCTTGAGTGACAAGGCAAAATCGTAACAATATCAAAATTGTACACTGTCATGGTCGATAAAAACTTCCATCGCAAAAAATAAATCTATTTGATAAGAGATGGCGCCGTCGTAATCATGATCGCAAAAAGTCGTTATTTAAGCTACGTGTATTAAATTATTTGTTTACGATCGCGTAGATTTCATTGCGTAATCTAAGTCGCTCAACTTAGGGTCAGCGTAACAAAATATGACCGAAGGCTCACTTGATATTCTAAGCAATCTTTTTTCTCTTTATCTACAATTTAGGAGGACAGGGAGTCTACTGGGCTGGACTGTCAAACGCTGTAGGGTTATATTGATTTGATTTCCACCCACGCATTTACGAGTTGTTTTGCTTCTGCCAGCATCGTTCGTTTCCATGTTAGAGCTGGTCGACGACTTCCCTTCTCTCTCCTGGGTTCCATTTCAGAAGACCTGCTTGTCATTTAATTCTGCGACTTTCTCAATGTGGGCCAGTGTTCCATCTCAAGGAGATCAATATTTGTTGTTTTGTTGGGCCATCATTATTCTTCTAAGGCATTTATTTACAAATACATGTAGCGTATTCGATCGTATGTGTACGCTTCCAGGTTTCACAACCGTACAGCAACACTATTTTCACATACGAATTAAACATTGTTTGTTTAGTGTTTGCGGGATAGGATAGATGTGTTCCAGACTTTGTTTTACATGATCAATCTTATTCTGATATTTATTTTGAGGACAACTTCTCTTGCTAGATCTGAAGAATGTCAGTGATGAATTCCATTCATCAGACTGCTCAATGAAGATTCGCTTTGTTTTAATATATAACATTGGAGCAAATTCGCCCTGGTCTGAAGCCAGCTTGTTCCTTTCTTAATTTTGGATTAACTGTAGTTGAAATTCTATAGAGGAAGACCATTGCTAATATCTTTATGGTTATGTTGAAGAGAGGGATATATATTGTGCCAATTTATACAAGCCAATTTATGGTACCCGACCCGAGTGCGTTGATAGCTGTTTCGATATAGGTTTCTTAGATTTTTTTCCACGATTGCCCTACACTAATGGCTGCTTCTTCATTGGCTTTACAGAATGTGTTTTTTAGTGCCCAGAATCTTTTAATCTGTAGATGTTTAGTTTTTTCCGACTTTGCTCCTTTTTACGGGTTTAATTTTGAATTATGGTATTTTGCCAGTTAGTGGTCACTGTAAATGTATGCGCCACTCACTTGTACGCACAGAGTCTATATTGCTTTTTTACCCATCTCCTTGTCTTATTTTGATCGTTATCTTGTATGTCCTTGCTTTTGTGGGTTGTAGGTTCATAAAACTCATCCTTGGTGGTTCTTCTACGTATTTTGTTGGATCGTATCAATATTAAATGTTGTGTTTGTCTTTTTGAATGGAATCCTGTTAGCTGTTGTTAATATGTGTGCCCACGCCTTATCCATCGCGTCCAGCGAATATAATGTTAAGAAATATCGCTTGTCTTTATTTCGCCACTGTTTTATCTCACTGCACTATGGCCGAGAATTCCGTTTCTGTTTTTTCTCTAATTGTTGCTAAGCCTTCAGGTTTTTGTTAGAGTTTTGTTGTTTCAATTTCCGATTCATGTTCGTGTACGATAACCGAGTGTCGGATATTTGCCGGGTTGCATTATTTATTGTAGTATTGGCTTCTGTAATCATTTTGAATACGGATCAATAAATGATTGCCCCATTGAATCCTAGCCAGCTTCCAGGTCTTCTGCGTAAGGTATACTGGCCAGGAGATGGGATTGTTCTATTATGTTCCCAAGCGGTCACTCATAACCTTGTAATAATCCAAGCAATGGTTGCTTGACTTGGGTGATGAAGTTGTGGTTGTTTTATCTAACTCTGCCACTCGCCCCAATTTCAAGAAAGATTACTCCAGTGAAAAAGGACCACGAAACCCAAACGTCGATTGATAATCAATTAGTAGTAGTTTTGTAGTAACACCAGCCAGAACTACGTTGTTCAAAAACGGATGTTAAAATCATAAATGAAGTATTTGTTTCGACAATGTTCATGACAGACAGTACATTTGGCACAGCGAAACCATAGCCGAATTTAGCCTCGTACAGCGCTTATGGTTGTACCAATATTGGAGACGTCAATTGGCCAATATTTTCAATCTCACCAATTTGTTCAATAAAAATTGAATTTCAACTGCCAAAATATAGATAAATCCCAATTTAAACTGGAAAACTAATAGATCACACCTTCATATAGAAAAACAATGAAAAAACAACGAAAAAGTAATAATCTACATATTCTACGAATTGTGTACATATTGTACCGATTCTCGACATTGTCTACTCAAAAATCAATTGTTTACGCTATTTTCGGCACCAACTTGTAACACTGCTTTAGATACATGTGTGTACTTACCGTGTAATGATGCTGACGGACTTGTAGCTGCAGCATGCTGTAATGAATAAATATGTTCCATATAGCCTGGAATTCGATATGCGGGGTGAAAATCCGCTGGATGATGAGATCCGGCTGGTGGATTTGATGTATTTCCTGAGCTTGGAGGAGGTGGCGGTGGGGGTGGTGGTAATGTATTTGCCGCAGCAGCGGCAACAGCTGCGGCTCGTCTTGATGCGGCTGCACTTAAAAACTGCAGCTCACTAAAACTAGTTGAATTTGTTAATCTGAAAAGCAAAAAAAAAACAAAACATGTAAAAATTACAAAATTCTTCGATTATTCGGAGTCTAAACTCATGGAATTTTATATAAAAGGGTTATGTTATATATTTCTCATCATATGTCTCGTAAGTTGTACATAAGAGAAATACGTAAGAATCGTGAGTCTGCATATCCCAACTTAAATTTCAATAGCATGTGGTGATTTCTGTGGTTTCTAACCCATTCATCTAAATAATTTATCCATTCCCATTCATTACTCAATTATATTTTAGTAGTATTGGGTTGTGGTAATAGTTGTGACTTTATACACAAAATGTATTCATATTTTATTCGTATGTTGTATTTATTTGAATTATGTATTATACAGGGCATTAACTACTACTAAAGTGGCTGACAAGAATGGTAAATTTTAAAAGATGTGTCCTCTTTAGACGTCTATAACTTGATAAGGAGGCTTTAACGTTCGAAGAGATAGAATTAACCAACCTTCGTTGTGATCGAGGAATGTAACGGTTACATTCGTATCAGCTACTTTAGGGACACCCTGTATACCTTTAATTTAATTTACATGTTTACATACATCAGTTTCAACGAACGGTGTGCTCAGAATCAAGGTCCAGGCGATTCAATTAAACAAGCAAGCGATTCAAATTTAACAGACCGGACCCGTACGTCACTCAATAAAATCAAATGAAAGTAGCCAAAAAGTGGCTAGAGAAAAAATATCTGAATTTAAAGTCATTCCAATTTAAAGTTCATTTTATTTTATTGTATTGTTGGATGGATGCAACCCGCTTCCATTTCAACCAAGCATCTCACAAATTTGCAAAACGAACAAGATTTTTTTTTTAATTTTCAACGTCGCTAAAATCCAGCTTCACACAACTACAGTATACTTGCACATTGCAAGCTCCATGTCAACCTCCTGTACACTGACGTGGACGGTGGATCGGCGCTGAATTCTGCACTCCAACAAAGGGTCTTAGCTGTGTTATCCTTAGTTGTGGTTCGTAATCGTTAACGAAAATTCGCTTTGTATTCTGCTTCTGCTGGGATTCGATTTCCAGTATCTTCCAGTACTCTCCTATTTTCCGAAACATGTTATGCAAACAGCTCCTTCGCGTTCCGATAATGTATCAATCGACCAATCGACGAACTAATGGTGAATCAGCAATCTTTCTTGCAAGAATTCGCAACTATGAACAAAAATAACAGTGATGTCCTGCTTCCAAAAATTAATATTCCCTCTTTTTCCGGTCAATACTCGGAGTTTCCTTCGTTTAATGATCTATTCGAAGCATCCATCGACAACAATGCTAAAAACTCAAAGCTGCTTAAATTCCAATATTTAAAAGGTCTTTTATCAGGAGAAACTGAAGCAAACTATAGTGAGGCTTGGGAGAAGATAAAACAGAGATACCATAAAAAAGGCTCGTATTAGCAAATCTCATAGAGCAGTCGGTTGATCAGCCAGCTATATCAAAGGTTTCGGCTAAGGCGCTTCATCAAATGGCTGACGTATCGGATGAAGTTCTCAGAGGATTGAAGATGTTATGCGCCGGAAAAGAAAAAGGGACCCATGGCTTATTCATATTTTGGTAAACAAATTGGATAGCGTGACTAAGCTATCATGGGCAAATGAGATAGCTGAAGAGGATTTTGGATGCGATATAAGTCAATAAAGTGTCACAGCCGGCAACCAGCAATCGAGTTAAATCTTTCCAATCATCTGCAGATTATTTATGCCTTAAATGCTCGTAAGACCATTATCTAAGTAAATGTGAACAATTTCTTTCTCTAAGTGTTAATGAGAGACGAGGTTTTGTGTCTGAAGTCTCCAAGTCATCAGTCAATCATATGCAGATCGAGATATAGATGTGGTAAATGCCACAGGAAACACTATTTAACGCTGCATACCGAGGATGCGATGAATCCAACAGCGAACATGGCTATACAAGTAACAATAAAGAAGAAACCACGTCTCATGTCGTGTTTAATGCAGCAATCATACCAAGTTTTCAAATTTACAAATATGCAGAGTGTTGCTAGACTCGCGATCTCAAGCGTCATTCATTACCGAGGCGTGTATGCAGCGATTAAAACTTCCAGGTTAAAAGCAATCATCGTAATAACAGGCTTATGGCATCTGGAAAGGCTACTATACGAGAGGTTCGGCTTATGTCACACTAAAATCATTATACTCGACAAAGGGTGAGATAAAAATAGATGCACTTGTAATCGGGCAACTTCCAAATAGGCTTTTAAATGAACTGAAATAGCTGATCTACAGTACAACCAAGCTGCACCAATTGATATACTAATCGGATCGTATCGAATTTTCAGTATTATACGAGATGGGCGACGCACCAATTCAAACAAAACTGTAGTGGCTGAATAGCGAGAAGACTTCATCAAACCAAGCAAACAGTTGTAATTTGAATCTCATCAGTTTGAGTGTCTACATCGATAGTACATTAAAGCATCTCCTTGAGCAAGAAGAAATCCTAAAGGTATATATGCCTAACCCAGAGAAAGCTGAATGTGAAGAACAAACACTACAAAACGAATAGGCGAAATGGTGATGGGAAATACGCAATGCAGATTCTTTTTAAGAAATTCGCTGCTCGCCTTTGGAATTCCGAGAATGCCGCCAAAATAAGATTTTTTTCTTTGAAAACAAAGCTGCAGGCTAACTTCTATTAAAAGGTGAATATTGTAAATTTATTAATGAGTTCATAAATTTAGGATACATACAACCTATCACTGAAGCTGAGCATCAAAATGAGCAGTCTAAATTATGATATTCCCCTCAACACTGTGTATTAAAGGAGTCTAATGAAACGAACAAATTGTGAGGAGTTTTGCTCAATGAAACAATGCTAGTAGGTCCACCGATACAGCCTTCGTTGTGGTCAATTTCTATGAGATTCCGAAACCACAAAATAGCATTGACCAGATGAGCTCAAGTATTACATGCTTAACATTGTCACGTTCGGGTTGGCCAGTTCAGCTTTTTTTGCAACTAGAACCATGCACCAGATATTAATAAACACGAGCACCCAAATATCGTTGAATACATTTTGAACTATTTTTATGTTGATGATTTCTTTCCTTCGCAGACATGGTCGAAGAAGTTCGCACTCTGAAAGGCGAAATAGCTACTGTATTGCAAACTGGTGGTTTACAATTGAGAAACTGGAAGAGCAATTCAGTTAGTATTATAACAAACAAAAATTGCTGAGCAAATTTCGATTTTACTTTCAAATTGAACCTGGAGAGCCGATTCAAAATCGACGAAACGGTCGATTATTTCGGAGTATTCGAGAGTATTTGAACCCCTTTTGGGTGGCTATCTCCATCAACAATCATAAAGAAAATAATTTTACAAAACCTGTGGTTGATGAAGCTAGGCTAGGACGATGAACTGCCCTGCCAGATAACGTGTCAAAATTATACCAGAAAATTAAAAGTGAGCTGAGATTAATTGAAGGTCTAAGAATTAAGCGGTATGTTTCAAAAGGTGATAAGGTGGAATTACAAATGCTACGCGTGGACAGATTCCACGATTGTTTTGACGTGGTTGTCAAGTCATCCAGCAAGATGGAACACGTTCATGGCCAATCGTACATCACAGATTTTAGATGGGCTACCCCGAAAATTTTGGGACCATGAGCGATCTGAGCAAAATCCAGCTGACCACGCATCTCGAGGAGTACTTTCATCCAAATTAGTAAGTTTGCGACAAGGGTAGCAGGGTCCCGGATGGCTTTAAACTTTTGAGTAAGATGATGAAAATATCATTTCAGATTATCTGAAAGAACGAAGCAAAGAAAATCTTGTCGTTTTTAATTGTTTTTTCGAAGCCTCGCTTATGTTCACCGATTTTTAAGAAGCGCGAGATTACCTAAAGCTAGAAGAATTTTAGGTTACTTAATTGTAGAGAGGCTGCGAGCCGCCAGAATCACGATTATACGACATGTGCAGAGAAGTTAGACAAAGGCAGAGAAGTTAGACAAAAACAATGCGAGGACTTCCAACCAACTCATTTCCAATATCAAAATTGAAAGCAACAAGACCATTCACATTGTGCGGTGCCGATTATGCAGGCCCAATGTAGCTTTCGTCGAAAAAAGGGAAAGGGGCTAGATTCACCAAGGGCTGCATTGCGGTATTTATCTGTATGGTAACAAAGACTATACACTTGGAGGTTGTCAGTGACTTTTCACTGACGCTTTTATCGCTGCTTTAAAGAGATTTTTGTCAAGGAGAGGATCATCAGCCCATATGTACAGCGATAATGGTTCAAATTTTATCGGAGCCGCACGAAAAATTAATGAGGTACATAGAATTATAACTAATAATAAGCACAATTCTACCATTACAAAGCATTTGGCAAAATTTCAAATGTGACACTTCAATCCGCCCGTTTCTCCAAATTTTGGGGGTTTATAGGAGGCTTACTTTTTAGGAGATGGCAACTCTATTGAGTCAAATCGAGGCTATTTTAAATTAACGGCCACTTTACGCACCAGCAGATGACGATAAATCTTTTCATGTTTTAACGCCAGCTCATTATTTAATTGGCTCAACGAATTTTGTATGCACCTGAGGAGGAAATAAAAGAAAACATTTATGTTGGCAGACTCTCCAGATGGCAATTTATAAAGCAACGCGTCCAATCATTTTGGAAGAAATTCAGCACAGAATATTTTCACAACCTTCAACAAATGGTCAAATGGCGAAAGACGGAATGCAACCTTAAAATCGGAGATATTGTTTTAATCAAATAAGATAATCTGTCGAGCTAGAAGTAGACTCTTGGCCAAGCCACTCAACTACGTCCTGATGATCGCGGCTTAGTTAGATTCGTAGCTTTGGCATTTGGATCGGGAGGTACCGGGTTCGAATCCAGATAGGGGTAGGATGCACCAGGAAAGTTTGATCGCCAAATTACGATTTGTGATTAAAAGGAACACAACTACGACCCTATATCGGCGTGCAACTTAAAAATCTCCAGTATTGATGTATTAATAACATACATCCTAATCTAAAATTGTGGTGTGAATCCCATTTCCATCCAACATCCTAATCCCATCATAATCGATTAGGAAATGGCCGAGTTTCGCTATAGATGGCCTTACTCCAGAACTTCTTCCAAAAATCATTTAAGAATCCCATTTCCATCCAACATCCCAATCCCATCATAATCGATTAGGAAATGGCCGAGTTCCGCTAAAGATAGCCTTACTTCAGAACTTCTTACAAAAATCATTTAAGAATCCCATTTCCATCCAACATCCCAATCCCATCATAATCGATTAGGAAACTACCGAACAACAGTTTGTACGTGAAGGGGAAAGAAACAAGGAAAGAATCACGACGAAAGAATCCAAGTGTGTCGAGGGTGAGCGGTGTATTTAAATAAGCATTAATTTATCTATGTATTATACAGAAAATGAAAAATGACGCCATGTGTACTTTAGTACGAATATTAAAAAATATTGTCTCGTTCGACCATATTCAAATATTCACATTCCTTATACAAAAATATCTAATGTTTATTCACAATTAATAGAAAAATATAGGTATATAATAAAATAACTTGAAAACAAAAAGACTTACCAAGTAGGTAAATGCATCCTTGTAAATAATAACTCACAATTACAACTAAAACTTTCACTTCACTTATGTATTTTTATCAATAATTAATTACACAAACAAAAAATTCAAATAAATAGAATTAAATTTAAAAATAATAAAATAAAATGTTTATTTAATTTAATTTGATAGTCGACTGTTCTCGTCGACGGTCAAACACCAACTGCAAAAATATGACAGCGTGAAGTTAAAGTTTATGACAAAATAATACGCCCTACACGCTACACATGATCTGATTTGGTTAGGCCGTCGGGCTGATTAGATTAGATCAGATATAAAATTAGGTCGTGTGTAGGTTTGTCGTATGACAATTTGTCTGTTGGGTGATGTCAGGTGGAAAATCCATCCAAGCGTCATCCAACCATCAAACCGCCTGATCAAATCAGGTCGTATGTACCGTGTAGGGCGTATTGTTTTGTCATAAACTTTGACTTCACGCTGTCATATTTTTGCAGTTGGTGTTTAACCGTCGACGAGAACAGTCGACTATCAAATTAAATTAAATAAACATTTTATTTTATTATTTTTAAATTTAATTCTATTTATTTGAATTTTTTGTTTGTGTAATTAATTATAGATAAAAATACATAAGTGAAGTGAAAGTTTTAGTTGTAATTGTGAGTTATTATTTACAAGGATGCATTTACCTACTTGGTAAGTCTTTTTGTTTTCAAGTTATTTTATTATATACCTATATTTTTCTATTAATTGTGAATAAACATTAGATATTTTTGTATAAGGAATGTGAATATTTGAATATGGTCGAACGAGACAATATTTTTTAATATTCGTACTAAAGTACACATGGCGTCATTTTTCATTTTCTGTATAATACATAAATAAATTAATGCATATTTAAATACGCCACGCCACTCACCCTCGACACACTTTGATTCTTTCGTCGTGATTCTTTCCTCGTTTTCTTCCCCTTCACGTACAAACTGTTGTTCGGTAATTTCCTAACCGATTATGATGGGATTGGGATGTTGGATGGAAATGGGATTTTTAAATGATTTTTGGAAGAAGTTCTGGAATATGGCCATCTGGGATGGAACTCGGCCATTTCCTAATCGATTATGATGGGATTAGTTTTGTTGGATGGAAATGGGATTTTTAAATGATTTTTGAGGAAGTTCTCGAGTAAGGCTATCTATAGCGGAGCTCGGCCATTTCCTAATCGATTATGATGGGATTGGGTATGTTAGATGGAAATGAGGTTCTTAAATGATTTTTGGAAGAAGTTCTGGAGTAAAGCCATCTATAGCGTAACTCGGCCATTTCCTAATCGATTATGATGGGATTGTGATGTTGGATGGAAATGGGATTTTTTTCGCCCCTATGTTACGACCCATCAAACCGTACGTCAAAACCTCACCAAACCGTACGTTTTCAATTTGGCAAGTAGGACAGGAAAAATGAACCGCGAAAGAGCAGGGAGTGCTTCGGTTCAAAATCAGATGGCATGGATTAAAAAAAATCTTGAAAGTCCATGTTTTTCACATGGCCAATTGTATGTCGCCTATTTCCGTTCTAATCCAATTCGAATTGAATAATCATAGCTAAGAAAAGACTACGTCTGTTGGGTCAGCTAGTAAAAAATAAAAATCATAATCGTAAAATTGAAGATTATTAGAGAGAAGAAATTACCATCCGAAGCCAAACGACAATGGTGGTAATTGAACGAAAACAACAGCCTTCTGATAAGCAACATTTGTCTCAAGTTTGGTTTGGTAATCTCGTCGTGAGAACATCGACTGTAAATTTAAAATAAGTGGATGTGAATAAAATTGTTTTAATAGTTAAGGAGGATCCTGACCACATAGTTTGTGCATCGAAAATACGTTTTAACTAATTAGAAGTGGAATCATGATTTTCGGCGGCTGAATAGTAAAACGATTAAAGATCGTTTCCCTCCACCAAACATAGAAGAATTAATGAAGAAGTTGTCAAATAAAAAATATTTTATTTTATTGGATTTGGCATCTGGGTATTACCAAATTCCAGTCGCTGAGGAGTCAAAGCATTTAACATCGTTTGTTGTCCATGATGGACAGTTTCAATTCGAAAGAATGCCGTTTGGGCTTGCAAACGCACCTGCCGTGTTCCAGAGGCTTATGAACAGATTAGCCTTTGAATTAGAAAATAAAATAGTTGTGTACTTGGATGATATTGTTATCCCTTGTACGAGTATTGAAGAAGGTATAAATTTGTTTGAAAAAATGCTAGTCAAGCTACGCAAATATGGATTGACGCTCAAATTGAGTAAGTGTAAATTTTTTACAAAAACGAATAGATTTTCTTGACCATGAAATTACCGAAATTGGAATACAGCCTGGTCTAAAATTGTGTCTAAAATGTAAAATTGCGTCCATAGAATTAATTTGTAAACCTTTAAATGTACATGAAGTAAGACAATTCGTTGGTCTTGCGAGCTATTTTCGGAAATTTGTTCCACGTTTTTCACTCCTCGCCGAACCGTTAACTAGGTTAACTAAAAAAGATTGTATTTTTCAATGGGGTAAAGATCAAGAGGAAGCCTTCACTGAACTAAAAACCAAACTTTGTAGTAGAGATGTACTAACATTATTTGATAATGAAAAAATCCATGAAATTCACACGGACGCTTGTGCCATGGGACTTGCTGGAGTTCTTTTACAAAGGGAAGATAATGACTTGCTTAAGCCGGTTGCCTATTATAGTCGAAAGACAACCGAGCTTGAACATAACTATCACATTTATGAACTTGAGGCCTTAGCAGTCGTAGAGTCTTTGGATCGATTTCGTCCGTATATTTTAGGAGAAGAGTTTGTTGCAGTGTCTGATTGTAGTGCACTTCAAGAAAGATCAAGAAAGATATAACCAGTTTTAAAAGTAACGAGTACGTTATAAGAAATCTAAAACTATACAGAAAAATTAATAATAATCTGTTATTCGTGGTACCGAAGGGCATTCGCAATCGTATAATTTGTAAGTTCCACAATGATAAAGGTCATTTTGGGGTTGATAAAATCCTCAATTCAATTCAAATAATTTACTGGTGGCCTAGGATGAGACCATCTGTAAGAAAGGCTATACATTCCTGAATAGAATGTCTTTTCCATCGTGAGAATAGAGATGCATCTAAAATATCGTTACACCCAATAGATAAAACACAGAAACCGAAATATTAATATCATTGTAATGGTCGATGGATTTACTAAGTATATATCAGCGAAACCTTTTCGATCCACTGCTACAATACATGTCATTATTTTCATAAAAGGAATGGCTGTATATTTTGGAATGCCAACGCGAATTATACGTGATCGGGGTTCCGCATTCACGTCTGCAAAGTTTGGAAAGTTCTGTAGAGGGAATTTAATAGAGCATGTGCTGAATTCTGTATCAACCCCCAGAGCAAACGGCCAGGTTGAACGTTACAACCGTACTATTCTACATTCTATACGAACGATATCGGACAACAACGAAGCTGATTGGGAGGATCATTTAAAAGTTATTCAGTGGTCGTTAAACACCGCTAAACAGTCCGTAACGAAATATTCACCAGCTGAATTATTATTCGGATTCAAACCACGGTCGATTTATGATGATAAATTAACTATAACGTTACTCGACGAATACAACGAATATGATTTTCGACATATTTTGGAGGGTCGAGATGAAAATAAACAAAATGCGTCGACAAATATCAAAAAGAATCAGCAATATCAAAAGCATCGTTTCATGCTAAAGCATAAATTACCAGTGACATATATCGCGAACCTGTGTCTACAGGAGAAAGTAAAAAACTGCAACGTCGATTTAGGGGGCCATTCACAGTCACCCAGATTATGTATGGCGACCGTTACAAAGTGGAAGATTTAGGTGGAAATGTGGGACGTAGGCGGTTCAAAGGTGTTGTTCCAGCGGATCATATGAGGTTGGTAGTAATGCCAGACGAGGATGATGATGATGAAGATGTCTCAGAAGATGAAATTGAGGACAATGTTCGAGCAGGATGGACGGTTTTCTCTTCTCTATATTTTGTGAATTATAACGGTAGTTGTTTTAATATAAAAAAAGAGTAAGTCTCCGTAATCTCGTCGTGAGAATATCGACTGTAAATTTAAAATAAGTGGATGTGAATAAAATTGTTTTAATAGTTAAGATGAATCCTGGCCACATAGTTTGTGCATCGAAAATACGTTTTAACACATTATTAAATATTTTAAGTTATATCTTCACAATTACCGAGCATTTTGGTAAATTTACACATTTTCCGACATTCGCCGATTTTTTCGAGCGTTCGATACGGATTCGTAATTTATTTATCAAATAAAACACTCATAAAATTCACTGTTGTATTTATTTCACTGTTCAAAATTTCACTTTTTTTACTGATACTGTGCACTGTTAAATTACAACTGTGTCTGCGTTCCAAATTTACTCTCCCTTATATATTTATACGTATGCATCGCTGCTCGAGTTGTAGTCGCAAACAAAATTCCATGTAATCAATTCCTCTTTATTGATGATTAACGTCGTTTTAGTTCAAGTATTTTCCAATAAGATACTTTCGCCGCCCTTTATCGCAATTGCTTTAGTTATTCCAGTACTCCCCACCACTTCAAATGTCATTTTAATATCCAACTTCCAATTAATAGTGGCGGAATACTTGATCCGGCAAATAAAATAATTGAGTCCGAATATGGTGGTGTACACTTTAACCACTCAATCGCCAAGTTCAATCAAGCGAGGCTCGAAGGTCAGAGCCTCCAATACCAACTCCTATGTGAAGTAAGAGGACGTAACATTAGGACGTGTTTTATTGTCACTAATGAGCAACTAATTAAAAACAATATTAAAGCATTTAAAAGTTTATCTAACGCTCATAACAAATTCCTTAATTACCATTTAGTATAAATTGATTTTAAAACGAATGAAACGAATTTGGTTGAAGTTTCTCTCAAAAGTCATAATACATATACTTCTTATTTTCTAAACATTTTCATGTACCCGTACATTTACATTTTACGTAATTAGGACATTTTAGTTTCGTCTTCTTCCCAAATGTCTGCGTTGACACTGATAAAGACACCTACAACAACTATTTTTCTAAATTTTTATAATTTGCACAATTGCATCACGGAAGTGTTCAAAAGTGTAAATGATTTTACTATTAAACGACTATTTGTTAATATCCAACATATTAAAAAATTTAATTAAAATTTTTCAACATTTTCTATTTATGTAATGAGTAAGTCATAATTTCATATACGTATGCAAACCTATTTTTAATTAAAATGCACATATGATCGCAAAAGGTATATAGTATGTTAACTAAACTGCATGAAATTGCTGATATATGTTATGTAGATAAAGATTATAAATTTACCAATCTGTGTGGCATCGAATAATTTTTTTTTATAACACATCGTAAATTTTTAATTACTTCAACGAATTATAATTACATTGTTCTTTAATTAAAAATCATATTTACGTAACATTATTGAATTATTATTAAATCAATTCAGTGGCATTTTAACATAACCACTTAAGTCGAGATAAGTGTCGTTTTCTCCTTTTCTTTCAAATTTTCATCAAAATCCGACTATTTTTGACCGAGATAAATGCAAAAAAAACAAAATCTCTTATATTTGTTATAGGTGTTTAGTACTATTTATTGAAAACCACTTAACCCTTAGCGGGTATTTGAGTCATATATGGTACATTTATATTTCGATCAAAAATTTGTTGTTTCCGATCGAAATCACGTCCCTTAAGCTAGGAGAACCCATACACCAGAACATTACAAGATAGTATGGATAATTATTTGCTAATTATAGGCTAATTAAATGCCGCATTAAAAAATTTTGGGCTCCACCCCAAAATTAAATAATTTTGGGCTCCACCCCAAAAAATTAAATAGGGCATTTAATTAGCCTAAAATTAACCTTTAATTTTCCAATTGTTTTTAAATCAGTTTTTGATATGGGTTCTGCTAGCTTTTTCTAAATGTTCTGCTGCATGGGTTCTGCTAGCTTAATGGATGTTCGAAATCGCGGTTTTCGGTTTATTGACACTAAGAATATAAGTAATTTTGATTTTCTTTGCATATTTTGTTGAATGGGTTTTCGTTCATAGCATTTTACATAAACCTAGTGATTTATTAAATACATCTTAAATTATCCGAAATCGGTAAGTAAACTTTGTGTATCATATATGGTACAAAAACGATAGTAGTGAGGACGATATGGATGACGATGAGGGTGATGAAATAAATAATAACGATTGAGATGTTAACATCGAAGAGCCGAGAGAAATAACTGTGGAAGACTTAGATATTGAAAATATTCCAGTTGAGGGAGTGTTGAGGGAGAGGCTCAAACTGAAATTAGCGAACAAGGTATTAGTAACGAAGAAGCTGAACTCAAACAATTAAGAGATAGATATAAGAAACTAGTCTGGAAAAACGCCCCATTCATTCAAAATCCATTGAAATTGAAATACACTATTTCCACAACAAATAATGAATGCGACACCCCATTGGCCACTTTTAATTTATTCTTCAATATGATGAAGTTTCAGATTTAATAGTAGAGCAATCAAATTTATATTCTACGCAAAAGAATGTTTCAAATTCATTTATTCTGTCAAAGAAACTATGTCATTGAAATTGTTCAAAAAAAACTAAAAGCAATCTGCACTTTGTAGACAACGAAATGACGTTACCAAAATCTCATCCCCAGCATGACCGCTTATTTAAACTTCGTCCATTTTTAAACCTGTTGCAACTAAATTTCTTGCAAATACCGTTACAGGAGCATTTATCTGTGGACGAACAGATATGCGCTACAAAAATTAAAAGCTACATGAAGCAATACGTGCCTTCCAAGCCTCACAAATGGGGTTTTAAAATTTTTGCTTTGACAGGAGGATCATCAGGTACACTATTATTACACTTAAGTTTATAACCTAATCAAATATTTTGTTTTATTTTAGGCTTCTTGTATAATTTTGGAATTGACACAGGACAAGAAAATAATTATAATAACGAAGGTCAACCTTGCAGCACCAGCCAATATAGTTGTCCACTTATGCAGATCTGTTCTTAGATATTTAGGTCATAACGTGTTTTGTGACAACTATTTTACCACAATACCCCTTGATCTGTTTCTTGAACAACAAGGCATAGGGACGATAAGTCGTAATTGCATCCCAAACTCTAAACCCAAAACTGATAGAGAGATTGGTAAACTTCCACGAGGGTCTTATGAAGAATATACCTCGTCTTTTGAAGGTACTGGCTTAGGCTTGCAATGGAAAGACAACAAGTCGGCTACGCTGATTTCGTCTTATGTTGGAGCAAACCCAGTGTCACAGGATATTAAAGGAAGGAAAATAATCAACAGGCCTTGACGCTTGTAAATTATAGGAAAAATTAAGGACAGGCACTGTGTATAGTTGGTTCTGGCAGAGAGGGTCGAAATAATTCTGCAACATCCCACCAGTTAACCAAAGTATTAATAAATTAGTCCCGTAAGAAATCGGCTCAAAATATCCCTATATAGGATATTCGTCTCGATAACATTAAACATTTTCTAGTTTGGGGAGAGCGAACTAGATGTAAAATGCCTAAGTGTAAAAGCCAGACCTTTATAAAAATTTTAAAATGTAACGTAAGTTTATGCTTCAATAAGGCTCGAAACTGCTTCTTAGATTTTCATAATTAATTTGTTATTGTATACTAACTAGTTACTAACAAATTAAATCCACTTATTTAATTTTATTTTGTGATCGACATGTGATTAGGTTTTAATCTTAAATTGTTTATTTTGTGATTTTCTTATATTATTTTTACTTTTACAATGTCATTAAGTTCTGAAGTCCTTTATTAATTTGAATAATTTTTTATAATTGAAATGAGACCCGCTAAAACACATTTAAATGGAATAAAATCTTTGGAAATATTTAACTCGTAGTTTTTGTCATACTGGATTTTGTGCCATATCTGATACATAAAATAAATTACATTTTCCGGCAAAATAAATAAATTCCAAGAAAAACTCTGGAAAAAACTTTTCCAAACACACCGAGTTCTATGAAGTGGCAAATTTTGGATCCACTGGGTGAAAAAGCACCACAAAGGGTTAATTGATAATTTTTGATATTGTAACATGAAATAAGTGATATGTAAAACAATAGTGAAATAAAAAAAAATCCCAAATTTGTTGCGTGCAATAAACGTTGAACAATTAACAATAATTGAAATTTGTTGCAACAAACCCTTTGTAGAGAAGACCCGTTATTTATATCACCAACCCTAGGAATCGTTTAATTAGTTTGTCCCGTTAAGAGAACGTATCACGAGCATTCCAGAAAACCTACCCAGATGTCTTGTATTTTTTGAAATTTTTTTGCAACATTCGTTGCATGCCAAAAATTTGGGATTTTTTGGGACGTATTTCACACGTACAACATTTGCGCAATATTTGTGCAACAATTCCTGTGTGGGGTTTGCTAGTACCCCCATCAGGCGCCTCACTGGGTGGCGGATAGGGGAATGCTTGCCAGATATGGTATAGGTACCGGGGAAATTAAATACTCGGGGCGAACCAAAAACTATCACACCAAAGCTAAGCTGGTACTACATACGCCGATGGCTGCGTGGCTAAGAGGGTGCTTAGTCGTTAGTATGTGAACTCCGAATTTGGCGTCATTCAGTTTAAAACCATAGCCTTCCTATGATAACGCACAGCCTGTCATAGGCGACCGTTAATTTCTCGTGCTACTCGTGGGAATAAAATAAAAATGTATGATGAAAAATGATGATGAAAATAATAACCTAATAATATTAGGAAACGAGACTGCTTTTATAGAAGCATCAAATCAATCAGTCAACATCATTCAAATAATTCCAACTGGTTGCTGCAGCAATTTCCAGTCTCTCAACAGAATACTAGATTTAATGCTCTGAGTATAGAGGATTATTTCACAGATGAGGAAGAACTGGAAGAAGAAGTTTCCAGAGCTAATAACAGAAATCCTAAGAAACGTAGGCGCACAAAAACGAAAACTCCCCCAAAAAATAATACACAAAGTGTGAACATTAACACTGAACAGAAAAACCCAAAAATACCACTGCCTCCACCCATTAGTGTGAAAAATAATAAAAAACACTACTGAATGAACTAATTTTAAGGCGATGATTACAGAAATATCAAAAAATTACTATTAGAAGAATTAAAAAATGAATCTAGCAACCAACTAGAAAATATCCAATATCACACCTACCAGCTGAAGAGTGAAAAGGCCTATAGAGTAGTCAGGGAACACTTTCCATTGTTTTACATCGACTTAAAACAAAAAGACAACAATAAAGAAGTATACAATATCAAGAAACTTGCGTACTGTATAGTTAAAACTGAGCCACCTAACAAGACAAGGGGAATTCCACAATGTACGAATTGTCAACAACTTGGACATACCAAGAGCTTTTGCAATCGTCAAACCGAATGCGTTAAATGCGCGGAAAATCACCACATGACAAAATGCAAGAAAACACCAGATATCGCGCCTTCTTGTGCTCTTTGTCAACAACAAGGGCATACTGCAAATTATAAAGGATGCCGTGTATACCAGAACAAAATTAAAAGTCAACAGAATAATAGAACAAGCGCAGTGCAGCGATTACAAGCCAAAGTTGCTAAACTACAAACACGCAATCACACCATCCACAGTTGGATTATCCTATGCGCAAATCACCAACGAGTCTAATAACATTGAAATTATTAAAATGCTTAGCCAAATTCAACAGTCACTTGGTCATTTAGCAGAGAGGGTGGCAAAACTGGAAATCTATATCTATCCACCAAGCGAAAAAGTCAACATACTCACAAATGATTAACTCGTTCCTACGCATTGTAGCTTGGAACGCTAATGGGCTCAACCAACGAGCCCAAGAACTGGAAATATTTCTCCATACAAACAACGTTGATATTGCGCTGATTTCAGAGACGCACTTCTCCAACAAAAGCTTTATCATAATAAGAGGTTTTAATTCCTACTGGACAACCCATCCTAGTGAAAGAGCCAGAGGTGGTTCAGTTGTACTAATTAAAAATAATATCAAACATAATCAACAAGAGGATATCCGTGAAAACTATTTGCAAGCAACGTTGCAGCGTACTGTCCTCCACGGCATACACCAACGAAGTTACAATTTAATAACGTCTTCAATAAGCTCGGTCCAAGATTTATTATTGGAGAGGACTACAATATAAAACATACAGCTTGGAGTCCAGGCTTATTTCTCCTGGGAAAGGAAACACCTTGTTCAATGTCATTCATGAAAACAAATGCGAATAGCTGTCCTCAGGGGGGCCAACGGATCCAGGAAAAATACCAGATCTACTGAATTTCTTCATCATATCTAAGTTACACTAGAGTCGAAGGAATTAACGACCTAACATCTGACCACATTCCTGTACTGTTGTCAGTAAGCGCTATAGTAATAAAGAAACAGAAAAAGCAAAACCTTACTAATAGATTTACGGATTGGGACATCTTCAGAGAAAAATTGGAAGAGCTAGTTGAATTAAAAGTTAGTATTAAAAGCAATGAAGAATTGGAACAGCAAACAAACAATTTCATTGAATACACTCGAATGGCTGCCAGACTAGCTACTCCTGGGAACAAATCAAGGCAAGAAGAAGGGCGTGGAGAATATGGCATCTCACCAGAAATCCCGCTGACAAGACAACTTTTAATCGAATAAGTAACAAAATCAATAGGCTAATCAAAAATTTCAAACAGAATTACCTCGATCACTACTTAAGCGGGCTAGGTCCAGAAATGGATAAGGGCTACTCGTTATGGAAAGCAACCAGAAGATTTAAACGACCTATAGTTCGAGTACCACCTTTAAGGAATGCTCAAGGCAGTTGGGTTCGACAAGACAAAGAAAAAGCTCTTTGCTCAACACCTAGGAGCAGTGTTCCAACCCCATGACATTCAATCCAACATTGATGTAACACCTGTTTATCAACCAAATCAGGACATTAAAAGGGTCACGCCAATGGAAATTGCTGAAGAAATCGGCAAAAATCTTAATCATAAAAAAGTACCAGGAATTGATGAAATAACACCGGGTCTATTCAAGGAACTTCCACGTAAAGCAATCATCTTGATCACATACTTATTTAATGCCTGTATGAGATTGAAGTATGTACCCAAATGGTTCAAAATGGCCCAAATAATTATGCTAAAGAAACCAGGTAAACCAGATGAAGAAGTAACATCATACAGAATGTGTCCACTATAACTTGAGAACGAATGGAGATATCAACTTAATTTCTTAGGCCAACAGAGGCACGTTATAATCAAACAACAAAGTCGCAAGAGTCTGCAAATAAACTAAACAACAAATAAGGAAAGATGAGCAGCATCGAAGAACGTGTATATCAGCAGACTGGTGAAGAGATCAGTCGTCTCATCAGGAATTATAAAAAGGATAGCGAGGATCGGAAAACAAGGAAATACCTCGAAGAAAAACTAACAACAGCTCATGACCTTGACAAAAAATATTATGATACTGATATCATGATAACAAATTTAAAGGCAGTGGATTTAAATTTGCCTTACTTCACCGAACGGAAGCAGATTCGCAGAAATTATGACATTTTGCTGGATGATATTCATAAACGATTAGAAGAACAACCACGTCCATCGTCTGGTCTTGAGGTTGCTCCGAGCCACAGTCAACATGAAAGAAAGCTAGTTGAATTCAAGAAGGTAGAGGATTTCAATGAATTATTCAACAACAACAAGGACAAACTCACACTACCACCGCCTGTAAAAAACACTAAGTATACAATCCTTAATTTCTTAGAATGCCATTTCCAATCTCTAGAAGCATCGCAAACAACAAAGAGTGCACAACAAGGCAGAACAACAAACACACCACCTATTGCTGTAAACGTACCACCGCCTTAAAGAACTATCGCTGGGATTGAAAAAAGATGCATGTCTAATCTCCACGCACAACAAATTTTCATGTCAAAGTAAGGAAACCTGTGTGGTATGTCAAAGAAGGCATAACACATTGCTGCACATAAGGAAGGTGACAATATCAACACAACGCTCCATTCCGCGAAAAACAATAACGACAAATGCACTGTACATGATAAGGTGCTCTTGTTAGCTACCGCATTGATCAACGCTACAAGTCGCATCGGATATCCGGTAAAATTACGTGCACTAATAGTTCCAGGCTCTCAGTCATCATTCATCACGCAGGCAGATGCCGAACAACTCAACCTATCTAAATTCCGAGCAGATTAACAAGTTACTGGAATTGGAGGAATGAAAACTAATAAAATAAATTATAAGGTACAAATAACTATTTCACCTCATTACCCTTCGACCGAAGCCGTTCACTATGGCACATTTCAAAACAGGATGTAATAAAACAGGACATCACAAAACAGTACATGGTACGAAACAGGACCGATAAAAACAGTACATCACAAAACAGTACAGGGTACACTAAAGTACATTTTACTGAACGTTAAGCTGGAGGATTTTTTCAGCTTAATTTGTTAAATATTTTTTATTGAATACGTTTAGTAATTAGGATATTATCAAGTGGATATTTGCCTTCACCTAGTAATTAGACAGTATACTATATAGAATTATAATTGCTTTAAGTTATAATAAAATATCCCTTCACCTAACAATAAATAACATTATTTTTATTTAAATCGCTAATACTTGATCGTTGCAAAATAGATCAAAAATTTAAATAAATATATAAATAAATATATCCCTTTTTTAACCAAAAAAAATGGCTCAATCTAAGTCCAAACCACACAAATGTGTTAGTAAAAAACCATAGTATGTAAGGGCGTTTTTGATAAAAAATTTCGCTTGATTTGAAGTACAACCAACACGTGTGTATAGTTATAGTGTTTTTTCGGGCGAAAATAAGTTTGACAGGAATGCACAAATGTGTATGTTGGTTCGAAAAACATACAAAAATAAATTTTTGACATGGTACTTTTCCGTACCCACACAAGTACTTATTAAAACCGTAAAATTGACTATTAACTATTTTGTGGTGTTCTCTTTTAATATGTACTGTTTTGCGATGTACTCTTCCGTACCATGTACTTTAGTGTACCATGTACTGTTTTGTGATGTACTGTTTTAATCGGTCCTGTTCCGTACCATGTACTCTACTGTACCATGTACTGTTTTGTGATGTACTGTTTTAATCGGTCCTGTTTCGTACCATGTACTGTAGCGTACCATGTACTGTTTTGTGAGATCCTGTTTTGTGACATCCTGTTTTAGCACATCCTGTTGTGAAATGTGTCGTTTCGTATGAGACCCCCCTTCGACATACAAGCAGGGGGTGGAAGCTTTTATCTTACCAAACTTAACTGAGCAACTACCAACAACGAAAGTAGAGGGTCCGATATGATTTTAGGAACAGAGGTATATGCCAACATATTGTTAAACGGTATAATAAAGAAATCACCGTACCAACCAATAGCCTAGAAAACTGAGTTAGGATGGATTCTCCTGGGTCTCACGACAAAATCATTATTAACGTCAAATTCACTATGTCTGGTAGTACAAAACAACCTAGACGTGATGCTGCGTCAATTCTGGGAAAATGAATAGCTACCCAAGGGAAATTCATACTCAGAAGAAGAAGAAGAGATGAGTGAGCAACACTAAGCAATTACTCACAGAAGAGTACCAGAAGGACGATATGAAGTCACTATACCATTGAAAGATGAATTTGAAATCGGGGACTCAAGGAAATGTGCTGTTTCAAGGCTAATTCAAGTATAAAGAATATTAGAAAAGAACCCACAATTAAAACAAGAATACCATAACTTTATGCATGAATACATAAAGCTAGGACATATGGTTCCGGTCGATTCAGAAGATGCCAAAGGACAAACATGTTACCTACCTCACCATGATGTGGTCAAGCAGTCAAGTACAACAACCAAGGTGAGGGTAGTCTTTGATGCATCAATGAAGACAACAAACGGGATCAGTTTCAACGATATCCAGCTGGTAGGTCCAACAATACAACAAGATCAGTTCTCTATTATAACAAGATGGCGGAAATGCAAATACGTATACATCGCAGATATTGAGAAAATGTACAGGCAAATCCTGGTAACAGAACTTACAAAGGATACTATGGAGAGCTGACCCGAACGAGCAAATTAAAGAGTACAAGTTAAGAACAGTCACGTATGGTACATCGTCCGCTCCATATTTAGTCACTAGAACTCTAAATTCTGTTGAAGGATTTCTAAGCCGACGATGTTCTCTCTGGTGCCGAAACCATGCAGTAAAATGTCAGCAACAGTTAAGAAAAACGCTTAATAATGGAGGCTTTAAGCTGAAAAAATGGGCATCAAACAACAGGGCCATAATGGAGGGTATTCCTGAAGAACAAAGGTAGTCAAAAACCACACTCTTAAATGAGGACCATGAATCCATAAAAACGTTAGGAATATTGTGGAATCCCCATCAAGATGAATTTGAGTTCCAGGTCAACATGGAACCCATGACAATAGTTCCAACAAAACGATCCCTTATCTCGGAGGTATCCAAAATATTCGATCCGCTAGTATGGTTTTTCATGTGCTCATACCAAGGACAAGTGCGAATTTTTAGAGCTGCATGGGTTTTGTGATGCATCGGAATTAGCTAACGCTGCAGTAATTTACTGCAAGGTGACAGATGCAAGACAACCAACAATTACATTTATGTTCGGGAAAACTAAGGTGGCCCCATTAAGTCAGAAACTAAATCTTCCAAGATTAGAACTTTGAATGAGGCAGTACTGGCAGTTAAAATGCAAGCTTGGACTGAATCGACAATCGTTCTGGCCTGGCTGCAAGGACACCCGAGTAAGTGGAAAAATTTCGTAGGAAATAGAACATCCCAGATTCATGTCCTGCACAATGGAAACATGTAAAATCAAAAGAAAATCCCGCGGAGTGTGCAACTCGCGGCGGAGATCTTGATAAGCTGGGTGATAATAAATTATGGTGGTCCGAACCGGTCCGGATTGGCTTAGGAGTAGTATCGAGCCATCATCGAGTAACAGAGACCGAGTTGGAAAAAAACGGCAAGATACTCTCTGCAGCATAAGCACAACTACAACAGAACCGGAAATATTAGATAGGTTTTCCACTCTCACAAAAACAATTCGAGTACTCACATATATTTGGTGTTTCTATTGGAATAGCCACCATAAAGGTGAGCAACGGAAGGGGGCGCTAACAGTTAAAGAGTTAGAAGCAGCTAAAATAAGGATTGTAAAGATGGCACAAGCTTCTCCATTTAATGACGATATAAGAAAATTAAAGGAAAAGGGGTCAGTGGACTCCAAGAGTAGGATTATCTCCTTACATTTATTTCTGGAGACGAACGGAGTACTTCGAATAGGAGGACGATTGCAACATTCAATTTTGAATTGTAACGAAAAACATCCGATCATCCGAAACATATGATAAATAAACCAATGAATTTGAACCAAACCATAATTTTCTCTTTAAATTTATTTTGATTGATGACACGAATTGGGTTGAATTAAACTCATTAGATTAGGCCTTTTTCTGGGTTCTTGAAAAAAAAAACTAGTAACAATTCTATAATACTCCTTGTTACGAATAATGCTATTGGTTGATTGATTGATTAGAATGTACGGCCAAGACTAAGCAGGGATCCCGGATACGCCGGGCCTACCGTACACCCTTTTTTACACATGCAGACTGGCTCTGGGCGAAAGAGAAAGGCCACCGATCGCATAGATCGAGTATTAAACCGTTTATCACTAAGGAACAGATTTATAGCGGCTGCTGAGATAAGAAGAGATTTGTTAGCAACCATTAACGGCTAAATTTCTGTTCACACTACCCAGAGGTTAAATGAACTGGGTCTGAACGCTCGTTGACCGGCATTAAAACCGCTCCTTACCTAAAAAATGAGAGCCCAAAGGTTTAAATTTGCCAAAGAGCGGAAAAATTGGACATCTGATGACTGGCGGAGAGTGGTGTTTTCGAACGAGTCCAAATGTAATTTATTTGGGCCTTTGGACGTTATGGTCTGGGCTTCCATAACAGCATTTTGAATGGGACATGCCGACTATTGAGGATTTGACGCAACATATTGAAAATCCAATATTTCAGGATGATTCGGCTCCATGCCACAGGCTCCATGCCGGCCATCACGCCTTGTAAGATAAAGCACTTGTTGGTAATATAAGAACGTTTATTTTTAATACGATTTAGGTAACAGAATATAAACAAACTTTAGGGATCGAGTCACTATCATGCCCAGGAAATAGTCCTGACCTGAACATCAATGAAAATGTATGGGCATTTTCGGGTAAAAAGATTAGGCTATACAAGCCAAAAACTGTAAAAGAATTTAAAAAGTTAATTTAGAAAGCATGGTTCGCAGAAATTTCAACCGAATATTTAAACAAATTATACGATTCCATGCCGACTCGGATTTGGGATGTTGTCAAAGCCAGGAGCTGTTTATTTTTGTTAAGAACAGCACTTGAAAACAACATTCATATGGCAAACTTAGAAAATATTCGGTACCCTTAGTTTAGTCGGTTTAAAACATCCGACCACAAAAATATTATTAAAAATACATAAAATATTACAAATATTTTGTTTTTAACCAGTATTTCAAAGTTGTGCCTTTAAATTTCAAATCGTACATTTTTATGGCGCTGAGTGTACATGAATATTTAACTGCATTTCAAATCTACACTGTAGTCTCCAAGCTATCTGCAATTTAAAAGTCAAATATCGCCTGAAATATCAAATATATTATCAACAACCCACAAAGTTATTTCCAAATCAAAATACACGGTAACCATGCGATCTCCCGCTAACATCACTAATCAACAACATTTATGCTTAACAAAACAGTAATGAATCCATGACATATTATAAACGAATCGTGGCAATCCTATAGCTCAAAATTTCATCGTACGACTGATCATCCTAAAACCTCAAAAATGATTTCACTCCCGCGAAATTGACAGCAAACCTCATCAAAAACTTCCACAACATTCAGCAGAGCCTAATTTGGACATACAAATCTGAACCACATACAAGGGCTCTATGCAAACCCGCAAATTTGCATTCTTATAGTAACAATTGATAACTACATCAACTCCTAACGATAGAGCATATTATATGAATACAACCCTCCGTAAGTTAAGAAACAATGACCCTAATGTTGCACCAGCACTTGTAGCACAATCCAATGAAAACGGTACTGGAATTTTTTACAAATTAATTACAACTTATCGGCATAGTTCAGCCCCCAAAAAACTTCCCCTAGGGGTGCAATTCTTTAAAAACCTAATTTTTGATTAAACCACGCTGTTGTCATTTCAGTTAATATTTCTTGTATCGTACTGGGGGTGGTACTGTAATTTTTAGCAAACTAACTACAACATATTCTCAACCCCCAAAAAACTCCCCCTAAAAGATGCAATTTTTAAAAACCTTATTTTTCGTCACACTACGTCTTTTGCATTTCCGTGAATTTTTGTTGTATATAGTGCTGGAATTTTTATACAAATTAATTACAATAAAATGGCATAATTAAACCCCTAGAAAACTACCCCAAATGGGAGCAACTGTTTAAAATCATTGTATCGTACTGATTTATACAAGAAGTTTTTACTAAATAAATTACAGTATATTGGAATAGTTCAATTGCCAAAAACTGCCCCTAAAAGTGCAACTCTTTAAAACAATATTTTTCTGTATAGGTAAAACCCCTCCAATAGGTACCACTAAATTTATTACAACAGCCCACACCCACAAAAATCGATCATAATGCATCGAATTTCCTTCCTATGCAAGAAATAGGTATCCCTGAGTTTATTAGATGAGCCCAGACCCGCAGAAATCGATCATTCTGCATCGAACTTCCTTCATATGAAAGAATAGGTATCCCTGAATTTATTACAACTTTTTGTAATAAATTCAAGGGTATCTTTTTTGACATAGGAAGGTAATTCGATGCACAATGATCGATTTTTGTGGGTGTGGGCTACTTTTATAAATTCAGAGCTACATATTTTGTGCATAGGAAGGAAGTTCAATGCATTATGATCGATTTTTGTGGGTGTGGGCTGTTGTAATAAATTCAGGGATACCTATTCCTTACACAAGAAGGAAGTTCGATGCATTATGATCGATTTTTGTGGGTGTGGGCTATTAAAATAAAATCAGTGGTACCTATTGGAGGGGTTTTACCTATACAGAAAAATATTGTTTTAAAGAGTTGCACTTTTAGGGGCAGTTTTTGGCAATTGAACTATTCCAATATACTGTAATTTATTTAGTAAAAACTTCTTGTATAAATCAGTACGACACAATGATTTTAAACGGTTGCTCCCATTTGGGGTAGTTTTCTAAGGGTTTAATTATGCCATTTTATTGTAATTAATTTGTATAAAAATTCCAGCACTATACAAGAAAAATTCACGGAAATGCAAAAGGCGTGGTGTGACGAAAAATAAGCTTTTTAAAAATTGTATCCTTTACTTTAGGGGGAGTTTTTTAGGGGTTGAGCTATGCTAATATGTTGTAGTTAGTTTGCTAAAAATTACAGTACCACCCTCAGTACGATACACGAAATATTAACTGAAATGACAACAGCGTGGTTTAATCAAAAATTAGGTTTTTAAAGAATTGCACCCCTAGGGGAAGTTTTTTGGAGGTTGAATTATGCCAATATGTTGTAATTAATTTATAAAAAATTTCAGAAGCACCCCCAGTACGATACAATAAATATTAACAAAAATACGAAAAGTGTGGTGTAGGTTTGTCTAACGCCAGCCCACACACGAATTGCAGGATAACGGGATCTGTAAAAAACTTTCTAACTGTGTAACAAATTTGTAATTAATTTGTAAAAAATTCCAGTACCATTTTCATTGGATTGTGCTACAAGTGCTGGTGCAGCATTAGGGTGATTAAGATACACAATGTTCACTATGAACGACACCAATTCGCATTTGAATAGCGCCTTCAGTAGGAAAACTTCCTTGTTACGAATAATGCTATGCCACAAAAAACTTCACGACTGAAAGGGTTAAGAGTATAGAAATCAACCATTTTATTTGGTAAACCGTCTTCCGTACTACCTTTGTTCTCCACCCCCCCCCCTACCCCTCCTGTTTGAAAATTGTTTCAAAAGGACGTGTATAACATTATAATATTAATCTTATTTGTAAACCTCTTACATGGTGAAACTAAACCTATCGAAAAAAACCAACCACTTGACCTTCCACTCACAGTCTTAAATTTATCGAAGTGGACCTGTACACATATTTTTTAGCTTTGATTAAATCATAAATCAAATTCTCTTTTTATCTTGTTAAGAAAATGACTTTATTTTCAAGAAAACAAAGCAAAGAAAAAAAAAATGTTTTATGTGTAAAAGACGCGAAGAAAACAAAAACCGCGGAATTATATATTGTGTAGGCTAACGTTTGTTTTATACAACAAACGCAGAATTATATACATACATACATAGACAAGGAACGCGAAGGCATATAATAAATATATAAGAAAATAATAAGAAAACATTTGTGGGTGGTGAGTAATGTTGTCGTGTTCTTATAAAAGACAATTTCATTAATTTTATAATGAAAGTAAATTCATAAAAACTCTATTACGTTAGGATTATGTTGTTTGTTGTTGTTGTTGTCCGTCTTATAATACCAACGTACGTACCCATATATATGTGCGACATATCGGTTATTAAAGTCGCAAGATAGATAAAAACTGGATTTAATACGAAAAGAAATCCCAAGCTATATAATAAATCACCTGAATTTTTTAATTTAAATTTTTATTTCTGTAATTTAAGTTAAGATCATATTTATAGTAAGTCGTCGTCGCGTTGATATATTCGCGGGGCGCTCGCACACAATACTGACTCAGCGCGCTCGCTACACATTATTAAACACGGCAATATAGCAGCAGCGGTGACCTCAATGACAATAAAACGAACAAAAAAAAAATTATCTTGATTGAAATGTTTATTTTTTTCTTAGTTTTTTTGACAGTTTCAAGACATAAAAATTGTATTATAATATGTGTGGGCATAATACATACATATGTATACCTATATATACTGATCACGATCGTGTCTGTGAATTGAGGGCAATTTTTTCTTATTATTGATCGTTAAATATTTGAAATGATGGATTAATGGCTAAATTATCTACGTAATTTAATGGCCGCAAGGAAACGTGTATTAAGTGGACGATACTTTTACGTAAAACCCAATAGCTCTAATGACTGTGACTCTCGTCAGCAATCGCGTTCGCCTAGAACATTCGATAACCGACAGAATTCCACAGCACTTAAAGATTCTGATCTTACTGAGTGTTATTTTTATAGGCGCTCTAAAAGAACGAGGCTAGAAATTGCAGCAAACCGAATTGCTCACGTTGGAGCGAATTCAAAGCAAAAAACTAAATGCATCCTCACGAATGGCAACGTGTGGGCGATAGTTAATCATTTGTCGCCTTAAAATTGTTGATCCTCTATCACAAATTACATTTTTAATTGATACTGGAGCTGATGTCTTCGTCCTTCCTGCTAACAATAACGACAAAAAGGAACATAAATCCGAATCTTCAAGGAGACACAGATCAAGGAGACACAGCGCACCAGAAATGGTGACCTTTTGGTATTATGGACAAAGAGGAGTCAATTGCGAAAATTTTAGCAGCCAAAAAACTCGGAGAAATGCAGATTCAGGTGGAGGAACATCAGTTTTTAAATAACACAAAAGAAGTAGTTTATTGCCGAGATTTGCTGATGATAACTGAAGAGGAAATCGCAAAAGAGTTGAAAAGTCAAAAGGTAATAAAAGTTGACAGAATAAAGCGGAAAGTAAATAATGAACTCAAGGATACTCCACTACTGATATTGACATTCAATATGAGATGCTGCCTTTAACTATAAAAGCCGGATTTCTGAAACTGGACGTGCGTACATATTACCCAAATCCAATGAGGTGTCACACCTGCCAGAGATATGGACACACAAAGACAAAATGTGAAAGGTCGCCGGTATGGCCAAAATGTGCTAAAAACATTCCAAATAGACACGATGGCACTACTTGTGAAGAACACACAGCTTTTGACCAAAAATGTCCGACTTTTCAAATGGAGAAGGCGATCATTAAAATTAAAACCGATGAACGGTTAACAAATTTTAAGGCCAAAGAATTTTATTATCGCCAGAATGCCAATACCACTGGAGTTTCGTCCAAAAGATTATACAGTGAAATAGTAGCAGCACCAATTAACAAAAATAGTACAAAAGCAACCATAAACAACAGTAACAAAGAAAACATCAATATTGAGAATAAAACAACACGAATTATGGTGAATACTAATAACAGTAACACTCATCAATCTAACATGGAGGCAGTCTTCTGCCTCTTGCTCTTGCAAACAACAAGAAACAACAATAATAAACATATCAGTAAAAATAACAACAACAATAATAGCAACAACGATAGTAATAACAACAATAATAATAATAATAATAACAACAACAACAACAAAATTAATAACAACAATATTAACAACATTAGTAATAACAATAGTAATAATGATAATGAGGATACAACAAAAGAAGGACACAAAATAATCGAAACACAGGAACCAGGACCAAGTAATACCAGAATCGAGATTGAAGCAACAGCAGCAAGGAACATAGAGGCCGTGAAGCTTAGGAGATACTGTTTTCTCAATGCAAATGAGTTAGATATTTGTGAAATTGAGGATAATGGTATGAGTGGGGATGAATTGTAGAGGGAAGGAGGGAAAAAGCATTATCCATTTGTCTTTTAAATATTTTTCCGTTCTTCCTTTCTATTGAATGGCAGAGCGAACGTTAAGATCCAATGAATGCTTGACAATTGGACAGATAAACATCCGCAACATGTATGCCAATGGCGATATGTTGCGGAATTATTTGGCCAAAAATAATGTGAACGTGATGCTTTTGTGTGAAACTTGGGAGCGTGAGGGTAAGACGTTTCGGGTAAAAGGGTACAATTTTCTGTCCAGCCCGTGGGCCGATGGTTTTGGCGGAGTGGCGATATTGGCGCGAACCAATATCAGCCTAGTCCTGTGCGACACACCAACATTCGAGTGCATCGAGGTCATCGCTGACAAAACTCGGAATCTGGACTTCTGTCTATTTATTATTTGTGAGTGTATATGCAACTCCAATTGTATCAGTGAGTGATAGAGAAAAAAACCTGAGAGATTTTCAAACTTTGCTTGACTGGGTGGAAGGAAAATGTGACCTGATTGTAGGGGGTGATATGAATGCGCATTCGAGAGTCTGGGGGTGTGAAAGAAATGTTGCTTGTGGAAACTTGTTGACTCGACTAATTTTTGATTCCGATCTCATGATCCTGAATGATGGTGAGTCAACAAGGATACCGTCTGTGGGGTCGACAGCCAATGCATTAGACTTAACATTAATGTCTAGTGGGTTGGCGGCCCAAGCCACTTGGAATGTAACAGATGAGAATTTGGGTAGCGATCATTATTTGATCAGGACGTGCTTAGGTGGTGTAAATGTTGACATAGACCGTAAGGTCATTTTGAATGGTAAGAAATGGGTCGAACGTATGAATGAGATTCTCATAATGAATGAAGCAACTGAGGTTAACCAACTTGAGGATGAAATAGAAGGAATGAATGTACGGTGAAAGGTTGGTGGAATAATGAAATCCAGTATTGGTATGAAAGAAAACGGATAGCATTGAGAGAGTTCAATAGGTGTATATGTCATGAATGTAGAATAAATTATAGAAGAATGAATGCAAGATTGAAAAAGGCTATCGGTATAGCGAAGAGGAAAAGTTGGCGGGAATATGTGTCCAAAATGACACATAGGATCACAACAAAGGATGTATGCGATAATTTTAATAGAGTGAGAGGCTATAGAGCGAAAGGCAGAAATGCAGTGTTAGATGATATAGAGAAGGGAGGAGTCTTTTTACAAATGATGATGAATGTTGGAAATAATTGGAACTAATAGAGTGAGTTATAATATGATTGGTAGATTGGAGTTCGAAGCCAAGGTGGCCTTGCTTCGAATTCTTAATCAAGTATGGATGAATATTCAAATACCGGAAAAATGGAAGGAAAGCAGTGTGGTACCCATTCCAAAAAGAGATCGGGACCAAAATATAGCAAAAATTACAGGTATGAACGTATCCAAAGTTCGTTTGGATAAATTGGTGAATGAGTAACCACTCAGCAAATGAATGTATAGAAAAGTTTGTATGGGAAGTAAGAAAGGAAAAGAAGTATGTTGTGGTGGTATTTTTGGATATAGAAAAAGCATATGATTACGTGGTTCCGGGGAAGCTTTTTCAGGTCCTGATCGACCTCGGGTTTCCTTGGAAAATTTGCAAATGGGTGTATGAGTTCATGAATGACAGAGTTAGTGTTGTGTGGTAGAGTGTATAGATTGGAGGGAGTGGTGAATATAGGCCTCCCCCAAGGCAGTAAAATCTCATCGATTCTCTTCAATCTATACACGAGCTCGGTGCATAGGTTTAACTTCCCGGACAAAATCATTTTGCAATTTGCAGATGACTTTGTTCTGATGGGCAAGGGGAAGACCATCGAGGTGGCCTTGAGTCGGGCTCAAGAATGTGTGAATCAGCAAGATGTGCGTGCAGGTGTAGATGTGCAAGTGTATAACGAAAGAATAGAGTGTGTAAATTTGACTAGGAATTTATTTGGGAATCTGGATTGATAACCGATTGAATTTTCGAGTGCATATGGATAAATTAGCCGATAATTGCAAGAGCAGATTGAATATGATTAAAAGGGTGAGCAAACCGAAATGGGGAGCTGATTCTTGTGTGACTGATATGTTAGGAAAGGCACTAGTGTCATCGAAAATTGCGTATGGAATGAGTGTTTATGAGAGATTGTGTGGATGTTGACTAAGGACAATAAATTGGTGAATGAAATGAAAGAGAGGTTGCAAAGAAGGACGGATTACCAAAGGACACAAAGGTCAAGGGTGATCTTGGAGAATATGAATGTATTCTCCAAGATTCGGCCCGTAAATCCGAAAGTACCTCCGAACAATCTAATTGTGCGTTTGAAGTTTGGTGATACAACAAAAGCATTTATTATTGATAACGACGACGAAGAAGCTTAAGAAACCGTAAGTAATATTTTGATTAGTGATAGTTTGGACAAGTCTGATTTTAAACTCGAAACTCCTTCCATCTCTGAAATAAGTCTTGAGTGTGGTGATTTTGACAATACTTCTAATTCCGCTGATTCTGGTAAATTTGAACCTCAGGTGAATTCAAGTCTTAATAATTTCGAAACTGATCAAGGTATGTCGCTAAACATTAACCATATGTCTTAAGATTGGTACCCGAGTTCGATGGTTCGGTTAGCTCGCTAAATAAATATTTAAATGGGTGTGCATTTTTTTATAAGCCTCTGACGTCAAAAGTCGAAAAAATACCTTTCTACAAATTGTTCAATCGAAACTTTCTGGTAGAGCTTACGAATTAATATTATACAAGACAGTTGAAATTGCAGTTTAAAGACCCTCGATCAGTCGAGCAACTGCAAACTGAACTGATTAAGCATGTTCAGGGTCAAAATGAAAACGTTCGTACGTTTGCACGCAATATTGAGAAAACCTTATCTGCACTTAATAGTGCTTGCATATTCCATTGCAGTCATAGTGAAAGCCTGTCGATTCAAGACACAAAAGGAAGCAGTCGATAAAGCCATAGAAGAGGAAATCTCATTTTTGAACAAGCCTAGATTCCAGTCAACTTCTATTAAACGCCAATTATGTTCCAAATCAGGTCAGATCGCTAAAGATTGTTTCCAACTAAACAGGCCAAGTTCAACTCATAAGTCAATCTCACCAAATTCTCGGAATTTCGTGCCCAGTAAAGGAAAATCATATTATAATCAGCGAAGAGAAAATTCCAATCAACCTTCACACAAAAACATAAATGTCGCGGAAAACTGTCAAGAACTCGTTCAGAAAAATCAGGATACAGTTGTCCGAGTTCAAAACCTGTGTCGTTTCTTTTCTACTTCCTCTGAACAAAGCGTAAAATTATCGGATTTGTTTAGAAGCAATCTTATCGGAAACCATTTTGAAAATAATTTTGAATCTGATATTTCCGTACTAAATTTGATTGATGATCATAATTTCGATGTTGCCACTAATTCTACTAATTCTGAGCTTAAATCTGTTAGTGAAGATATCGATTTGTCACTCGCCGTATTAGTTAATAATTCAAAGATCGAAACCAATCAACCAACAGTTACTAAATACCCAAAAATACTATACCAGTCATCACATAATAATTCCGTGAATAAAAAATATGTCACTCTAAATCTGGACATATCCGATAACCCTGTCTTATATTTCCTTATTGACACAGGAACGGATGTCAATCTAATAAAAAAATCTTCAGCTAAACCTAGAACAGGTTGTCACCCCGAGTTTAAGTGTCAAATAAAGACACTTTGTCACAGTAAACTAAATCGTAGGTGATTCAAAAATAGACCAGAAATTTCATTTAGTTCTGGACTCATTCCCAATTCTGTCAGATGACATTTTAGGAAAAGACTTCTTGCAAGACAACAAATGTATTATCGACTACAATAGTTCTACTCTTCAATTTTCGATTCATGATTCACAACATCAGTTTCCACTTTGTGGGTTGCCGAAATCAGTTGTCGAGCTAGAAATTTCCAACGAAACGCTTCCTCCTCGAGTCGAAAAGATTATACACATTCCTAATCCTTGTCAAATTAACAAAGATTATATCTGCCTATCGCATGAAATTACAAATGGTGTGTATATTGCCAGTTCAGTAGTCAATTTTGCTCTTAACAACGTTCCAATAAGTTTAGTTAATACAAACGATTACGCGTTTGGCGCGGACAGATAAAAATAGGGTTTGAATCGATTAATTCATATGAATGTTTCAACAATGGGCGTTAGAATCCGAACGTAGAAAATAGATTAAACAAAGTCCGGAAGAATCTAAACTTCAGCCATCTAAATGCAAAAGAAAAATCGTCTATATTGGAAATTTGTCGCGAATTCAATGATGTATTTTATTTAGAGGGCGATACTTTGACAACAACTGATGCTTTCTGCCATAAAATTCCTACAGTCCAAAATTCACAACCAATTCACATTAAACCTTACCGTTTACCAGAGGCAACGCTGAACGAAATTGATAGTCCCTGGAATTCTCCTTTGTTAATCGTTCCAAAAAAATCTGCCGGTGATCGAAAATGGCGATTGGTGGTAGATTTCCGTAGGTTAAACAACATCACTGTTGGCCAATTTTATCCTGTGCCAAACATAACTGAGATTTTGGACCAGTTAGGCAAAGCAAACTATTTTACGACATTGCATTTGGCAAACGGTTACCACTAGGTTAAGTTATACGCTGACGATATGGAAAAGACAGCGTTTAGCACTCAAGCTGCTCATTTCCACTTCCTGCGAATGCCGTTTGGTCTAAAAGGGGCACCTATAACATTTATAAGGTTTAAATGGTCTCAGATGTGTTGTGTATCTTGACGACGTGGTTATTTACGGTTACGATCTTCAAAACCACAACTCAAAGTTAATTGATGTTTTGAAACGTTTACGTTTATATAATCTAAAATTACAGCCTTGCAATTGTCAGTTTCTGAGAACCGAAATTTGTTATTTGGGACATATTGTGACAAAGGACGGTGTTAAATCTGACCCATCCAAAGTAAGCGCGCTAATGAAATACCCTATACCAACAAATGCTAAAGATATCAGATGTTTTCTTAGATTTTCTGGTTACTACCGAAGATTCATTAAAAACACTAACCCCTGAGTTGATTATTGCGTAAAAATATAAAGTTCGAATGTGGCGATCTCAAAACCACATAGCCTTAATCCGACAAATTTATACTTTTAACTTATGAAATTTAAATTTAATTTTTGTTCAAATACGAGTTGTATGGATATATCTGGCCCAGGGCCCGCAATTTCTCAAATTTGCTACAGAACGTTTTTTTTTCTAACTTTTCTAAAACTTATGCAGGAGTGCCAAGTACCTTTATACCGACCAAATGGCACAGTGGTTAAAGCTTTGGCGTTTGGATCGGGAGATACCGGGTTCGAATCCCGACAGGGACGGGATGTGAAGTGAAATTTCACCAACAGATTTCGATCTGTGGTGAAATTTAACACATCTATGACCCCCTGTCGGTGTGCAAACCCCATGGGCCGACCCATCTTCCGTGCCAGTATAGGCTGGATGCTGGTATGGAGCTTGCAATATGCAGATGGTCTTAAATCGGTCCTATAGCCGTACGTTCTCGAGTTGGCTGATTAGGCGTAAAGTAAGGACGTCAAAAAGCACAACCACGACAGAAATAAAAAAAAAAAAAAGTACATTTATCGTGTCCAATGTTTATTTTGAATCAATTTTAACAAATTCTGGGCTGGGTTAACTTCACACAAGAGCACATGGGGTTTTTATTGATTAGTGTTGCCTGATGATTTTTATTTTTTTTTGGGATAGAATCGTGGGATAACTTCACATACGTGTGTGGTACATTTCATAATAAAATTTTCTTGATAAATTTGTCGACTATACATAAAAAAGTATACGTTCGGCCAATAAACAAAAGGCAGGCACATAAAACCGGAGCCCCCGATAGGAATCCTTCCGTTGAAATACCAAAAAAAATATAATGCAGCTCTGAACACGCGGTACTAAAAATGGTGATACCAATTAAATTGGTAGCTGAAAATTTCCGGAAACGGATTGGTCATAGGTACTTATTTAACTGGATGATTATTAACAGAAAAAATTTGAACCGTGGCGTGTGTGTTAATACGCTTCAGTCGCACATAATATTCTAATAAACTTTAAGATATGTGTATGTGTGTTTCTTGTTTTTTTTATTTTTTTTTTTTTTTTTTTTTAAATAAAATTTTTAGTTCGTATAGTGTCTTAGGATGGTAAAAGATATTTAAGATTCATGAAGAAGTAATAAAAGATGATTGGACGCAGAGAGGAAGAACTATTTCAAGAACAATAATAAGAAGAAGAGCTACACAAGAAATTATAATCATAATAATAAAAATCTGATGAATGCCTTTGATATTTTTATAAAACAACTCAATCAATTTCCAGTTTTCTTTCTTTCGCCCCGTCGCCTTATTATAGTTCTTTGTGTGTTTTTTTACTTTAAGATGCTTGATGTAGTTGTTCTTTTATTGATCATGTAGTTTAGTTGTTGTTTTATTTTGTGTTTTTTTTTTAAGATTATCATATTTTTACAGTAAAAATTCTTTAAGATTTTATATTTTCTTAATTTTGTTTGATTGTATGTGCTTTGGTTGTTTTGTGTATTTTTGGAACATATTTATATATTTGTGTTGTTTGTTGTATATTTAAGCACAGATCTTGAGCCCAAATCGTGCGTGCCATATTCAACAACAAAAATATTAAGCCACTATACGCGCCATCGTTCTCGGCGCTATTGGATTCGTCGCAGTTTTATGTGGTATTTCAAAATGCGCGGATGAGCAACAAGTCTCAAGCCGAACGAATTAATTAATGTAAATTTAATTGACTTAGTGTTAATGGGTTTATAAATAGAGTTGTAAATTTTGCGTTCGTTTATTCATCGTCTTATTATTAGGTTTGGTCGCATTATAATATAATATGTGTACGAGTATGCCTCTCGCGACTTGATTCCAAATCTTATGAACAGAAAATGTAAAAATTAAGAAATGAACAAAAATCAAATTGAACCTGTTTTGTGTAGTGATTTTTGATTAGAAGTCAGATTAGAAGGTGATCGACTTTATAATGAAGAGATAACTTAGGCTTTATTGCGTTTATGCTCGCTTGGCTTTTGTCTGACTATATATTGATTCGTTTCTCAAAAACTATTCCAACAACAAACCATGTTCTTTTTAACACCAACAACAAGAAAAAGTATGTATATAGTATATAAATGAAACTGGTTGGATACCTATATACCTACAAACAAAAACCAATCTTACAAATACTTTTGTGGACCACTAAATTGATCGATCAAAGCAAAAGAACAATAAGACGATTCAAGTCTAAGATTAAGTCATTAATTTTTTTTTTTTTTGTTGTTTTATATTCTTAAAAAGTTTTTCGTTATTTTGTTTTATTAAGAAAACGAATGATGAAACAAACATAAATCAGCGAACAACATACAAAATTGTGTATACGTTTTACGCAGCATGTATATATGGGTGTATAGGGCTGGCTAGAAGCACGTTTTGTTTGTGTGGTTTAGAGAGAGCGCATGAGCGAATAAGAAAATCGTTTTCATTTTATTGGATTTTTCATATTCGTATTTTCCACATCGCACATACTGTTTGCGGCCGGCCGACCACATAATGTAATCACAATTTTCACGCCTTTTTTTGCGTAATTCCGCAGAAAAGCGTCAAATATATGTGTGATACAAAAAATTAATACCAACAAATATTAGTTGTTGTGGCTAGGTTTATACGTACGTATCCCAAACTAACGGACTTGGCTTGAATTCCGATGACAAATTAGAATAATTTTGGACCGGAATGAAGTATTTAACATTTATCAAAAGTGCAGCTAAGGTAAACAGCAATAATACTGACATAGGCGGCATTACTGACATAAATCGTGAAATGGCTCAATTTTAAGAATTCTAATTGCATCTCCTTCTAATACATTCTAATATTCTTTTACTAAAAACAATATAAATTAGTGATAATCTGATAGACATCGAAAACATACTTTTGTGTAACTATTTCTTAGCATTTTGCCTTAAATTTTGAAATTTTTTATTTTAGTAATAGAGTTTTGTCAGTATTAGAATCTGTGAAAAAATAGCAACTTTCTTTTACTGACGCATATGTCAGTATTGGGCTAAGGCATATTTTTTAGGCATCCTTTAATTTGGGTTGTATATGCTTATTTATTGTAAAAACGGGATTTTGGTTTCGTTTTCAATTTTAAGCATCACGTTACTGTCCTAATTATGACCCTAAAAATTTGTGATATTTTGGCCACGAATTAATCAAAACGGCAACGATCAGTATTAAATCCTTATTAAAATCCTTCCTTAACCAGATAAATGTTCTTTAGCTCTAACTCCAAAATTGCGCCCAGTCAGAGCTAAAGAACATTTATCTGGTTGCAATCAATCAACTTTCCATAACCATTTAACTTCAGAAAATCATACAGCTAGCTTGAACAATTTAAACATATTACATATACAACCCAAAGGCAGACGTTTAGATACCTTAGAATCTTACGAAATTAGAAAATCAATATTTCTTAACCAAAATATCCTTAACGAACAGAGAGAAATCCGGTTCTCACCAATTACAGATCCCGCCCTTTTCTATTCTCACGTACGCAATAATATACCTTGAATTTTGTTACTCAACCTATGACTCATCGCCTACCTGCGCGATCCGTAGATTAATTTTTATTGCTTATTTTCTGTCCCTCCTTCTTTTATTTATATTTTGCTTTTTTCTGCTATATAACAAAATTTTTACTAATACAAATCAGTAGATACTCCTGATGAAGACCTAACAAGTCGAAATCGATCGAGTGATTTTTTAAACTTTTTGAAAATTATTCAAAATAACTGCGAAACAAAAAACAAATGATTAATAAAAAATGTGTTTATTAAGTATAAGTGTGCTTCGCCAAGTGCCTACGGTAAATAGCGTAAAAAGTATATGAGGACCATCTTCGAAAAAAGAATAGGGCTCAGGAACAAAAGTCCGAGAATAAAGAACTGTCAAAAAAAGACTTGTCCATAGTGCTCACGATGGACTTACAGTCTGTAAAAGTATGTCCCGCATTACAAGTCAGCGCCGTTTTTTATAAAACGAAATTAACTAATCACAATTTTACCATGTATAATTTACAATCATTCCAAGCTACGTGTTATTGGTTTACGGAAATTGATTCCCCACTAGATGCATCAACGTTTGTTTCTTGTGTAATTGATTATTTGGAAAGACATTGTCTAGGAAAATAATTATATATTCAGATGGCTGCACATATCAAAATCGAAACGCCATTTTATCAAACGCTTTACTTCATTTCTCTAAGAAGCACGAGATTGCAGTCACACAGAAATTTTTAGAAAAATGTCACACGCAAATGGAGTGTGACTCTGTTCACAGCACGATCGAACGCAAACTTAAAAACAAAGATAAATTTCTTCCTTATGAAAATATCCAGGCATCACGAAGCACTCGAATAAAGCCAGAGCCATACGAGGTTATTTCCCTCGATTATACATTTTTTAAAGATTTTACTAGAATTATAGTATACCAATCTATACGACCAGGTCGGAAAGCAGGAGATCATGTTGTAACTGATATTCGTTGTTTGCACTATGAGGATGGTATTATCCAGTACAAATTAGATTATGATGAAGCCTGGAAAATGCTTCCAGTACGTCCGAGAACCATAACATACATGGAACCACAACCACTAAATAATAAGCCAATTCCACTATCACTTGCAAAGTGGAGACATTTACAGGAACTGTAAGCTGTGATTCCAAAAGAGTGCCATTCTTTTTATGACAACATTGTTCATGAATAATTTAGTTATTTAACTTAGAACAATAACTTACAATATAACTGCTTTAAATGCAATAGAGTTTTGTCCTAAGGTCACTGTGATGCTATAAAAGATTGAATCTATTTGTGATGCGACTATACAAGACTTATTGGGCACCTTCGGGCCAACCAACAGTTGACAACATGTTGAGTAAAATCATCGCCAACGTTATGAATATTTTGAATTTTATGATATTTTCAAATTAAATTGGCGATGATTAGCTAGCAACGGATTCGTTTCAATATGGAAACGAGGAATGGCCAATCTAATATTTTTACAATTTTCACTCCTCTTGCTCCATAGTAGACTGTCATTCGCATTTTGTTCAGCAGAATTCATTTGCTCTTTGCTAGAAATCACTAATATGACTGACATGGAGGATGCATCGCTCGGTGGGTTCTGTACTCTGACAAGGAGTCATAATAGTTGTATTCAGCCACATCACCGACCGACACCAGACGTTGGAAAACACCATGTGCATCCTGCCCCTATCGGCGTTCAACCCAGGTACTTTTCATTTTTACCGAATTTAGTGTCATTTAAATTGTATTGTAAATGTTATTAAATACTATAGTCTAGCATGTGTAGTGTAACTAATCAACCGGAAGATCAGTCGATTACAGTAACCTTAATAAGGCGACCGAATCTCTTGAAGGTTGCGCCAGTCTAATAAAATAAACCAATTAATGAAGCGAATGATTGAAATATGAATGTGAAAGTTTTAATAGGATCGAAGCGAAGCTTTCATTGATATTTTAGAAACCATCTTGCGATCAAAAAATTTGACAGTCAATTTAAAAATCATTGAAAAATATGTGCCACCCATTGATGACTCACATTGATCAGCTGGATCGGTTCAAATTGAAAATGTAAAATTTCATTCAAATTTTGTTTTAGATCATCATTTTGATTTCAAATCTATTGTGTCATGAAATATGAACTGAAGGCTTAGATCACGCGTCAAGAAAATCGGCTATTATTCCATCATTCGATTCGCAATCGAACATTTTTCCAACGATCTAAAGAGTAAAATTATCAAATGTTTCGTGTTAGCACAGCTAAATAACTGTAGCAACATATGTCATTTTCATATAAAATCAAAATTTAAGCAGACGGTGCTGTGAAAATGCCGCGTCCGGTTCAATAAAAGTTATTTTGAGTTTAACATTGCTAATTTATCCGATTACCCGTGAACGTCGATTATCCGGGAGTCTCTTGGTTAATCTGAATTTCATCTGATTAACCGGGATTTTTTTTAGTTCTATAATAACACAAATTCGATTAACCGGGATTTTTGATTATCCGCGAAGTCCCACTCATCTTGGATGCTCGAGATTCAAGCGTAATAAGAGAATATTTGTTTCTGCTTTTGTGCCTTAAGAGGTTTTATAAGCCTAAAATTATTTGTTTATCAATAGATCTTGTTTTGCCTTCTAATTTCAGTTTTGGTCCGATTTTCGATTTGGGTTCTGCTGGCGTTAGATTAAATGACTTGAAGTGTGCGCGGTTTTCGATGTGGTGTCTATCTATGTGTCGGTTTGTGTCCTCTGCAAGTGGAATAAAATTCCTCCGAGATCTCCTCATTTTGGAGAATTGTGGGAGGCTACGATTAAAAGCGCGAAATTTCATTTAAAACGAATTTTGTCATACCCGTGCACTTTCAAGGAACTGAACACTTTGATCATCCAAATTGAAGGATGTCTCAATTCGAGACCTCTTACACCACTCTCAAACGATCCTGCCGATTTATCTGCACTGACGCCGGGACACTTTTTAATTGGGGGCCCTGTAATCTGCAGCCCAAGTGGATTGCCTAACTTTGATGAGCTTTATACTTGAATTTTTCATGAGTTGGGAGGTTTAAGATGGGTCTTGGTGAAGGTCGCCCCACCGGATGTGGCAGCTTATCTTGGCTTAAGCTTTCTCGTTTTTTACTGTTTTTTTTTTAATTATTTTGGAAGATAGCGTCTGCGAGGGAATCGTTTGAAGGATTATGGATGGGTGTGTAATAGGGCTGGTAAGGATCATTTTCAAAAATTTAGGCGGAAGTGATGATTTTGGTAATAAACTGTTGTTTCGCCATAGTTCAGCCACTCTGCAATTTTCATTGGAGTTTTTCGTTTTTAGCATTATTTTAGTGCAACATTTACGGGGGTGTTGGTTAGGAATGGGTAGATTCTAGGTTGTTGTAAGTGCCGTAAAAATGGTAATCCATAGCTAAATTTTCCCGTGGTCTTATATCAAAATAACAGAAGTGAAGTTGTAGCAATGATGGTTTTGATCATTTCCCGCGAATGACCAATTTTGATAGTGGGAGCATTTTTTGTGGGAGCTTGTTCTTGTTTGCAAATGTTTTGGGGGATGCAGGATTTGCAAAAGGCCTCGTAGGTGCGGGAATGTTCTGGATTTAATTTGGAAGGGAAATGGTTCCTGTTGATTTTCTGGTGGTTAGCTGGATTGGACGGTTTCTGTTGTTAAACTTTTTCGTAGGCACTTTCTTCAAACCAGGCGGATTCTAAATTGAATTGGCATCAAATTGGTCCAAGATATTTTCCTGGAATTTGGTTGGAAGTGAAGATTTTTTTTATAAAAAACTGGTTTTACCAAAATTCGTCTAAGTTCTCGTTTTATTTTTGGAAGGATTTGTTTCCGAAATAAATTTTTTGTTTTGGTGGAGACGAGCCGACGACTATGGTTTAAGATTGTCAGAATTTGTAGCTTACACACAAAACACAAGATTTATCTCATGAACTTGTATTCGTGGTATGGGGGGGGGGGGGGGAGGTGATAGAACGTTCAACACAACATCAATCAACAATAGTGTTTACTAAGCGAAAGATACGTTTTGCGATGTTGGATATTTTAAGCATAAGTCATACCATTACGTAATAAATTTAACTGATAACCAAGTAGCAGATTTGCAAAAAAATTAATAAATGTCGCAAATCGTTTGGAGTGGTCGCAGAGAACTAGTTCATCGTTCATAGAAGTAAGTTTTGCATCATAACAAAAACGTTATAGTCTGCATTAAAAAATGTAAGCAATTACATTACAATCAAATTGATGCAAGATAAGACTAATTGTGAAGCTAGTGTACATTGAAACTATCACGATACAAGTTGCATCGTAAACTGAGTTGAGAGTGTAAGATTCAAATTTGCTTTGAAATAAAATCGAACAATTTTTTATTGTTTCAAGTAAAATTGTAGATTTTTTCCTCAATTAAAACCTACGTATTTTATCTTCAATCCAAAATTTCAGATGTCTCGTCAAACTGCACTGATCAGTGCTGACCATACAACAATTCTACGGAAAATACTTTGACCTTACATACAAAGTATCAACACAATGTCTTAGCGAATTATTTTAAACTCGCTAAACAATGGTTAACTTCTCAACCAGTCAACTGTTATTTACATCGAAAAATGCCGCAAAATTTCTGAGTGTGAAATTTAAATGTAAAAGAGCATGCAAATGTAAAAATTGGTTGTGACAAAAGGGATATAATACACTAGAAAGGGGTACGTCTGGCCACCCTATAACAGACGCTGATGTTTGAGCTGATTGCTGTTTGAGCTGGTTCGGTTCGTCCCACAGTAACTCAATAGGGTTTAAGTCAGGGCTCTGGGGAGGCCATTCCATAATTTTAATCGTTCCTACATCCTCTAAATGGCGAAGATAGTCTTTACATAATTTACATTACTGTTTTGGAACATTATCTTGTTGAAAGAAAAATGTTGACCCAAAAGTCGAATGCCTGAAGGTATTGAGTGGTTCTCCAAAATTTGTCGGTACCCTTATTTTCTTAGTATTTTGTCAATTTTCACAACATCGCCTACACTAGGACCAGCAGAATAGCACCAAATCATCACTGAACCACGACCATGCTTTACGGTAGCAGCAGTAGGTAGATTCTGAGTACATATAGGGTTGGGGTGGGTCTGATGGGGTCATAGGGGTGAAATTTTGATTTTTCTCATTTTTCATCAATAAAATCGTTCGTCATTCGAGATTTTGGCATATGGACACCTATCTGACTGACCCCAACCCTATTCTCAGAACCTATCTATGGTCATGGGATATCGAATCGGCATAGTCAGATTGGTGTCTATACGCCAAAATCTGAATGACGAACGATTTTATCGACATAAAATGGGATAAATAAAAATTCACTACTATAACCCCCTCAGACCCACCCCAACCCTTTACTCAGAATCTTCTTATGGTCATGGGCTATCGAATCGGCAAAGTCAGATTGGTGTCTATATGCCAAAATCTCGAATGATGAACGATTTTATCGTTGAAAAATGTGGAAAATCAAAATTTCACCCCTATAACCCCCGCAGACCAACCCCAACCCTATTCTCAGAATCTACGTGTGGTCATGAGCTATCGAATCGGCATAGTCAGATTGGTGTCTATATGCCAAAATCTCGAATGACGAACGATTTTATTGATGAAAAATGGGGAAAATTAAAATTTCACCCCTACAACCCCATTAGAGCCACTCCATTCCTATACCCAAAACCTACCTATGATCATGGGCTATTGAATTGACATAGTCAGATTGGTGTCTATATGCCAAAATCTCGAATGACTAACGATTTTATCGACTTAAAATGAGGGAAATCAAAATTTCACTACTATAACCCCCTCAGACCCATCCCAACCCTATACTCAGAATCTTCTTATGGTCATGGGCTATCGAATCGGCATAGTCAGATTGGTGTCTATATGCCAAAATCTCGAATGACCAATGGTTTTATCGATGAAAATGGGGAATACCAAAATTTTATCCGTATAACCCCCTCAGACCCACCCTTAATCTTTAATCAAAATCTACCAATGGTCATGGGATATTGAACCAGCCTAGCCAGATTGGTGTTGATCTGGCAAAATCTCGAATGGGACAAATTTATCGTCGAAACAACGGAAAATGGAACATTTCACGAATATAACCGAATAAAAAATACTACAAACACAAATTAAAATTCTACTTAAGGTCATGGTTCATCCAATCTGTACAGTCAAATAGTTCTTTTATATCCTTTAAATCGATTTTGGTGAAATATTGTCCACCTTGTAATCGATAAAATAACTCATCGATTTTGGGAATCGGATGCCGATCGATTTCAATTTGGGGATTCAGTGTTACATTGAAATCCGCACATATCCGAATTTCTCCGTTTGGTTTTTTTACTGGCACAATTGGGGTTGCCCATTGAGATTCTTTCCAAGGAATTTTCAAACAGTAGATGATGGTTTTGAGTTAATTTAGCAATTGAATTTAGCAGCTGACACTGCAAATATATTACTAGACTCATGTACAATTTTGAAATTAAACGATTCAAACCAGTCGATGCCCATAATATTCGATATATCCTCCTGGTCTACCACAAATAACGGTAAAACTGATTTATAATTTTACTAATTTATACTTGACGTTCACGTAGCATGTACCTTTTACCTTGATCGTGTTTCCTCCATAAGCTCGAAAAAATTTCGATGTGGGTGTAAAAATCGGATTTACAAGTGGTCGAGTTGTCGGTACACATTTAGACCCACCATCGTACAAGTTGCACCAGTATCCATTTGAAATGAGATTGAATGTCCGTTAACTTTAAGTCCAATCCAAAATTTACTACACGAGCTGTTTACAGTAAGAAACCGATGATGGTGAATGCACATCAATTGAATTGGTAACATTTCGATCCCTGGGCTGGGCTATGACTGGAACTCGAGCGGTGCCGATAATGAGTACGGCGTCGGTATACGTTATTATCGCGTTGATGGTTATCGTCATATCGGTTATTTGGCCTTGATGTGGATCGACCCCTCGAACGTGTCATTCAAACACTAGCAATATGACCTATTTTCCGACAGTGATCACAATTAGCATTGGCGAATCGGCAGCGTCGACGATCATGTTCGTCTATTTAGGACACGAATGGTAAAAATTCGCACGGGAATTCGATCGCTCTTGATTGCGATTTGGAAAACGAACAGCATCGTGAGATAATTCGTTTAATTCGGCTGCACCTGCCTCTCCTTTTATAGTCAAACACGATTTTGTTGTGGACTCATAAATTCTCGCAATTTTTAGCACCTTGGAGCGTTGGATTTTGCTTTTGTAGACATGACACACAGACCACAAAAACATTTAATTCTGCGGTTATTCCCGACGCTGTTTTGCGTCTATTCATCTTGCTAGTAATCACTATTCTATGATCATCTGCAGATGTTGTTGCTCTTGGACTTCCACTACGTCTTTTATTTAAAAAAACAATGCCACTTTCCCGATATTTTTATCATAATAATCGACCGTAGCATGGTTTAATTTAATTTTTTTGGCAATCTGTCAATTACTTATGCCAGCTGTATGGTAAGCTATACATGAAAAACGAGGTGCCTAAACACTTATAAGCGATAGTGTATGTTGTTTGTGGTTATACGTTAATAATTTATATAATTTATAAACGTTTAAAAACAAAACACAATAATGGTCACACATGTCACAATTCAACTTGCTGAATATTCTTGAGTCAAATCCCTTTACATTAAAAAAGATTGAAATCATATTTATAATTCATTAAATGGGTGCATACGATAATTTCAATCCGATTAAATTATCACTTATCTGTCAAAAATTATTATACTTAAAGACTGTAATAATTTGGGCGCGCTCGGTATTTTCACAAAATTAGTACTTAAAAATTGTTATCATATAATTCGGACACAGTCAAAACCACAAAAATAACAAATTTATTTTCTGTCAATAAACGGTTAGATCAGACACATTGGCAATATTATATCAAATTTTAGTCTTTGATAATTGCTATACTGATATACGAAATGACGTAAACCACATACCATAATAATAGTTCTTACATATGCCGATATGCGGCTTTAAACTTGAACAAAAAAAAAATCGTTTTGTAAACATTATAATTTTTTACAAGTGCAAAAATAAATTTGTGCCGGATGACTATGCTTTTATTTTCACGTTGTCGTATAGTGGACTGTATCTTCTTTAATCGAGAAGTAATGTTATGCGTTAGGTACCAACATAGCGGCCCCGCTAACCAAACCGTTCAAAAGATCACGAACTAACAGTCGGAGCATCATTCGCAACGGGTAGGATACATACTTTGTGTATTGGTCGTTTCATCTCGCCGGATTTTGTTTTAAGTGTTATGACTCGCACTTTTCGTCAGACCCTGAATAAGTTTTTATGACTTTTCCCAAAAGCCATTGGTTTGGTGATGAATTTTCATGTTTCACGACGACTATATCGTTGACCTTCATCGAGTTTTGCGTCAAGTACTCAACGTGCCATCATTTCCAAAAATGTTGTGATATTTGCTGGACCATTTACCAGCATGCTGAGTGTGTTGTTTTGAGATGGGGTGATGTCTACCTCTGGAAATTTGTTAGTAGCATGTCCGATTATGAAATGCGATGGAGTTAAAACATCGGTATCGCTGGAGTAAATGGAACATGTTGCTTCACTGATCATATCGGTAATCAGCTCTAGGTGACTGTGTTTGCGCCTTGAACCTCGTATAAATGACGCATTTGCTTATGATTTGTTCTGCCTTGTTCTTGCCTCCTATTATCCATTCGTGTTGTCTGGCAATTGATGAGGTTAGTGTCGCTCCTGCGTGCTTGTTGTCTACGTGCACTTCTTCTAGGAGTAGTTATGCGATTCTTGATCTCGCATCCAAAATTATTGGATGCTTTCTGGAGAATGGAATCGGGCTGTTATCCAATCTCCCTCCTACGCAAATAATCTCACGTTTATCAATGAATGGAGTTAGTGATTTAATACTGCTCGTTTTGGCAACAGACTTGATTGTTTTTAAGGACTTTGCTTCATTTGAATGAAATTTAGTCTGTTCGTATTTATAAATTCTGTGAATGGCATGGAATATTTCTTCTCGGTTTAGATAAGTGACACTCGTTCTTGTGCCTTTAGGTTTCCTGCAATTCGTTATGAATTGAAGAATAAAAGCGGGTACCTTTTGTAGTTTTGCAATTTGCTCGTACTCCGCTTGTTGAACTGGCCATTTATCATTGGTTTGGACTAACCAATTAGGTCCATTCCACCAAAGTGTGTGTGGTTTAGCTCCAGTGGTGATAAACCTCGTGAGGCGCAGTCAGCTGGGTTATCCAATGATGGGACATGCTTCCAATGTTTTCTTGGCCAAAAATTTAAAATTGTCGCGGCTCGATTGCCAACGAAAGTTTTCCACCGCCTTGGCTGTCTTGCAAGCTAATCTAGAACGATGCTTGAATCCTTCCAACAGTGAACTTCAGAGATTGTCAGTTGTGTTTCACCAATTATGAGATTGAGCAGATTGGTTAATGAAAGGGCTCCACACAATTCAAATCGTGGCAATGTTGCTTGTTTGATGAGGGTAACCTTTGTTTTGCGAACTGGCTGGCGTCGCGGAAGTCATGCATTTGGACCGTGGATCTTTTACTGGTGAATATTGATCTTGGGATCCGAATTGGATTAACCTGTTCCATTTGCTCTACCATGCTTAGCCATTCTTTTGCCCATCGCCCAAGCAATGGTTCATTCCACTCTAAATTAGCTGCCCGCAACTGTTGGATGAAGATTTTCACTGACACGACTACTGCACATAACCAACCAATCGGATCAAATAGGCGGTTTGTGACAATACTATTCTTTTGGTCAATATTCGGCTGCATTGAATATCCGAAGAAAATGCGAACTCGTCCGTGGATGTATCTCAATTCATGTCTAATATTTTTACTGACTTGCTGCTTTCTTCAGTGTGGTCATTGATTTCTTTTGGATAATGAGTTTGGTCATCCTTGTCAGTTTTCTGTAGTATGGCCAATGTATTCGAGGACCATTTGCATAGGATGAATCCATGTTTCTTTAGGAGATCGGTAATCTCGCGTTGTAGCTGAACTGCGTCTTGCCCGGTGTCTGATCCTGACATCAAGTCGTCCACATAAATGTCTCGTTTGATCATTTTTGATGCAAGTGGTAATACATTGTGGTTCTCTTGAACATTTTGCTTCAAGGTTCTAGTGGCTAATAACGAAGCCGATGCTAGGCCGTAGGTTACCGTCAGGAGTCGGTAGTGCCATATTGGTTAGGTCGGGGAAGTTCGCCAAAAATTTTTTTGATACTGGGTATCATCCTTCGAAACCCGTACTTGGAGATACAACTTCGCCACATCCGCTGAGAAAACAGTAGGATATTTTTGGAATTGTAACAGGATCGCGTACAGCGTTGACTGGATCGTTGGACCGACAGCTAACAGTCGTTCAGAGAGTTCCCGGAGGAACGTTTTGCAAAACCATCGAAAACGACACGTAATTTAGTCGTGCTGCTGCATTTGCGAAGAACACCATGATGTGGCAAGTAAAAACCGGAGTTACTTATCTCTTTTTGTAGGATGTCCTCCATGTGTTGGAGTTCATGGTATTCCAGCATGAATTTGTGGTAGAGATCCTTGAATTCTGGATCACGAATAAATCGGCGCTCCATACTTCCAGTTTTGTATAAAAAATCCCGATTTTTAAGAAATCCAGGTTTGAATTTCTAAAATTTGACATGTGGGAAAACGGGACTCTTAATGATTTTTTGACAAAATTCAAAAATGAGTTTGCGATATAGTTCTAGAAAATGGTGAATAGGGATGAAATTTGGTCATTTCTTAACAGATTTTATTGAAATTCGATACGTCCGATAGAAATGGGATTCTAAAATGATTTTGCGATAAACCGATTTTGTTTAAATTATTTAAAATCGCTAGGAAGCTTGGCCATTTTTTAACCGACTTATTTGGAATTCGACATGTGCGATGGAAATCGGGTTGTTGCAAGTACAAAATCTTTCAATTACAAAATATTGCATAACAAAATGGTGCAATTATTTTTTAGTAGGTGTCATTAATAGATTCTATGTAATCCGCTGCTACGTGCGGCACGCAGTGCGACATGTTTGCAATCCTCTGACATCACAGCCTTGGTTTTTTCTAGTAAATTTTTGGGCTGGATATCTTAATTAATAAAAAATATTTTTTCAAAATCAAGACTTTAAAACTAGAAGAAAAGAAAACCGGGATTTTGAGAACCGAGATTTCGAAAACCGAGATTTTAAAATCGGGGTTTTGAAAACCTTTTGAACACTAAGGGCGTCAATTGCAAATAGTTGTTGACATTGTCAATGAGTGTATTTGACGTTGTCTACAAGTGGTCGACCTTCCCGACGAATTGTCGACGTTTTCTAAAGCTTTGCCGGTTTTCCATAAACCGTATTTCGACAAAAAATTATTTAGTCTTGACTTGAGAATTTAATGAAATCAAAGTGTATATGATTTTTAGTCGACTTTTTTCGACTATTTTCATTAGAATCGACTAGATCCACCACCCATGGTTTAAAGAAAACCATTCAGCGCAACATTTCGTGTTGTTATTTTACACAACAAATTGATTTTTATATATGCAATTAGAAAACCCTATATAAACAACAAAATGCATTTATGATATTTCCGTTCGTAGAGTATTTTAAACCCAACAATTTTACAGATCATATATCGAATAAAACTGGATCGTGATGTTTTGATATAAACATATAATAAGTATATGTATACATAAATCTATAATATATAACAAAGTATATAATATGGTCACGAGAATAAGATTAGATTTTTATACTTTTATATACTTGTAAGATTTATACAAAGATCGCGTATCGCTATATAGGTTCAAACTTCACTTGGTGCAGAAGATTTCTAAAGTTTATTTAACTCATTATGTACGCACCGGGTGAAGATCGATCATTCATCAAAATACACACTATACATAGTGTATAGATCAATCATTTTATTGTAACTGGTTTGTTGGGTTATAAAACGCATAACTCTATTAAAACCAAAAAATGTATACTCAAATCGTGAAATAAAAAATATAAAAATTTAAATCGTTAAGACGAAACCAAAACATCTTAATTAAAATATAATTTTGTTGTTGTAAAATTTTATAAAATCGGTCATAAATTTTTTATGTACGCTGTTTAATTTGTTGCTGTATATAGTTGCTCTCTTTGTGTCTATAAATTTATATGTATTTACATATGGCGTGGCGTGAATTTCAGTAGAGGCAGGGAACCAACCACTTTATGTTATACATATAATTTATGTAATCACTTAGTTTTACACGACAGTGCATCGGTTAAATATTGTTAATCGAGTGTAATGCACTATTTAGACTAATTATTGTAATAATAATTGTAAACGCCTTTGGCAATTTGGTAAAGTGCTCCTTTCATCCTTTCAAAATATCAAATTGCCTTAACCTCTTGTATAATTTTAAAAAAATGCACTCCATAAAAATTGGTTTGAATTTTCTGAGTACAATTTTGCAGTTTATTTTTTTATGATTTTCCTGCAACTGTTGATCAAATACATTATATCGTCGGTTTAGTGCAATAGTGACACAACTCAAATTTCACTCAAAAATCACACAATTCGCGCAAAAATCACGCGTTTCTCTCACTTCAAAAATCACTCAATTCGCGAAAGAAATTACATTTTAAGATATTGGACACTATCCTAAGAAAATTTGCAAAAATTAAAGAATTATAAAAATTAAGATCCGATTGAAGATGTCGGAATAGAACAAAAATTATTTTAATTTTGAGTGATTTGTTCAAATCGCTCTACTGAAAAATTAAAGATCTTGAGTTGTGTCAATGTTGCATCAAACCGACGATATGTAATTTTAATTTAAACAGCTGTACTTTATCAGGTTTAGTTTAAAACAAAAATACCAAAAATTAAATGCAAAAGTTTAGTATTTCTGAATTAAGAAATACTAACTGCAGCAGGGAAACTTTCGAATTTCAAAATGAAACTTTGCATAGCGATAAGTCCAATTTGTGCTAATTAGTGCTCACGGGAAAAAATATGGGATAAGAAAATATCAAATGTCGCCTGAAAGACGAAACAAATAAAACCCGATTTCTAGAAAAAAATCAGAAATAATTTAAGCCTAATTTTTAAACTTTCGAAAGGCGGCTAAACTGATGAAATTTGTGCTTATTATAGAAATATAATTCTATAGAAATATAATTCATAAATTGAGGAAAAACAAACTAGCCCGTAAAAGATATTATATTAAAAAAGCTAAATTCCTATCAGACACGTTGAACAACAAAGACCATTGAATGAACGGTTTTCTGACATAAAGTGTTGTAGAAACCAATTAAGATCTGATTGCATATTCCATTTAGGTATGAAATTCGTCAATTCAATGGTCTTGGTTGTTCAATGGAATTGGGCCAGTTCTGGATTATCACAAATTCGGCCACTATATTTTTTATGATGCCAATTGACTTATTATATAAGGGTTTTTAATCAAAAGTGCCCACTTCATTGGTTTCTAGAGCACTTGTAACGAAATTTTTCGCTGCAATTTGTCCATAGTTTACCCAGCACTGATTATTAATTTTGCATCGATCGTTTTGCCGGTTTATATAAATGTGTATTGGTTTTGTGATGATCACTTATGCTTCGGGAAAACCCACTCTCATTACTCTGAGCTCTAGCTAGAGCCAAGATGACCACCTCGAAGCCTCTAAGTGGATAACAAATTTTGTTAACACCCGGTAGTACGTATGGTGACGCTTGCAAACTGTTCCTGGTGAGGGTGCTTCCAGTCTTCCTTATGCAAAAAATTGTCAAGGTTTTCTTGATACGTGTGTTCAACATAAACAAAATTCAGACGCATTCCTTATCGAATAAAAAAACAAGGCTGTCCTGCTGCATAAGGTAAAGCAACCAATTTCAATCGAGCCAGTTAACACTGTTGCACAAAAAAAACGAGATCTCGAAAGATCTTTTAAATCTATTAAATATTTCAGAGAGCGAAGGCAATTGCAAGCCAAAATCGCTGAATCAACTATTCCAGACGACCCAAAATTAATTATACGGTTGTCTCTATCGAGGGATCCACGACCCGAAATGAAAATACGTGTAATTTGATTTTTCTAGATCATTTTTCGAAAATTGTCCTGACAGAGGTCGTGCGCCAAGCTACTGCGGAAGAAGTGGTAAGGTTTTTCGTGCGTCTACGCGTATTTCCGAATTGTCTATATGTTGGTGTCGAAAATGGCGTGGACAATTGATTTTTGAGTAAACAATGTCGAGAATTGGTGGAGTATGTAGGCAATTCGTAGAAAATGTAGATTGCTTTTTGTTGTTTTTTTCATTGATGAGTATGTTCACAACCGACTGTTTATTGTGGTTTTTCCAGAGTAAAATTGTCTGATAACTGGGATTAATCTTGTCTTGAACAAGAATACAGGTAGAGATTTTTTAGTGTAATCGATATCCATTTTGTCCAGGTTAGCTCAGGATTACATTTGTCTGAGAGATTCACCAATAGATTATCAATCGACATTTGTTTGCCCCGCTCTTTTTTCACGGGAGTTATCTTGCTCGAGTGCCACAGATAGATAAACCAACAACTTCATCGCCAACATCAAGCAACTATTGCTTGGATTAATCAAAAGCCCTGGGAACTGGCTGACTAAGATTATACAAACCTGCTCTAAAATAATATAGACCTGCAAATATTGACCCTCAGCTATTTTGCATGGACATGAACCGGAAAATAAAACATGAGAACTCTAACAGAAGCAAGCATCAAAGCTAACATAATTATAGAGAGAAATAAAACATTACAAAATCGAAATTCCCCGCCTCAGCGAAGTGAAAATTGTGGTGGAAAAACACAATCGAAGGAAATTACCTGTAATTCCAGAACGCGATGAATAATGCATCGGCCATATTAACAACAGATAAGACAAAGAAGGCACTAGTGGTAATGAAATCAGTTAATAGCAGAATAATCGTAGAATCGTATCAAGACTCCATTCAAAAAATACAGAACACAATCATAACGAACATTCAGTCATATGCCCTAACAATATCTGAGGATTAGTTTTATGACAAACACTCAGTCACTATAGAATAATGGACACACAGATATAATCAAGATAATACAAGGAGATTTCACAGGAGATAATACAAAAATTTCAACACAAAAATATATACTCAAATGCACATGAACATCATCAGATGGCAGAACAACGAACCAAATAGATGACGTAATAATTAACAATAAATTTCTCACGTCACTACAAGATTTCAGGGCAATGAGTTGTGCAGACATTCACAGTGACCATCAACAGGTAAAATAACAATTCAAAATTGAAGAAATTTAACACTATGTTTGTGAAACTATGTTTCAACAGCCAAAGTAAATACTGCGTTAATCAATCAGTTTAATTTATCAACGATCGTCGCTTCACCTAATACCATCAACGCCTTCACTTCTATCTACTATCACAATGCCTTCAGTATCCGAGGTAAAACCAGGGATTTCCGCTTAGGCATACTTGACAATGATTTTGATATTATAATAATCAGTGAGACCTGGCTTACGATCAATATGTTATCTGAAGAGAATTTTCCATCTGACTATGTCGTTCATAGAAAGGACAGATATGATTTTGAGACCAGTTGTAGAGGCGGTGTCGTTTTAATTGATGTATAAAGAATTCAGCCTCCAATGAAGTGATCGCCTGCCATTCCTGCTTTGACGTCATTACTGTTCGCATCAGACTAGCTTACAATACCTCGATTGTTGTCGTTGCCGTTTAAATTCCTTACGGATCTGACCGGGTTGTCTACAACATGTTTATCAACTACATCGACTCAGCCGTTATACCTTCAGTTCTGGACGTGAGAGCATTTATCACACACAGAATTTTCGGGGAACCACTTTTCGACATGATAATTTTCTACATTGTCGACGCCAGTTTTTTAATTTTCGACATACATTGTCTATACGTGTAGAATAATCATTATCTAAGCGGTGTAGACAATACGACAATACACTGGAAATTGAATGAAAGTGTTACACTAAAGATTTAACGGAGAATTGATTCACGCTTTATGATAAAATACGGGCGCAAATCTATTCCAAATTATCGAGCAAAATGTAATAAAAACCCTAGTGGTGAAAACTAACATAGATTTTATCACACACAATTTTCTTGCCTTTATCGTACTTTTAGATAGTTAGTCGCGAATTTACGGGTAATAGCGGAATTACGGATAGATAATTTCCCTTCGCTCAATAGCCCGCCTCGGAAAGCGAATAAAAAAACACAGCAATAAAAATAATTTGCTCTTGCTCTTTATCGGGAGCCGCTATCGGGAGCCACTATCCAGTTCAATAAGAAATTTGAAAAGACATTTATTTTGTACAACCCTTAAACCATTACACACAAAATCTTACTTGAAATTATATTTACCAATATCCGGCAAAAATGTTGTTCTATTTGACAAAAACAGGAAGCTACAAATTTTACAGAACCGCTGCATTAAAGCTACATATACCGGGTGTTTCTTTTAAACTGAGATGATCAAATATCTCGAAAAATAGCCACTCTACGGAAAAATGTCCACAATCAAAATTTAATCATACCGCGGGGGAAATACATTAGTGCAAAAAATAGTCCCCCACCCCCCGCTTTGTAGGTGGGGCGGGGGTAACTTTTAAACTAATATAGGAAGCGATATTTTTTATTGCAGATACGGATTCTACGACTAAAAGTACGTATGATTTGATTGTAATATTTTTTTCGGTTCATGATAGATGGCGTTGTAATCGATGAAATTCAATTTTTTCTATTTCTTCTTTTCAGAACACACGCATTCGATTCTGCAATACGTTTGAAATAAAAAACATCACGTTTTCATTGGAAATACTCGAAATTCGTCATCAGAACAATTTATTAATGTAAATGGCAGGTGAATAAAATAATTTTAGCTTAAAATAAGTGTTCAAAATGATGGCCTGCGACTTCAATGCATTATTCTTTAATTTGAATTTGAATTTATTCAGTTTTGTAAATCACATTTAACGTTTGTGTTATTTCTTATCTTCATGTTTTCCGTAATTGCAAAATAAAAGATAAAATACTTTAGAATGGAGCGTTTAACTGTGCCAGAGAAAATTGAAATGGTTCTGGTTTATGGAGAAGCTGGCAGAAATCTTGAAAATGCTGTTGCTATTTACACTCAACGTTTTCCGGATAGGATTCGTTCACGTGCTTCATTTGGCCGTACTATCAAACAATTTATTACTGATGGAAATGTTCAACCGAAAAACAGGACCCGTAGAGCAACAGTCACTGGAGAAAATAATGAAATTGCTGTATTGGCAGCAGTGGCTCATAATCCTCATGTTAGTACACGAGAGATAGTTCGCGATTCCGGATTGTCCCTCACCAGTGTTTGGAGAATTTTAAAACGGCACAAGTATCATCCATATCATGTGTCTTTACACCAAGATCTTCATGG
>OX371226.1:11517636-11562025 GCA_947310385.1 Nephrotoma appendiculata | reverse complement strand
AGATTGTAATGTGTAATTCTCTTGTGTTAAAATCTATTATTCTAGATTCTAAATTCCTGGCGAAATAACGAGTGTGAAGAAAATGCTAAACTTTTGCTAATTTCATTAATTGTGTTTGTGTTAGTGATATTACCTGGGTAAGACGGAAACTTAACGAAAATTAGAGTTTTCTTGGATGTAATTATAATATTCTATTAAAAACAACTAAATAATATAAAACTACTTTATCTCGACTAGTTACATGAATGTTTAGTTTGACTCAAAATTATATTTAAAATTCTCAAAAAACTAGCATTACACTACTAATTATCACACTTACTGTACCATTTTGCCTTAATTCGGGGACTGCACAGCAAAAAATTCTTCTAGTTATATATCTGTATCTAGTTTCAATTTTACTGTCGTGAGGTTCGGACGTAAAATAAAACAAGCGAAAAGTGCAGTGTTAGTGCTTTTTATTTTGTTATATCGATTTTTTCAATCGTGTGAATGGTTTTATAATTAAATACACACGGTGCAAAAAAACTAATATAAAAGTGTAACTTGATAAGTGATTAAGTGATGATGTAAACATGAAGGGGCTAATTTCCCCAAAAAAGACTTCTTCGAACATCGGACGCCGAACACAATCTACAACAAACTTGAACCAGTCTCATGTAGAAAATATTGCAAGTGCAAGTGCATATCAAGTGGGCAAAGTTCAACACAGCCCAAAGAAATTATCTATGCCAATGATTAAAAGTGCTTCTTCAACAGAATTAATTATACCGCAGTTTAAAAATAAAAATAAAAACCGCGAAGAAATTAATGTATCAGCGAATTTAACAATGCTAAATGAAAACAATAGCAATGAACTCAGTGCGACGAACTCTAGTGACCGTGGTCAGTGTGAAAATAATTTAGTGCAAACGGGATTGGATAGATACATCACTGTTCAATCTAAAAGAAAACGTAGCCCGAGATCTGCCCAGTTTGTCACGGTCTGAACAAGGTGTTAATCAAATACCTCTTAACAACAGATTTTCTAGTTTAGAGGTCGTTGACCCCAACGCAGCGCCGACTTTGAAAAATGAGAAACCGCCTCCGATTTATTTAAGGGAAGCATCTAACAATGATCTGGTTAATAACATCGCAACATTAACAGATTCAAAATTTTATATTGCTCCGCTCAAAAGAGGTAACATAAATGAAACAAAGATTCAAACATTCGAAATCGCTGGCTTCAGAGCCTTTGTCAAACATTTTGATGAAGTTGGTAAAAAATATTACACATACCAGCTAAAAAGTCAAAAAGGGCTGACTGTTGTGCTAAGAGGAATTGAAAGCTACGTAGATGTTAGCGACATACAAGCTGCGCTTGCTGCGGAAGGTTTCCATGTTAAATCTATTGGTAATATAGTAAACCGTGAGAAGGTACCTCAACCAATGTTCCGTTTGGAACTAGAGCCAGAGGAACAAAAGTCAAACGGAGTTCACAAGATTTACAAATTAAAATATTTGTTACATCGTAAAATAGTAATTGAAGAACCTAAGAAGAGGTCTGGACCAGTCCAATGCATAAAGTGCCAAGAATATGGACACACGAAAGCATACTGCACCTTAAATGAAGTTTGTGTTATTTGCGGTGAACTCCACGACTCCAAACAGTGTGACAAGTCTCGCAATGACCCATCTGTGTTACGTTGTAATAACTGCGGCGAAAATCATACTGCAAACTATAGGGGCTGCGCAGTGTATCTGGACTTAAAACGAAAAATAAACCCTAAAATGAGAGCTGAGCAACGAATGCTCAACATGCAATTTAATCAGAGGGCCGTGTTTCCAAAAAATACAATAGTCACCAAACCAACGAATGCAAACACACAAAATGATAACTTGGAGACGTTTGCCAGTAGTATTGCACAGCCAGGTGTTTCTTACGCAAGTATTCTAAAAGGTAACAAACCGAAACCAAAAGTTCATGTTAATGAGGAGGAACTAAACATTCATACCATGGTAAATAATTTAACCGAGACCATTCAACGTTTCATGATGATGATGGAAAGACAAATGAGCATGATGATGCAAAATATGAATACGCTTATGCAAATTATAGTCAAAAATCAAAAATGACATTTCTAAAAATAGCTATTTGGAATGCCAACGGGCTCTCGCAACATAAAGCTGAGGTACAAACCTTTCTTATCGAACAAAATATAGACATCATGTTAATATCTGAAACACACTTCACAAAACAAAATTTTTTTAATATTACCGGCTATTCCGTTTATGACACCAAACATCCGGATGGAAAAGCACACGGCGGCACTGCAGTCTTAATAAAAAGAAGATTAAAGCACTACGAACTCCAGAAATATGCTAAAGATCACATTCAAGCTACAACTATCAGTTTGGAAGAATGGCCTGGGAAATTTTTAATATCGGCTGTCTACTGCCCACCGAAACACGCAATTAAAAAACAACAATTTATCGATTACTTCAATCAGTTGGGAATCAAATTTCTAGCAGGGGGTGATTACAACGCTAAACATGTGCAATGGGGTTCGAGGTTGACGTCACCCAAGGGCAAGCAACTTTACGAAGCAATAAACGAGAAAAACCTAGATTATTTATCATCTGGACACCCCACATATTGGCCTACAGATAGAAAGAAAATTCCTGATTTAATAGATTTCTGTGTAATACGAGGAATAGCACGCAACAATGCTCAAGTCGTTGACTGTTATGATTTATCATCAGATCACTCACCAATAATAGTAACACTAAGTACCCAAGCATTAAAAACTGAACCACCCCAACGTTTAACAAACAAACTAACGAAATGGGTTCTCTATAGAAACATAGTAAATGTGAATTATCATCTCAATGTTCCACTTCGCACACCAGAAGACATTGATGCCGCGATAGAAAACTTAAGTCAAATAATGGAAAGGGCTGCAAAAAAAGCTACTCCGATTAACAAAAATTCCGAAAATAATACAAGGCTTTCAAGTAACATTCAAAAATTATTGGCAGAGAAGCGGGCATTTCGGCGGCTGTGGCAGCTCCACCGATCTCCTTTGCATAAATGGAAATTAAATAGAGCTATTAAAGCTCTGAGAGAAGTAATTCGGGAAGAACAAAATTTAGGAATACAGAATTACCTAAGTGAGCTCACAGCAACAGAAAAAACCGATTACTCACTGTGGAAGGCAACAAGAAATTTAAAAAGGCCAGAGATATCGAACCCACCGATAAGGAAACCAGATGGTCACTGGGCCAGAAGTGACTTAGAAAAGGCCATCGCTTTCTCTAACCATCTACAAAAAGTGTTCACCCCAAACGAACAAAATAACGATTGCGTACTACCACAGTTTACGAGAGACGAGTCGAACCCAAACCCAGTAAAATTTAAATGGAAATGCGTCAAAACGGTTATCAAAAACAGTATAAATCCTAAGAAAGCGCCAGGTCATGACCTAATAACTGGAAAAATGATCAAAGAATTACCAGATAGATGCATAAAATATATAACATATATTTTTAACGCGATTATGAGATGTGGATACTTTCCCCAAAAATGGAAAATATCTCAAATTATCATGATTCGTAAGCCAGGTAAAGACGAAACCCAAGTCTCGTCGTACAGGCCAATAAGTCTTCTTCCGATAATTTCAAAGCTTTTTGAAAAGATGCTACTACAACAACTAATACCTATACTATCTGAAGGTCGCATTATACCAGATCACCAATTTGGATTTAGAGAGCAACACGGCACAATAGAACAAGTGCACAGAATTGTAAATACAATTAAATTTTCCTTAGAAGAAAAGAAATATTTTGCTCGGCAGTTTTCTTGGATATTGCGCAAGCTTTTGACAAAGTATGGCATGAAGGATTAATTTACAAAATTAAAACTCTTCTGCCTAGCCAATTTCATTCAATTCTTGAAAACTACTTAGCCCAAAGGATGTTCCAGGTGAAACAAAATACGGCCACTACTGATCTAGCCGAGATAAAGGCAGGAGTACCGCAAGGTAGTGTATTGGGACCTGTGCTATACTTGCTATTCACAGCTGACTTACCAATAACTGAAAAAATTGTCACTTCAACTTTTGCTGATGACACAGCTATATTATTTTCGCACAAAAATCCTCAAACAGCATCGAGAGAATTACAAGAACATCTACACAAAATAGAAGATTGGTTAAAAACTTGGCGGATAAGGACGAATGAATGTAAATCAACTCATGTAACATTCACATTGAATAAACGTACATGTCCAGGAGTAAAATTAAACAATATCACAATTCCTCAACAAACAAACGTCAAATATCTCGGTCTTCATCTCGATAGAAGATTGACATGGAAAAAGCACATTGAAACAAAACGCAATCAATTAAAAAAAAAAAATTCTAAAATGTACTGGATAATCGGTAGAAAATCGAAACTCTCTCTAGACTGCAAGGTTCTACTATACAAAGCGATCCTAATCCCCATATGGACATATGGAATCCAACTATGGGGCTCAACTAGTGCATCAAATATAGATATTGTACAAAGAACGCAAGCAAAGATACTTCGTAGCATTACAAATGCCCCTTGGTATATTCGAAACAGCAACATCCATAGAGATTTAGGAATCAAAACTGTTAAAGAGACAATTAAATCATGCAGTCTAAAGTACCAACTGAAACTGGAATCACACCCTAACGAATTAGCTAGAGAACTACTAAGGCAACCGAAATACAGACGGCTGCGCAGGGCAGATCCTCTAGATTTAATTAACTGAGAAATATAATCTAATAATTACGTGCATGATGAGCTAACACACTAAAATTAAGTAAATAATAATAATTTAATAATAATAATGCATAATGATATTAAGTATTAACATAGGTTAAGGCTTAATTTAAAATAAAATATAGTTTTTAAGAATTTCACACTTCTTGTTAGTTTCGTATAAAGAAAGATTCAAGAATAAAGCCTTTGGCAATAGTTACAAAAAAAAAAAAAAATATATCTGTATCTGTATTGTATCTTGTTATGATAAATGATAAGGAAAACTTGCTCATATTCAGACAGTAAAAATAAGTCGTATTCATAATTCTAAACAACAAATTATACAGTATAGTAGATAAAAATATTTAATAAGAATTCTTGAAAATGAAATATCCCTAGAGATTTAAACACAACCTCAGGTATATGGGGAGTTAGTTGGGGACCATTTCAGTTAGAAAATATATTCAGTTGCTCCCCACACAGGGGAGGGGCCAGTTAATAAAATTTAGTATTATGACCAAATATAATAAAAATTTCAGGCTAACTGAGATAACCCTAGAGATTTAAACACAACCTCAGGTATATGGGGAGTTAGTTGGGGACCATTTCAGTAAGAAAATATATTCAGATGCTCCCCATCCAGGGGAGGGGCCAGTTAATAAAATTTAGTATTATGACCAAATATAATAAAAATGTTCAGGCTAACTGAGATATCCCTAGAGATCTAAACACAACCTCAGGTATATGGGGTATTAGTTGGGCCACCAGCAGCTATAATAAATTTTCGTTTAGAGAGACTTTTAGTTATGCGGAGTAGCAACATTCAATCCTTAAAGTAAGTGTTCGAAAAAACAGAATTTATGTTAAACAACTCTAAATAAAAAGTAAAAACTACAAAAAAAATAAGAAAATTTCCTTTTAACCATGTTGAACAGAAATTTATTATTTTATTTAACCTGTTATTTGTGCTAATCACGTTTGGGCGCCACTGTAACAGCGTGTATTTCAAGTATGTAAATATAGCATAAAGAAACCTGTCCCAGACTCAACATCGTTTGATCCATGCAGCATTTTTCAACCAGATTAGCATTCAGCGGCTGTGGGGTTTTTTTCTGTGGAACTATGAAAAAGCTAGATTTTGCTGCAGATGGTATACTTGTGAGGGTTAGCTTTAAATGGACCAATCGAACAAATTATCAGTGGAAAATATTAATTCAGGTCAACGCTTCTGGCGAATTGGCCTCATTTCATTTCCACTTAATTTTTGTCAATACACAATCTCTAAAGAAAAATTGATTACGAAAGTGTTCCCGAATATTAGGTGCGTTTTGTTTAAAACAATCAAGTAGAGTTCGCAATAGCTATTTTAAAATTTGTCCAATTTAAAATTAAAAATTTAATTTTTTTTAAATACATAATTTAGTAAATAATAGTTGTAAAGTTTTCTTGTAATATCGTTGTTCTGTAAAGTTCTGAACTACTCCGTGATTATACAGTACTTTACAGAACAACGATATTACAAGAAAATCATACAACTTTTATAATGGAATTTTTAGATTATACATAGATTCTAATTAAGTCTAACTTATTTAAATTAAAAAAAAATAAATTTTTAATTTTAAATTGGACAAAATTGAAAATAGCTATCGCGAACTCTACTCGATTGTTTTTTTAAAAAAAAACCCAAATTGGTGCAAATTACAAAAACCATGTTTGGAACGAGCCATTTTGGCAGTGAAACATAACCACGTAAAATCGCTGGCCAATTGCATCTATTTAAGTCGATCAAATTCCATTACACATCGAGATGAAGTCGTCAATTATCCAATTGAATACCTGAACTCGTTGGATTTGCCAGGAATTCCGTCGCACAATTTGCATCTCAAGCGAAAAAACCATGTTTGGAACGAGCCATTTTGGCAGTGAAACATAAGCACGTAAAATCGCTGGCCAATTGCATCTATCTAAGTCGATCAAATTCCATTATACATCGAGATGAAGTCGTCGATTATCCAATTGAATACCTGAATTCGTTGGATTTGCCAGGAATTCCGTGGCACAATTTGCATCTCAAGGCCGATTCGATGATAATCATGTTGCGCAACCTGAACCAACGAACATTATGCAATGCAACAAGACTAGCTGTTAAGCTATGATGGGAAACGTGATGGAATCAACGATAATCATAGGCAAGTACAAAGGCGAGGATGTTCTGATTCCAAGACCATCACTGATTCCAACCGAGTTGTCGTTTCAATTTAAAGTGTTCAATATCCGGTTTGCCTTGCATTCGCAATGATGATTATTAAATCGCAAGTCCAACCGTCGGAAGAATCCGGACTTAACCTTGAATTGCAATGTTTTCCTCAGGGGCAATGGAACGTGACGTGCTCGAGAGTCGGTTAACTATCAGCGCTATTCATTTTCTCTCTCACATATTATAATACTTTATAAACTGTTCCTTCCCCATGGATAGGGAGCAACTGAATACATTGTCTAAGTGAAATGATCTTCAACTAACATCCCATATACCTGAGGTTGTATTTAGATCTGTGCACCAACTTATAAATATTTAGTATAGATTTAGTAAAAACTTCATACTGCTATATAAACATGTGAAGTTTTTCCTAATTTATTTACTAGTAAAACTTTAGCAGTATCTTCACATGCATGGCGAAATAACAGAATAGCTCAACTTTGTCACAAAATTTTGATGGAAAATTCAAAAATTTTCAATTTTAAAATACATAAAATAAAAAAAATACTAATTAAATAATTTTCCCAGCTCGTATTCCCATTCAACACCAGAATAGAACCACTGATGGCAGGTTTTTGAAATTGAGTGCTCGGTGCCGCCATTAATCTCAGTTGCATTAAATATTATCAAACTTAACTAAAAAATTTTTTATATTGATTTAGACCTTTGAGTTATAATATTTTTAGAGAGCTGATAAACTCTAGGTTACATATAGGCCTTGTGCGCATCAGTTAAATTTTTAATCAATCATCGTAATGTGAATGAGATAAAGAGGCGAACTTCAAAAATATTATTTTTCGGCTGATAATCAAAAATTGAAATAAAAAATGAAATGAAACAGCCAAAGTTTATAAATTCGGCTGAAATTAGGTATTGGTTTGACATTCAAATGTGCAGCTGAATATGAAAAAAGTATTTGGTTTCGGAAGATAAAAAAAAATCCAAAACCAAATTCAATTATGATTTTCTTAAGAATCGAAATGACCACGCTAAATGTATAGTTTTGTATCTTCATAAACGAATGCTATACATACCTACATTCATTATAAACATAAGACGCAAGAAGACAAAAGAAACCACAACAGTTTTAGATAATAAAGAAATTAAGAACGTCTTTCGAACATATCGAATTCGTTCATTAACCTAAATGAAGAAATATAAGAAGCGAAACACATAAAACCTCGTGTGTGCACTCGGCCTTTCTCTCTGATGAAGATGCTGTGTGTGAACGAGTAGTATACGAAAAAAAAAAATTATTCAACCATATAATTACAATGTTAATATTTTGTTTAAACAACAATTTGAAGAATTGGTACTCCACTCCGTGTTTTGGCTCCGCGCACCGCGCTGCTCCCATATACAATATATAAACAAATTTGCTAAGGTATTGATGCATAAAAATTCTAATTAACCACAAAGTATTCAGTCTTTAGTTTTTATTTTTGTAAATACAGTGAGCACTATAAAAGTAAATATAAAATCTCATTTTACAGGTGAAATTCTTAAACTGTTTACCGTCACACTATATATAAAATGAACAACGAGACAATATACAAACATTTTTTTTTTTTACTTTAAGTCCGTCTTTATGGTTTCTTAACTTCTTAACTGAAAAAACTTCGCGGTTTTACCTGAATATTTTTATTTTACTTTATTTGATGTTTTAATTATGTTATTTGTAGAACTCAATTTGTTCACTGTGTTGTGATATTTTTGTTGGATTTATAATTAACTCGATTGACTTAATGAATTAAGAAAACCGAGAAATTGGTAACACATCGACGAAATTTTAACACATTTCTTTATATACAATATTTTTTGGTATATAATAGACTGGTTAGAGGAATGCAATCTTATGATTAGAATTCATGGTTAGGCCTCTTCTTACACTAATAAATTAAAATCTTATAATTTCAAGGAAATAACAAACCGACATAAACCTTTGCGGTATTTTGATCACTCAACGCGAACAAGTACGTTTTGTTTTAAATATAAATGATCTTAAAGAAAACAAACCAGGTATATAAATCCTTTATTGACTCATAATCATCATCATTATAAAATCATCACCCAATATCGATCATGGTTTTGTTTATATACAAGTGCGTTTATAATTTTTAAATTCAAATATAAATATTTACTTAGTTATAGCAATACGGGCAGAGTTTACGTTTCCAGTACGCAGCTCTATTATTGACACAAACTATCTCGTTAACTATATTATGTACATATACAATGAGAGACAATATAAGGAAGTTATATAAATATATACATATTTATATATCGTCAGTTGGTGTGCAATTGGAACACAACTCAAATTTCACTCATTTCTGAAATTAAGGTAAAATTCTATGTAAAAAATTACTCGATTCTCAAAATTTGCAAAAACGCCCTTTTTACATTCAATTTTGAGTGATTTTTTCGTTCTACTGAAAAAATTAAAAATTTTGAGTTGTGTCACTGTTGCACCAAACCGACGATATGTATTTATATTTTGTTTGTGTATATGATCAATGATGATCGTAAACTCCCAAAATACACAATCATCCATATATAGTAAAATATGCTGCTACTTAATTTTTACACTTTCAGTCGATAAACAAACTTGGTCGCCTGACGCCTATGTTACTTAGTATAAATTTGGAGGAATACTGATGAGTAGAGCTTAGATTTATTTATTTAGGTGAGCACACTCGATTCGCCAGGCGAATCTTGCTTACTATCATCTACTTTGAGATCGAATACTGCTACTTTCCTTACAATTACTTGCCTAACCTGGCCTAACTATCCCTTGATTTGATAACGTCAATTACTACTGTTATCACCCATGAGTTTTGTTTTTTTCATCCATCACTACAATAACATCGTCGATTTCGATGGGCTTAACTTTCTGGAATCATTTAGTTCTTCGAATAATATCGGGTAGATATTCTCGCGTCCATCGACGCCAAAATTGAGCTGCCATTAATTGAGCCATTTTCCAATCTATGGGCTTCATACTACTTGATGGCCTCAGAAGAAAGTGGTTGGGGGTGAGAGCTTCATTCCACCTGGTTCAGTCAATATTTTCAGCTTCCATTAGATAACATCGGAGTACTTCATAGGGTTTCGTGTTGGCATTGCCGCTGTCACCTATTTTGCAAGTGATTATATCAGTCGTTCCCAACATCCGCCCATATGTGGAGATGACGGCAGAGCTGCAATTTTTCACGTAGTGGATTCCGTTGTCCGTTCGATTTTTTTAACGGAGTAAGTGCTATTTCTATGCGGATACCACGAGTAGTTAGACATGTATATAAAGCACCCAACGTTTCTCTGCACGACGGCCTTGGATAACTTTTAACGGTCCAAAATAATCAATCCCGACGAATGAGAATGGAGCAGTGTATGATGCAAGTCTTGCTGAGGGATGATCAGCCGAAGTTCATTTACAACAGTTTCGTGGTTATGATGATGAAGCCGTTCGTGGTACTCGGTCAAGATGAGACGAGTTATAGAATGTTTAATCGGTAGGATAATTGATTTTTTTTGTATCGAAAGCAATTTCCTCAGATATACCACCTCGAACTCGTAAAAATGAATTTTCATCCAAAAATGGTGTGAGCCGAAACTGTGAACTAGTTTTATCTAATGGTTTTTATGGATGATCCTTTAAGCATGAAATTTCATCAGAGTATACTTTTCATTGTACATGTCGTAATAACTCATTTTCAGCTTCTTGAATCTCATCACAGATTAGTGCCCCTCCGGTTTTTTATTGATCAGTCTTCATATTATTTATTGCTTTAAGTGCCCATGCAATTGTCCGTACTAGCCTTGACCATTTAGAAAACCTTGCGTGAAAATTGTGGTTTCAATTCTTCATCTATTTCACTGCTTTCCATTGGAAGCCTTTGAACGGGCCAACCAGTTTCTGATTCATATAAAAACACAAGTCCCACAAACCATCTATTCGTTGGGAACACTGTGGGCTCAGATTTCCACTTCATAGCGTTGTCGGCTACGTTGCTCTTAGTCGGAACCCATCGCTATTGTGAAACATCAGAGGATCAAGTATTTCCCCAATTCTATATGCGACAAATTGTCGATATCGTTTGTGGTCTGATCTTGCGCAACATATTATATTCGCTAAAGTAGCGCTCAGCAGGGCGCAACGTTGGTCTTGGCACCAATCAACATGCATACGCAACCTCACTGGCGTCGACAAACACGTGCAATTCAACTGATTTAAATTTCGTCTTGATGTAGCATCTTTAACTCTCTTCTGTTCTGGCTATACATTAGTCCAGCGTTTCCATCGATTATTTTGTTCATCAGTGATCGGGTCATCCCATTTGACTGCTGTAGCATCTGTAACTGACGACCATATTCCGAGCACTTTCGCATATTTGAAATGAAATTTCTTATTTCAAACCCACCGAGTGAATGAATTCGAATCACTTCTTTGGCAATTTTTATGGCCTCTTTTTCCATCTATACGTAATGATTATGATAGACCGCCTTTGACGCTTCTGGGCTCTCTTCCTGGAATTTCATTGCGTTTAGGTTTTTTATGAATTGTGCCGAGCTCGGCGAGCATGTTGCCCCTAATGTCATTACTCTCATGGCATAAACATATGGTTGCTGTTCTTTCCCACCGTCGCGCCAGAGAAATCGTTGCGACTTTTGATCTTCCTCTAATATTCCAATGGAACATTTTTTTTTATGTCACCTGTTAGAGCAAAGGGTCGTTAGAGCACAGTCTCATTATAATGTGCGCCAGTGGAATTAATAAATTTCCATCCCACACTAATCGAATTTCCCCTGGCTTATTCGGATTGGTAATTGTGAACATAAGTAGGTACTATGTTTGCATGTAGATCATCATCGTTTCACTCTTGTTAAATTTCCGAACAAACAAACCCTTTTTCCTCCTTCCAAACAGACTAAGCGCCGCACGGACATAGGGTAGCTGTTTAGGAAAGCAACATTATTGCTCCGCCATAACAATCCAGTTTCGTAATGATTACAAACTTGCCGTGTGGTTCTTTCCATAATTTCCCGAGCACGTTCGTTTTCCTTTGGTTCAATCAATTTCTCTGGAATTTTAACGCCGAAATTTTCCAATGAGACAAACTCCTTTACTTTGTCATGTAGGCCATCGTCCGCATTTTGTAATTGATTTTCCAGAACTGAAGGCTGCATGCATTTAGTTTACCGAAAATTGCCCCATCCCAAATGCGTTTTGACAGCGATTATGGCCATATGACCTTCTCGAATCTGAAGTGGTACTGCTAAATGCAAGTATTGTAACCCAATCAAAATTTCAAAACACCCGAAATCAGATCGATTATCTAGACTATACGACTGCGTTTTTTTGTCCATGTTGTACTGCCTGTCCATTTTAATTCTAGGCTTTTTTGTGGGCCATCGAATTTTAACTTATTTGCCACCTCCTCGTTTAGCAGTTACACTAGAACCCTCATCCAAGAAACATATGTTTTGACGCTACTTTCTCGACCATGTAGTACCACTGGTACTATTCGAAATAGAAGTGTTTTTTTAGGGGAGGAGGGGGGGGGGAGCGCAGCGACAACAGAAGTGTCCACTGTTGTAATTTGACAAAAAAAAATGGGAGTCAGTTTTTTCCGACTCCGATAAAATAGCACCGACTCCACGAAAGAGTGGCCGCCTCTGACTTCGCAGCCTGGTTTTTTTCTAGTAAATTTTTGGGTAAGATGTCTTATTTTAATGTTAAAATATTATTAGTTCGGCCGGCCCGAATTAATAAAAAATAATAATTTTCAAAATCAAGACTTTAGAACAAGATGAAATGAAAACCGGGATTTTGAAAACGCGGATTACGAAAACATGAATTTTGAAACTGGGATTTTGAAACCGGGAAACCATAAAATGTTTATCGGGTTAAAAAAATTAAAAAAAAAATTACCGGTATAATATATATAACGGTAAATTACCTCGTGTGTTTCAACTAACAACGGTATATTTGTGCAACGACTGCGGTATTCATAAACACATTTTATCGTGATTACGTGATTACCTGCCACAGTGAATAATATATTTACGAGTGGTGAATCTACATCCAGCATCGATATAATAGTTGTACCAATGCCAGCATCGGCATTGTCAGAATCGACGATAGATACGGCTATTAACCGAAGTAATGGAGAAGTCGATGAAGTAGTTTCAACACCGACGACAATATCATTAAGTGCTGTTAACCAGTCGCGAACCGCTCCGTTATATCCCATGTCATGCGGACCACAGTCAACCGCGGTAACCAAACCACCCCGCTACAGTTCAATTTACGGTGGTCAAGCGCATTCTACAAATTTTGTTATAAGCGATACTGCTCAAACGTTAAGCGCGGTAAGGAACTACAAACTCAAAATGCGCAGCTAAGACAACAGGTTGAACACTTAACGGAATTAATGCAACGCCTACTCGACCAGCGCCACATATACAACATCAGCCGATGCAGCAGTCGCATATACAGTACCAGCCGATACAGCAGCCTCATATGCAGCAACAGCCGATCCAGCAGACACTTATGCAGCAACAGCCGATGCAGCAACCTCATATGCTGCAACAGCCGATCCAGCAGCCACATATGCAACATCAACCGATACAGCAACCAAATACGCCTCAACAATCGACGCACAACCAGCATCATCATTACGATCGTCTTCCAGTACCGACATTTAGTCGAGATAATGTTCAAATGTGGTTTTCCAGCTGGAAGCTTAGTTCAACCGTGGAAATATTGCAAATGATGATGCAGCAAAGTATGACACACTGGTTGCGGCATTGGACACAAATATATTGACTCAAGTAGCTGGTGTCTTAAGAAATGTTAGTCGTGGGAATAAGTACGAGCCGCTAAAAAAAGCAATCATTGCCAATTTTGCTGATAGTGGAGCTCAGCAACTTCGTAAATTGCTAGCCGGAATTCCACGAAGTACTAACAAACCGACGGGCTTCCTGAACATTATGCGAAACACTTGCAAGAATGCAAAGGCGGAGCAGCTTGGTTTAATCATTTTTGGCTAGACCAAATGCCATCAGAAGTTTGTGCAGTGATAGTGGGGAATAAAGCAAATGCCGCACAACCTGGCAAAATTATCTTAGATTACGAAGCAACGCTCGCTGATGTTATCATCGAAACGTTAGGTACCAGGAATTTAAATGTTGCCCAGATATCTCAAGTTTCCGACGGAGATTCAACAGTTAGCCATTGCTGAACTCACGCGAAAAGTTGACGGATTAAATCAACAAAAAGGTCGAAATCGCTCGAAAAATCGTCCGAACTCGGGTTCTATACACGATGAACGTATGATAGTCAAAAAGTTCATTGTAGCCCAAGCCGAACTCGATCAACTACATACTCGTATTTATCATCGAAAATATGGAATGGATGCTCAAAAATGTTTACTCCTTTAATTTCCATACTCCTTCACAACAACAAAAACGAGTAGGGCGCAGATTATTGTCGAATAATCTGCCTGCCATCAACACCGACATTTCAAAAAATATGTATCCGGACAAACAATTTCGATACACAAGGCTGATCACGCAGAATTATTTGCATCTGCGACTCAAGAAGTCAACCGTATTTTCATTGCTGATTCATCTTCGAAGAAAACGTTTTTAATTGACACTGGAGCAGACATTTCTATCTTGCCACCTGCCCAGCGATCGAATCTCAGTCCGAAAGCCATCAAGCTCTTTGCACCAAATGGTACTCCGATAAACACTTACGGTGAATGCACGTTAAAATTAACTCTCGGACTACGGAGAATTGTACAACGCTATCCACTAAGCACTCCGCTGCAACTCAAAACGTTTTGCATTAATGATCCAATCGTTGATCTGCTGGAAGAATTCAAAGATGTTACGCAAGCAACTTCATTGTTACGGCCGGTCAATGGTGTAAAACACCACATCGTCACAAAGGGTCGTGCAGTTTCCGCAAAGGCACGACGTCTATCTCCAGACAAGCTCCAGGCTGCCAAATACGAGTTTGAGTTCCTGTTAAAACATGGTATATGCAGACCATCAGACAGCCATTTTGCAAGTCCACTAGCAAAAAGCAGACGGTTCCTGTTCCAAACAAATACCCGCTACCGTATATACAAGATTGTGCGAATGCGGTGTGTAACAAAAAAGTATTCTCCAAGATTGACTTGCACAAAGCATTTCACCAAATTCCAATAGAGCCGGCAGATATACACAAGACAGCCATAATCACGCCATTTGGGCTATTTGAGTTTGTGTATATGGCCTTCGGTCTATGCAACGCCGCGCAGACGTTCCAACGGTATGTTGATCATGCTACAAGAGACTTGCCTTTTGTGTTTGGGTACATCGACGATTTCCTCATCGCCTCGGAGAATGAGCTGCAATATCGTAAGCACCTTCGAATATTTTTCCAGCGACCTCGAGATTTTGGACTTCGAATAAACGTTGCGAAATGCGAATAATTCAAGAATGAGATCGAGTTTTTAGGCCATGTAATCACGCCAAACGGTCTAAAACCAATGTTACATAAAGTCGAAATGGTCAAACAGTTTACAAGGCCGACAGTCGCCAAGCAGCTAAAGAGTTTTTTAGCAATGATAAAGTTCTACAGGAAGTTTATTCCACATGCTGTTAAACAACAAAGTATCTTACAGAGCCTGATCAAAGGAAACGTAAGGAACGACCAAAGTAAAATTGAATGGACGTCTGAAACCGAAGAAGCATTCGCCGAGAAGCAAGTGTAAGGACGACTTAGCCCAAGCAACCTTACTTGCATATCCAGTGCCTAACGCTCCTTTGTCAGTAAACGTTGATGCCTCAGATTACGCAATTGGCGCAGTGTTGGATCAGTCCGTAACCGGACAAATTCAACCTTTGGGATACTTCTCTAAAAAATTAACACCGACCGAACAACGTTATGCCGTCTATGACCGGGAATTGCTAGCTGTATATCAAGGCGTTAATAGATAATCACACAGCAGATTTTTTATCGCGAATTGAGACAATCACCAGGGAATGGAGTTACGACGATATTTCGATTGATCAAACTTCCGATGCAAAAATCCAAATATTACTCAACTGTAGTACGACATCTCTACAACTGAAGCAGATACGTTTGCTGAATGTCTCAAAACCAGTCATCTGTGACTCTCGAGGTGATTCTGTTCGCCCGTTCGTAACACAAAAATACAGAAATGCAGTCATGAGTCACTTTCATTCGATAGCTCATCCTGGCATTCGTGCAACGACCAAATTACTCGCTGATAGATTTGTATGGCCCGGACTTCGAAAAGAATGCGCAGCATTCGGCAAACACTGTATTTGTCCAACGAAGAAAGGTGCACGTTCACACTAAATCTCCGTTTTCGACAATCATACCACCGTCGACTCAACACTTCGAGCACATCAACATCGACAGATTTTCTCGGTGGCCCGAAGCCATTCCAATGGAAGACATGACCACCGAGCGTGTGGCCAGTACGCTGATCTCAGGATGAATTTGGAACACCTCAAAGAATAACGTCTGACCAAGGGCGTCAATTCGAGTCACAAATTTTTACAGAATTAAATCGACTATTTGGCACCAAACATTTGGAATCATAGAACGATTTCATCGGACGATGAAAGCTGCTATTACATGTAGACAAAATGAAGACTGGGCATCCCAACTGCCAATCGTCCTCCTTGGCTTACGCACAGCATACAAAAAACATATCGGTGCAACACCAGCTGAGATGTTATACGGAACGACTCTTCGATTGCCCGGTGAGATTTTTGTAGAAAGCACGCCAACACCCCAGTCCGAGTTCATAAAATTTTTAAAGCGAAACATGAGTGCTTTGCAGCCAACGGTCACAGCACACCATATCACATTGCAGGACGTCTTCGAGCACCCGTCGCTACGTCAAACTAAGTACGTTTTTGTTCGAAATGACGCGGTCCGACCACCATTATCACCCGCATACGATGGTCCATATCTCGTAAAAAAACGACATGACAAATACTTCGTCCTGGAAACAAATGGCCGAAAACCTGTGGATCGATTGAAACCAGCACACGTTTGTTAGGATGACCATCAAATCCCGTCGCCAGAACAACACCATCAAATCCCGTCGCCAGAACAACAAAATCCAATTCCATCGCCAGCACGACCAAGTCAAAATCCAGAGTTACTACCGGGACCGCAAAAACCGCCCAAAGTCACCAGATTTGGCCGTCCCATAGTGACGCCCGACCTATTCAAACGATGACTTCGGCCTGGCGGAAGAGTAGTGTAGTGACATCTGTTACACACTAATAGCAATTGTAGTGACACCTACAATATTCATGCCTTGGTGGTACAACCCAACATAATGTAATACTCTCGGACGGTGCACGAAAACACAAGTCACGTTGCACGTCAAACCAAACAAAATACCAGTATTTAGAGCAAAACGACCACTGGCGTACGCGGCATTAACACAAATAAACGATGAACTGGATCGTCTCCAACAAATGGGTATCATTACATCAGTGGATTTCTCCGAATGGACAACACCAATAGTTTGTGTGAAAAAGAGCAATGGGCAGTTTCGAATTTGTGCAGATTATTCAACAGGTCTAAACGACGCACTTGAGACTCATAAATTTTCATTGCCACTACCCGATGACATTTTTCAAAACTAGCAAACGGCACAGTCTTTAGTCAAATAGATTTGTGTGATGCGTTCATCCAAGTAGAAGTCGATGAAAAGTCACGGCAATTGCGTACAGCAGATTCCGTATGCAAATAATGCTAAATATCTAGGGATGACCTTAGATACCAGGTTCAGATGGAAAGAGCACGTTAAAAAGAAAAAGATGAGCTTAATATCAAATATAGCACTATCGGCAGAAGACCGCCGAGATCCCGCAATGATTGGTTCGATGATCAATGCCGCCTGGTCGTCGAAAATAAACGAAAGCTTCGTGAAAAATGGTTGGCTCACAACACGAGAAGCACTCAAGCAGAATACCTACGCGCAAGGAAAGCCACGATTAAATACCTTCGACAAAAGAAACGCGATCATATGAGGTCATGCATTGAAAACATCAGCTTCCAAGCGGAAGTAGGAAATTCAAGAGGCTGTTTTGCTAATGCCAGGAATCTCACTAAAGACTTCCACCCAAGAAGTACAGCCATAAAAGACGGGAATGGAGAATTGAGAACAAACGTGGCTGATGTTCTCTCAGTATGGCAAACCTACTTTCAAAGTCTGCTAAACCGGAATGACGAAGTAACCCCCATTAGAGCAATAGCTCCGCCAGGTGAAGAGGTCTTTGTCGAATATCCCACAGTAGAGGAAGTAGACGCAGCTATTAGTCGATTGAAGAACGGCAAGGCACCTGGTCTCGATGGAATCCCCGCAGAATTAATTAAACTCGGAGGCGCTACTCTTGCAACAAGTTTATACGATCTCGTCGTTTGTATTTGGGACCAAGAAGAGTTGCCGGAGAATTGGAAGACCGCACTCATATGTCCGTTGCATAAAAAAGGCGACCGTCTTAAATGTGAAAACTTTCGTGGCATAGCTCTATTGAACACTGCTTACAAAGTGTTGGCTAATGTTGTACTTGCCAGGCTCATCCCTTTCGCCGAAAACATTATTGGCGACTATCAGTGTGGCTTTCGTACTAACCGATCGACCACTGACCAGTGTTTTACCATGAGGATGATCTTGGAAAAATGTTGGGAGTATAACATAACCATTCATCAACTATATATAGACTTCCGGCAGGCAATGACAGTATAAACCGCGACAACCTTTGGGCCGCGCTCATATGCCTAGGTATTCCAGAGAAACTCGTTTCTCTGTGTAAATTAACAACGTCGGAATCTGCATGTAGAATTGTAATTGAAGGAACTGTTTCAGACTCTTTTCAAATAACATCTGGTGTTCGACAGGGAGATGCACTCGCGCCTGTGGTGTTCAATTTGGCGCTTGAGCACGTAGTGAGGAAAAGCAACATTGAAACTTCGCGCTGTATATTCAATAAATCAGGTCAAATTCTTGGATATGCAGATGATATCCTGCTTCTTGGCCGAAGACCTAGCGACATCGAGGACAGTTTCATACCGCTCAATCGCTGCGCAAGAAGACTTGGTTTGGAGGTGAACAGTACCAAAACGAAATTCTTAACAACACCCAGGAACATCTCCATGGCAAATCTCGAAATTGGCGACCATAACTTTGATAGCGTCGAAAATTTTAAATACCTCGGGTCACTTATAACATCCTTGAATGATATGCAGGCAGAAATAAAAGCCCGAATCGCTGCCGGACAACGAGTTTTCTACGCCCAATCAAAATTATTGCGATCTAAACACCTATCGCAGTCGTGGAAGCTCGCACTTTATAAAGCACTTATAAGACCTGTGCTGACTTTCGGAAGCGAGAGCTGGACCATGACCTCTAACGATTGTAGATTATTATCTACCTTCGAAAGGAAGGTCATCCGTTCAATTTTTGGTCCTATTAAAGTTGCGAACAATGAATATCGGATTCGCATGAACCACGAAATAAAGCAACTTCTCGGAGGTAGCGATATTATCGGCTTCATCAAATCTAATCGAGTGAGATGGCTCGGCCACGTTGCAAGGTCCCCACAACAACGAATGATTCACAAAGTGTTCCATCAACAACCAGCCGGAGTACGTCGTAGAGGAAGACCCCGACTGCGCTGGCGTGACGACGTCGAACAAGACCTACTCGTATTAGGATGTCGAAATTGGAGGACGAGAGCGATGGACCGAGACGGATGGAGGACCATAGTGCGGGCGGCAAAATCCCTTCATGGGATGTAAATGCTAGAGAGAGAGAGAGAGAGGATGCATGTCAGAGCAAAATCGGTGCTTGCATATATCACCGATATGAGGATTGGTCGGTAAAAGCAGTTAGCCATGCTTCTCGATCGCTAACAAAGGCCGAGATAAGGTATGGACAGATCGAGAAAGAGGCATTCGGTTCAAGGAAGGGAATTCCTGTCTACACTGCGGATAGACATCAAAGGTGGGCGTGTACATTACTCCTGTATGATTTCAACATTGAGTACGTCGCAACGGATAAATTTGGATATGGAGATATTCTTTCACGTCTAATAGGTGCACAAGTGAAACAGGATGGTAGTCCTCATAGCAATAATAGCATCGCTTCAGTTAGAGGATGATCTGCGAAATTCACAGGTAGATACAATCAATCCTTTAACCAATCACACATTCAATGATAATCAGGGCAACTCGACAATGTGAAATACTGCAATCAGTTATCAGTTACGTTAATTCTAAATGGCCAAGTTCAGAAGCGATTACCAATGTGGATGTGAAGGCATTTTTCAAACGATCACAATCATTATCGATTGTCGGCAATTGCTTGATGTTATGATGTTGATTGATTATCCCGGTCCAATCAACGGATTGTATTTTTTGATCATTTTTGACGCATATTCGAAATGGCCGGGAATATTTATTACACCGACCATCACTGCGACCAAAACGGTAGTTATAATCGAAGAAAGTTTGGCTCGTTTTGGACCACCACAGCTTATCGTCTTGGACGACGGAACACAGTTCGTTTCCGCGAAATTTCAAATAATGTGTGAGCGAAACGGAATACAGCATCCCCGTTGTGCCCCATATCATCCGCTGAAAAGAGCGTTGAAGAAAATTCAAGGAGAAGGAGATTCGGTAGAGGAAACGTTACCTGTCAAATTACCGTACTACACCAAATCCAAATACACCTTCTAGATTTTCTCCAGCCGAGATTATGTTCGGACACAAAATCAGAACAACAATGGATTTATTTATTACTGCCAAATCAACAACATCACGTAGCAGATCATCGGAATAATTCGATGAATGAGCAGTATAACATAAAGCACGGCATTAAACCAAGGCATTACAAAGTTGAAGATTTGGTTTACAAAAACAATAATTTTGAATGGGTTCACGGAAAAGTCCATTCTAAAATAGGACGTAATGTATAAGGTTATTCTTAATTATTGGAATAAAATTATCAAGGCGCATGCAAACCAATTAATGGCAAGATCATCACATCAACAATTCTCACCAGCACAGGATTGGGCCAGTCCGTCTTCCATGCCATGTGAAAAGCGAACCGCGAAAGAGTTGGAAGTGCTTCGGCCCCAGAACAGAATGCAAAGATAAAAAAAAATCCGAGTTCTTTATTTTGAGTTGATGCTGAAAATTGCGGCTATATTTTAGCATTTTATCACTTATAACGTAGATAATACAAATCATGAACAATTTTTAGAAAACATGGGAAAGAATATCAAAAGTTAAAACAAAAAAAGAAATGGATATGTAGGGAAATTTATTTCTACATTCTAGCCTCAAAAGTCAAGTCCAAGCTTCTGTTTGCCGGCGGTAACTTTAATAGTTTTTTAATCAGCTTAGCAAACTTTGGTATTGGTTAAATAATACGATTTCCGTTACCGTAAATCAAAATTTGGTGTGAACTATTTCAAAATAAATAAAATGTCACAATTCAAAAGCAGTAAAAATTAAGCAAAAATGGCAAACACTAATAACCCATATTAAGTTTCTGAATAGCAGGCAATATAAATTATCGGTTAGTGATAAAATCGAAATATTAAAATTCTCTGCATGCAAATAGAATGTAAATAAGCATTAAAATTACGTATTTGAACATACGAGTACATGTAAACAATTCATGTGCAATCATAAAACACCTTCTGTTTGCCATAAATAATCTTTCGCAAACAATGTTGAAAACCCTATAGGCCGTCCAACTGAAACATTTGTTGAAAAGTGGTGCAGTGGTGAATGCTTCGGCACTTGGACCGGAAAGTACTGGGTTCGATTCAGGTTTCGATAATATTCAGCTAGTGTACGTCACTGAAGCATGTCCCGACTATGGAACTCGCTAATGGAGTCAAACTCACGGACGTGAACGGTACTTGAACGTGTATTTGAACGGTAAATGTCCATAAACGAAAATAATACCCAACGTTTTTGGTTAATAAGAATGAGAATGTCGCTTATTCCATTTTCCATTGGCATTAGGTTTTAGTGCAAGGTGTTTAAATGCCATTGTCTTTGAGGCCTTAATTATTCAGTAAACTTTGACCAGTGATGGCTCTCATTCAAATTAACTTCCTCATTAACAACAATCGCAGAGTTCAAATGCTCGGGGTGTCGTTGTCATAAATTTTCAAATTACTTACGGAAAATATTGTAAGAAATCGTTTATAAATAAAATTGATGAACATCTGATCATGTAGTCGATCACCCTGCGCGCCAGGAAATACTCATGGCATATCTATTTTTATCTGTTAACGTAAATCTTTTTATGATTTCCTTTCGTCATAAAATTTTTTTGTTTTTATATTTTTAGAAGGAGCACTATATTATGTGCATATACAAGAAAATCATGTTCTTGTTAAGAAACATAAAAAATAAAATCTTAAACATTTCCTTGCGCACAATACAAAAACTTTTTAACAATCGTTTTGTATGTCATTTGTGTATAGAAAAGAAACACTTTTGACTTTTTTCTAAAAAATCTTTACTTCCAAGAAGTCGTCATTAGTTTAAGACATATAAAAATTGAGATCCTTAATATCTTAATTTTTTTTTTTTTTAGAATTGAGAAAACACATGTGTGTCAATGGACAGTGGCGGAGTATTACGCATTATGAAATAGGTATATGGATAGAAATCAGCACCCACAATTTAGTTGCTGAAGAGCCGACAGGTGTGTTTTGATATAATCTTTACCGGTCGAATTAAAAGCGGTTGCAATTATATAGTAAACCGCAAGATCCATTTTTTCAATCAATTACTTTACATATACTTAATGCGGTTTGAAAACTTATCTTATGTACCACATTTATTATCGAACAAAAACCAAACCACACGAAAATGATTTTCCACTTTATTAAGCAGCAAATTATTGAATTAAAAAATAAATCTAATTTTCATCGTTAAAATGTTCGCGTAATTTCGCGCGAAATTTTTTGATGGCCTCTTGAGTACGCTAATTAACAATCCAAAATATTACTTACGTGTGCGCCGGTGAATGAAACGAGGGTGGTGCAGCCGATGGATCCCACAAATAGCGTGCATCATGAGCTCGTTGCTCCACCGATGTTAACGGTGGATGAAATGCTACAAATGCCGACGGTATATGCAATGGATATCCTCCGCTTGAAACACTCGAGTGTCCGGCATGATGAAATTGATGAATTTGAACTTGATCATGAAATGTCGTTTCTTTTTCGGGCATTTTAATCGATTTTTTGTTTATTGAAAACTTACTCGATTTATTAATATAAATTAATGCACAAATGTTAAAAAAAATCACTTAAATTCGATAAATCATATTTTCCAAAAATCACTCATATTCACTTTATTGATATATTTTATATAATAAAAAATATTTTCACAATCACGATCACTCAATATTTTTTTATATAGATTCATATACGTTATGTATATATAAAACAATCACAAAACACGCGCGCGCGATATTAAATCACAACTTCTTACACAAAAAGCAACTCAAAAATATAACTAAAAATGCGATCACTGTTTTCTTTACTCTCTGGCATGTCCAAACTCAAACTAAAACATCTTACTAAACAAATTAAAGAAAAAAACAAAAACGTTGTGAATTAAAATACATGATCTCAAACAAAAAAAAAATATAATAAATAAAAAAACGAATAAGAAGAAAAAATGATCGTGCGATTTCTCTTTTTCAAGAAACCTCTTTTTTCTCAAGATCGAGTAGCAATCCCATATTATAATATAAACGTGCGAGACAGAGAATGCAGATCAGTTGATCATTTTATCCGTGTATAACAAATATCTCTCAAGGTGGGAGTTAACGATCGATTGTTTGAGTGAGTAAGATATAATTATAAAATTGTGTACGAGTGTGTGTGTTGTTGTTATGATTGTTCGATCATTTCAAGAAATATACATTTTTTGGGTCTCTGTTGATTGATCTCGAGAAACCTGAACATACAGCTATATTCAACACACAAAATAATAACTTAATCAACGATCGAGTGTGATCGCGTTTTTTCTTTTAATATTTGGGGGGAATATACCTATATGTAGGTATAAAAAAAAAGTTTGATTTATAAGATAAATAATGATCGTGGTTGGGCGGAATATTGGGTTTACTAAATAAAAATTGGTGGGGGTATTATTATTACTATCATTGTTATTATTTTTCACCTTGTTTTAATCCAAGATAGCGCTATATGGATTAAGATGTTTGATTTTTTTTATAGTTGTATAAAATTGAGTGATCATCACATTTTATAATTGAGATATCAATTTAATTTTTTTTTCTGTAGAGGATGGTGGTCTTTAAATTGTGTGTTGATTGATATTGACATATTAAGTAACTGAAAATATCTTCCGCGATATTCATACAACTGCACACTATATTATGTATTATTTATTATGATATTGTACTTTGACAAAGGCGACAACAGCTTAACAAGGTAAAATTGGAGCAGCAGCCCTTTATACGCGTTTACTTAAATATCTGATGAGTCGTCTGAAAATTCGTCATGATTACTTCGCCTCGTAATTGAGTGTAAAGTCATAAAATCGATAATTTTCCAATTTAAAGAAACAAATCTGTATTGTTTGCAAGACAAACTTTTAACCAGCTACTTTTAGTGATCCAAATCAGTTTGTGATTTTTTAAATAGTGTAAAAAGCTCCACTTTAGGTGGGAACCCTGGTGTTCCTCAAGGGTTGCTTTCAGAAAAAATAGGTGAAATGTTCACAGATTATGGCTTTTATTGACCCCTACGATGACCAACATGCTCGAATCGGGTAGGCTATAGCCGGGCTGTATAGGGCTCAGTAAAGAAATGGCGCCTGAGCAGGAACCTGAAGGTCACGAAAAATCGTACATCGTTGAATGGTTAGACCGCATGGCTTCAAGGTCATACGGTAAACCTAATAAGTCATCCAAGTGGTTTCTCAATTCATCTTGATATCAGCACTTCTTAATTTTAATACAGTTAAATTTCATGGTAGTGCAGTTTCTAACAAATAACAAAAATAAATATGTATTAGTAAGTACACTGTTAAAACATTTTTTATAAGAATTTTAGGTGAAATAAAACAAAAATCATGAAAACAAAAATCAGTTTTTTCCTTATGATAATTAAGAGAAGCACATCGTCATTTCCTTACTATCTACGATTCCAATAACTATCTTGTTCCGTTAATGCTGCATTCCTATTTAAATATTTATGGTAAAATTCAACGTGCGCCAGTCAATACATTCAATGAATGAGTTTTACTCAAAAAAATCTATCGCGGCCTACCAAAGGTTAAGCCTATAGCATTCATTCGATAACAGTGGCATTTTGGTACAAACTCTGCGATGACTTGTTATTAGCCATTAAAAGTATTTCACCCAGACTCCATGAGTGCACTGTATAAATTCTACTCAAAAATCTCGTCCATCCGTTTTGGAATGTCACTGATGTGAAGAAAGAATTAGAAAGAGCCGATATAAATCTTTAACTTGTTTCTTATATTCTTAAAACATGGCGAGGGGTCATATCTTTCCAATATCGTAGAGCTGTCTATTTTAACAATGTGTTTAACAGTGTAAAAACTAACACATACAATTTTCTAGAATTGTCTTATTGGATTCGTATACATATTGCATAATCTTATCGCAAACCATCCCATTTTTTTTTCATTGATCATCATTTGTTGAAACGTGCGGGTTTCAGGCTTTTTTTGAGGATCCCATGATAAATAGCTATATTGGCCAACAACTTCAATATAAAACTTACTTCCTATCCGAAATAGTACATTGATCCACTATTCAATAATAACTATAAGCTGATAGCTTGGGTTCTTGGTGATTTTTGAATTCTGAGTATGGCACAGAAATATTCCAAATCTTGACGATTCTAGAACTCGAGGTGGAGTATCTCATAAGAGGTCTGCCTAGCCGAGCGACAGACTCTAAGGATATTTTAATAAAAACCCTAAAAGCGGAATTACTGGATTCGACAATGATATGCAAAAATTCTCACGTAACAGAAAAATCCGAATTGGTGATCCAGGAATTACAGGAACGATATAGCGAATACATCAGAAGTGTGAATAGCAGAACTCTTACATTCCTACTCGAAGTAGAAGAATAGCGGCAAGCTCTTCTTCTTAAAAATTAGATAATTTGTTGTCTAACGACTCTTATAATGCCTCTTCACGTCCAAAAAAAACACCCTTCTCCATTGAAAAAACCTGGATACCACAAAACTATCCCATGTTTTATTCTTGGAGCCAAAACAGTTAAAGAGATCCGTCGTAGATTTCTTCATACGTGCTGGGTCTCAAAACAACGGCACCAACACTCGGAATAACCATGAGACTTCCAATATTAAAACCTCCTCTTTTCACAAATGCGCAATACGATGACTGCGCGGAACGGCTTCCAACCCAGAGAAATCAAAAACCTGCAAAGTTTACATTAGATAATTTTTATAAGATCCAGCAAAAATGGAATTTACCGACCAAATGGCACAATGGTTAAAGCTTTGGCGATTGGATCGGGATGTACCGGGTTCGAATTTCGATAGATCATCAACAGATTACGACCTCTGTTGAAATGTAACACATCTATGACCCCCTGTCGGTGTGCAAAACTCATGGACCGCCCCATCTTCCATGCCATGTTCGTCTTCGAGTTGGCTGAATATGCATAAAATAAGGACGGAATAAGCAAAACCGCGAAGGAAAACGGGTTTCCGAAGGAATAATTAACTAAGGTTTTATATTTTTATTTTAACAAAAACAGATAAACTCCTAGCAACATGTGCTAGTATGAGAAATTCACTTCTTACATATTTTAGCACATCCCACTACAAGGACGAAATTTCTGGGGAATAGAGAGATCAAATGACCCTCGGCCACCTGCAGAAATTGCAATTCGATCAAAACAAATGTTGAATATTCCTCTTGATAGTATAGAGCGTCAGTTAGCGAATTGGCAAAGGATTCAATTAAATTCATAAGTGACGACTATTTAAAATTTCACCGGATTTTCTCCCAACTCAAAACTGCTGACGGAACTTCGATTAAAATTAAGGAATATATTTTATAGGAATATATTTGGCTTTGCTGATGTTCGGTAATAAAACAGAACAAATTCGATTCTTAAAGTTCAAACTTCACTTCTTCTCACTTCAGCCGGTAGAGCATGAGATTCTTAATCTCAGGATCACAAGATTGCCGCTAATTTATTGGTTTCGCATCTCTCTCTCTCTCTCTCTCTAGCATTTACATCGCATAAAGGGATTTTGCCGCCCGCACTATGGTCCTCCATCCGTCTCGGTCCATCGCTCTCGTCCTCCAATTTCGACATCCTAATACGAGTAGGACTTGTTCGACGTCGTCACGCCAGCGCAGTCGGGGTCTTCCTCTACGACGTACTCCCCGGCTGGTTGTTGATGGAACACTTTATGAATCATTCGTTGTTGTGGGGAATAATCGCAATAATTTTGATTGGGCGTAGAAAACTCGTTGTCCGGCAGCGATTCGGGCTTTTATTTCTGCCTGCATATCATTCAAGGATGTTATAAGTGACCCGAGGTATTTAAAATTTTCGACGCTATCAAAGTTATGGTCGCCAATTTCGAGATTTGCCATGGAGATGTTCCTGGGTGTTGTTAAGAATTTCGTTTTGGTACTGTTCATCTCCAAACCAAGTCTTCTTGCGCAGCGATTGAGCGGTATGAAACTGTCCTTGATGTTGCTAGGTCTTCGGCCAAGAAGCAGGATATCATCTGCATATCGTGCACATCGCGTTTCAATGTTGCTTTTCCTCACTACGTACTCAAGCGCCAAATTGAACAGCACAGGCGCGAGTGCATCTCTTGATACAGTTCCTTCAATTACAATTCTACATGCAGATTCCGACGTTGTTAATTTACACAGAGAAACGAGTTTCTCTGGAATACCTAGGCATATGAGCGCGGCCCGAAGGTTGTCGCGGTTTATACTGTCATATGCCTGCCGGAAGTCTATATATAGTTGATGAATGGTTATGTTATACTCCCAACATTTTTCCAAGATCATCCTCATGGTAAAACACTGATCAGTGGTCGATCGGTTGGTACGAAAGCCACACTGGTAGTCGCCAATAATGTTTTCGGCGAAAGGGATGAGCCTGGCAAGTACAACATTAGCCAACACTTTGTAAGCAGTGTTCAATAGAGCAATGCCACGAAAGTTTTCACATTTAAGACGGTCGCCTTTTTTATGCAACGGACATATGAGTGCGGTCTTCCAATTCCATTTCCAAGCTCTATTCTGGTCGCTGCACCAACCTTTTTTAATGCGCTACCAATTTACATTAGGAAGGACATTCATTTGAAGTCCTTTTTACCTAGAGTTAAACAATGGCTATTTGAAACTGTTGATATCTCCTATTTATTCAGGGTTATTACATAAAACTTGATGTATTTAGTCACATATTATGAAGTTGAAATTTAGTAGTAAAAGTAGTAGTATTGGTAATGGTAGTAATAGTATTAGTATCTTAGTCATTTTATTGTAAGCTTTTATCACATTTTATTCTCATTTTAATCATTTAATTTTGTAAATATTAGGATTATGTTGTATTTTTATGTATTACGCGAATTTGCTTCTGCCGTTTTTTCGGCACAAAATTCGTTATATTTTTTTGAATAAATAAATAAATAAATAAATAATAAATAAAATAAATAATAAATAATTCTCCGGCAACTCTTCTTGGTCCCAAATACAAACGACGAGATCGTATAAACTTGTTGCAAGAGTAGTGCCTCCGAGTTTAATTAATTCTGCGGGGATTCCATCGAGACCAGGTGCCTTGCCGTTCTTCAATCGACTAATAGCTGCGTTTACTTCCTCTACTGTGGGATATTCGACAAAGACCTCTTCACCTGGCGGAGCTATTGCTCTAATCTATCTAATTACTTCGTCATTCCGGTTTAGCAGACTTTGAAAGTAGGTTTGCCATACTGAGAGAACATCAGCCACGTTTGTTCTCAATTCTCCATTCCCGTCTTTTATGGCTGTACTTCTTGAGTGGAAGTCTTTAGTGAGATTCCTGGCATTAGCAAAACAGTCTCTTGAATTTCCTACTTCCGCTTGGAAGCTGATGTTTTCAATGCATGACCTCATATGATCGCGTTTCTTTTGTCGAAGGTATTTAATCGTGGCTTTCCTTGCGCGTAGGTATTCTGCTTGAGTGCTTCTCGTGTTGCGAGCCAACCATTTTTCACAAAGCTTTCGTTTATTTTCGACGACCAGGCGGCATTGATCATCGAACCAATCATTGCAGGATCTCGGCGGTCTTCTGCCGATAGTGTTTTGCGCCGCGGTGGTTATTTTTTTATTTTATTTTATTTTTATTTTATTTTAAATTTTACCAAACAAGGTATATACATATTGTAAAAATATTCTTATGAAGTAATTTTGCATAGTTAAATATATAAATTCTTATTTTCTAACAAATTTGTAAAACATTTTCGATATAAAATAATTCGTTAACTTATTCTTTCAAATTTTTATTTTATTTTTATTATGATACTTAAAAATTAAATATTAATGTTCTTGCTAAGTTTATTCTTACGGGTTCATACAAACCTACGATTGGTGTGACTCGGAGTACTTAGTGTCCTCACCAATAGTAGTTAGGTAGCAACCCCAACATAGAGTCCGTTATATAAACTAAAAATTTATTTAAATTGCGATCTTTATGGCAATATTATTATTTAAATTAGTTTCCCTATTATAATCAGTATTGTTGTCAAACCTATTTATGTTCAAAATTCTAGAGTTAATCAATGAAATGCACGTCGTGTCGGTTAAAAATTTTTCTTGTTAAAATAAAATTGGTTAAAATTATTCTTACTATTATTCAGGTGATTAATTCTCTCGGTTGTGGTGAAATCTCGGAATGCGGATAGGGATTTCTCCATATTTTCTTTTGAGATGTCGTATGCATGGTAAAAGTTAACCAGAATATCCTTCAACTTCTCCACACAGGTTGGAAATCCTTCCTTTCTGAGAATTAACTTAAGGTCTACGAACGTTGTGCCTCGGAAGCTTGTGCCGGCTTTTAAATCCTTGTACTGAGCAACGTATAGTTTTGCCGCTTCCAAGATTTTGTCTTCTCTGAGGCGCCCGACGAGGTATCTTCCATCGCCATTAGATGAGATAATACCCATCCTCACTGCTGGTGGAAAGACTGGATCAACGAAAGATGCTGATGGGGAGCCTGAAATTAAACCTCCGTTGGTGTTAGAACTGGGTGAACTTGTGATGTTGATGGTGGGCAGATCCTCGATGTTGTTGGAGTTGAATGAGTTTTTGACTTTGACATTGCTCACACCCTCAGGATGGATTGTTGGACCTTTTAAAAAATTTGGGTATTCTTCGGTGTTGTTCTTCCGATGGATGGTGTGTCTTGAGGGATCGTTTCGTCTGAAAATTGAGGATGTCGGTGGAGGAATGTTGATACTTGAAGGCGGAGTACCGGCAAGTGATTGAATAGGTGTCGATGGAGCACTCTTGATGCTTGAAGCTTCAGTGGTAACGAGTTGTTGAACGGGTGTCTCGATCCCTGAAGTAATAGGTGTCGATCGAGCACTCTTGATGCTTGAAGCTTCAGTGGTAACGAGTTGTCTAACGGGTGTCTCGATCCCTGAAGTTGGTGAGCTGGCGAGTGGTTGAACAGTAGTCGATGGAGGTATGATGTCAGATCTGCGGAATTGTTTTGTCCTTGTCATCTTTGAGTGATATGGTGAGCGGGCGTGTCGCTCAAAAGATGAATTGATCTTCAAGTCATGATTTGTCCAGTCCGATTTATAAATTTTTTTCCCGTACATAAAACGCCAACAACCAGTATCTTCCTTGTTTTTACCTAGTTTGTCGACTGTCACATGATTTTTGTTGTGATCCAGTTTGTTCGCGCATTTTTTGTCATTATCGTTTTCGTTATTCCTATTGTTGGCGGACTCATTTTTCTTCTTGAAGAATTTTTCACAAATCAGAGTCATGTCCTTTTTCAGGTGTTCTCGGAGAGTATTAATCGTTGCTGCATTATCAATTTCTTGAGCTAGGGACGAAAATCGATTCGACGTAGGAATAGAGTAGTTGACTACACTATCATCATTGTTATCATTAGGAGGCATAGTTCCGGAAATTGTTGCATTTAGAACTGCTTGTTCGATGGTCTCGTCAATCGATGATAATCTTTCCTTCAAGATGCTTGTGATGTTTGATTGCAGCCTCTCGATTCGCTTTTCTAAAGACGTTAAGCTGTGGACGAAGATCTGATGCTCGTCTGTTAGCATTTTAAACTGATCCGTGTTTAATCTTGTTGTGTGCGAATATTTTTTTGAGAGGTCTGTCATGCTGTCGGATATGAATTTGGTCGTCTCGTCAAGTTTTTCAAATATTTCACTGGTTGTATTGTATGAGCTAATGCATGCACCACAGACATAATGTGATGTGATTTGCGATCGCAACGTGGTTGATAGTGTTTTCCAAGTTCTCGGAAAACCCGCACATATTGCGTGAAAGTGTTTTTTGCATAGTCCGTTACATTCAATTAACTCATCACTAGCACTAACATTGTTGTTATTAAAACAATTTGGCCATTCGCAACCCATGATGATTAACTATGAATTTTTTGTCAACGTTTGAAAATATCACTGACCAGCACAATACAAACGATAAATTTACAGTTTATTTTTACAACGTTCTCTGTTTTTAAATTCGGTTAATTGAATTTTTTGTCAACGTTTGAAAACATCACTGACCCACAATATCAAACGATAAATTTTACACACAAATTAAAATTTAAACTAAAAGTAAACCAAACGATAAATTTACAGTTTATTTTAGCAACGTTCGTTATTTTTAAAATCGGTTAGTTGGACACAAATTTAAAGTTAAAGTAAAAGTAAACCGTCACTACACTAAAATATTGAACTAATTATGTTAAAATAAAATAAAATAAATTTATTTATTGCGGAGCGAATTAAAACACGTCTATTCACGACGAAAGTCAAACTTGCAATGACTTATGGCTGACTGTATAGCGTGCCACTGCTCCTGGATATTAGGAGGAGCTCCTTCGTTGTTGCTGGACCGCTCTAAATAGTTAGTGACAGCTGATTGGTAACTCTGCAGTTTCGCATCACTAGTGTCAATATTCTGTTCTAGTAGGTGAATACGCCCTAATCCGTGCTGCTGTGATGATGAGAATCGAATCTTAACTTTATCTAATGCGTTCTGTTGTTCCCTAGATAAAATGTGGCGGTCATGAGGCACGATCTCATTTGCTGATGTTGGTTTTTAGTTTAGATCTATCATGTTTATCTCGGATTCAGAAATGTGAAGGTTGAATGCATTCCAAAAATCTGTTCCTAATTATAATTTCAGCCCATTATCTACCTGAGATTTAAATGGTTGATACACTAGTCCTTGGTCCAATAAAACTGCTCACCCCTGTTCCTAGCCCCACAGTCAAAAAAGAACATCCGGGTAGCTTTCTTGTGACAATCCGTGAAGAAATAGCCGTTCTCCCGCAATTAAAACAGATAAAATCTCTGTTACATGTTAGTGCCGGTCTGGGGTCTCTAGAGTTATCACCTGTGGCCTGATTAAATCTTTGCTTTAGCTGATGGTTGATGGCACACACTTAGTGTTCAACTAACCTCTGATCTTCATCATCTTTCAACTCTGTTCCCATTGAGCCTGTATATGAAAACTCATGTATTTTACGAGCCCGTGGATCAAACCACCTGCCGTCTGAGAGGCATTTTATAGTAATCAGCATTTGCGAATAAGCGTGTGGTATGGTAATGTCAGACTTGCTTCCGGTTTTTATTTCCAAATCTTCTCCACAACACCTCCAACGAACTGCAACGGCGATGTTTCTTCTTTTGAATTGCCTGATAGAATTCTTGAGCGGTTTCTTTGGGGTATCGTTGTTTCCGATTGTTGAGCATCCGGCGCACATCATTGTCCGTTGCGCTTGGGAAGAAACGAACCCTCATGGCTTGTATCACCTGATCCCAAGTAGTAACTTCTGGATTGCGGTCGACCGTACTCCAGAACTACTCGAATGCGTCATCCTCTAGACATAAGTCTAGGACCCGTACTACCTGGTCAATGGGAATATCAGATCGTGACACATGCCATTCGATTCGCGGCAGCGTGGCCTTGGAATTTGACCTTCCATGTTGTTAGTTTTTGTCGTACTAAGTACTATAATACTAAGTTATAGCAGGTAGGTAATTTGGGGAGTTTAGTAGAATTATGGGGCATGTTGTCATTGAATTCCTCAGAACTGTTAAATTTCAAGTTATCAAAGCTATGGCCGAGATCGTCTTGAGCTTCTCTAATATCTTGCATACTTACGGGAGTATTCTTCTTTATCTGCTGAGTGACTTTATTTGAGATCCAGCTCACCTTGAGCCAGTGACCTACTTGGACCAGCCTTATTTTGAGGACTCAATGGAGGGTTCTTACACTTGTGTTTTCGCAAGTTCGGGAAATTCAATTATTATATCTGTTATTAATACTTCCAATATATTGGGCTGCCGACATACATAAAATACAAGATCGTGTTGACTTCTGTCTAACAAAAGGCGATTTAGAGGAGTAAAGGAGAGGTCTGAAGGAAGACTAAAGTGATAAAATTAATAAGAATTGCAATTTTCTAGTCCCTACTCAAGTACCGAAATATCTTTTCCAACTGCTTTTTTGATAGCTGTATCGTCTGCAAATGTTGCTATAGGTACCTTGAAAATTCGGCAAGCCCCTCGTATAAAAATAAAAAGAATAAACACACGTCAACTTTAGAAACCAAAACGTAAACTGTATTCCCGTGGTTCTCAACTCGATCCATATTCCATATGCACATACAGCTAAATACCTTGGCGTGACTCCCGATGCTAAGCTAAGGTAGAAACAACACTTTAAGAAGAAAAAAGACGAGTTAAACGTCAAATATGGGAAAATGTACTGGCTCATGGGTAGAAATTCCGAGCTCGCAATACACTACAAATTGTTTCTATGGCTGCGGGCATATAGACAAATGCTAAATCAGTATGGACCTATGGTATCCAATTTTGGGGTTGTGCCAAGAAAACCAATGTACAAATGATACAATGCTTTCAAAATAACGTGCTACGATGGATTGTGAATGCCCCATAGTGCATTAGGAATGACAGCCTTCATAGGGACTTGTAGATGGAATACGTCACCGATGAAATAAAGAAACAAGCAAGGAAACACGTACAGCGATTATCTCAACATGAAAATGCAGATATCCGTCGTATGTTGGACACCACCAATGGTGCAGGGAGACTCCAAAGGCAAAAACCGCTGAAACTGGACAGTTCTAATTAGAATAAGAACGTTTTACATTATTTCTTTAGTTCTGTTATAATTAGAGAGTTCCTGCTTCTTGCCCAGGGCTTCGAGCAGAATTTTTTATTTTTTGAATTGTTTCAGGATCACCTAAAATACATATTATGTCCTTCTGGCTAAGAATCTAGCTAGTGCCTATTTCGTGCACAGAGGAAAGGCAATTTTGCAACCACCTAATAATATTACACGTTTCCCCAAATTTATAATTTTAAAAATTTAAGAAAAAATTATAAGAATTTTCTTACCTGGTAACTATACTTTGTAAAAAATTTTGTAGTCTCGGATGTCTCAGATTCATTAGCGTTGCTTGGTGTTGTGAGCTGGCGGAATTTCAAATCGACACGGCGGTTAGTTAAATTTCACTTCACTAGCCAGGATCTAAATTTTATCACTTTAATCACGTTTTAGTTGTCCTTGAAAATTCGCATTGTTTGTCGCCCTTTCGAAATTGTGCGATGAATTCAGCTTCAATCGATGATAAAGGTACATAGTCGTGCCGTATGCAAGACCACCCGTTTGCACCATGTAACAATAATATGTTACTAGAGATTTTTGATGTACCTTGGAGGTGATCAATTTCTTGACTTCATTCCAATAATATTGCGTCGAGTATTCAACTTTCTGCGATATCATTGCACGGCAACTCATTGCTCAACAATTTCACCTCATCGGTTTGTTTGTGATTACGATTAACTTTTCGTATTAGAAGGCATATAACGTTTAACCCGCATCAGCTTTGTTCTGCATCACTTCTGCATTGATGATAACGACATGTAATTTCTTATTCCAGGCACGTGCTGAATGATTTAAACAGCGAATATTATAATCATAATTTTTCTGTTCACTGAAATCGAAAGTAAAATTCGAAATGTTGTATGTCTAATACTTTTTGTAATTTTGTCTCTGTTCAGATTAAGACAGACTTCTGTGTGATCGCTACCTTCTTCTGGTTAATAATGATCGTCGAAATCGGCGTAAACATTGGACTCTTCTTTACTCTGATAAATAGCTTCGCTGCGATCATTGAGAGTTTCGTTTGTCAGTAGGCTCGAGAGACGATGAACTTCTGCTTTGTTGGCATAGAAACACCTATATGCTTTCAACTCGGCCGATCTTAAACTCGTACCTCTTAAATTTGCATAAAATTTTGTTTTACCGTTGCAAGGAGTTCGACTCAATTCATAAGGAGTTCGACTTTCTGACGATTTTTTCGTTCTGCAATACCGTTCTGTTGACGAATATTTTGAACATACTGCTGGAATTCTTTAAATCGCTGGAATGCTTTTGACTTTTCTTTCAGCAAACCACCGATGCATCGGAGGCCTATTATACGATGGCACTTTAATCTTATTTAAGTCTCCGTCAATTTTTGTGATACGTGTTTCGTTCTATCGCGGTATTCTCGCCCAACACGTGCCTTGTGCATTGTAATTATTGAATTAATTGTATTATTAACTGTATTTGATTCTTCTGTTGCACCTTGTCTCATTATTTCATGTAAAATTCGCACTTTGATGTCCGGAGAGTCGCACTCGAGAAAACTTTTTTGCGCTCATGCTTCCTTTAAATTTCTCTGATCATCTTCTACGCACTGTGCTCCTCTCTTTTGCATTTTCGTTCTTCCGATATTTTGTGGTTGTCATCGACGCTCCATCAAGCTTCAATTGTGTTTACACCCTGAAACGATAATTGAAATAAAAGCCAGAAATTAGCCGAGAGATTGCACACAATTTAATTTCCAAAATATGTTAATGTTATACAATTACCATAACCCCATAACCTTTGTTGCAATACCTTTGTTGGAATAAGAACAACCACTAGTTTTCCTTTGCACTTTACACAGAAGACAAATCAAAAAATGTGTTTTTATTCCTGTGCCGACATGTTCGATGCGTTTACGGTATTTTAGAAGTCAATATTTTTACGAAAAAAATATTTTTACTTCTAAAATCCCGTTATTCTATCGAAAGCGCATCGAAACGAAAAACGTGATTACAACATGTCGGCCACAAATATTCTTGACAGTTTTTTTAAAGCAAATAGAGGATGATTTACACAGCCGTTTTATATTTGGTATTGTTGTACCGCCGTTTTGAGATAACACATTTTTAACTTTGTTTAAGGGGACTAGTTTTGGGTTCATGTTACACGCTGCGCTAAATACTACCTTATGTTAAATGTTGCGTCGAATATGTGACATTTGAACGTAAAATGTTATACAGAAAAACCAACGGACAAATTGGGGAGTCCGCTAAATCCGAATGATTTAAAATTTAATCTATTCGGTCGAATTTAATCTGGGACAGAACTCAGGCATTTCTTAGCCGATTAGGTTGGGATCGGGTATGTTGGATGGAAATGGGATTCTTAAATGATTTTTGGAAGAAGTTCTGGAATATGGCCACCTGAGACGGAACTCGATCGATTCTTAACCGATTATAATGGGATTTGGTATGTTAAGTGGAAATGGGATTCCTAAAAACATCCCTTATGAGAAAGATCTTATATTTTACCAAAAATTTGCGGTTCAGGTGGAGCTTGAATCCCGTTCTTTTCTTTTATTTACAAAATGCAACTAATAGTGTGTATAGGCCCACTTTTATAGTCGCACTTTTATGGACCCACTTTTATGGTCCGGGTTTTATGGACCAAGTTTTATGGACCTTGTGTGGACCAGTGTACGGCGGCTGTAAGGACTTGCGCAGTGCGTCCATACGTAAGAAAACATGAGTACAAGTCTTGAGTTCCTGACTGACGAATGTTTTTTCGGTGCAGTACCGAGATGCTGGTGATGGATTTAGTTCGGCGAAGTGATTTTTTAACTGTGTCACGAAGTCGCTTTGTGGGACTGTATTTTAGTTGTCCAGGAATTGTCCAGGTAGTCTTATCGTGGTCCCGTAAACTAACTCAGCACAGGAAGCTTGCAATTCCTAACTGAATGACGAGTGCGGTGCCATTTTTCAACCATGCCATTACACTTTGGATTATAAGCCGTGGTTCGTACACGTTTGAACCCTAGTAATTTGAATAGTTCTTCGAACAGTTCGGATTCGAACTGAGTTCCCTGATCTGTAATAATGGATACTGGAACGCCAAAACGGGATATCCAAGTTGTATATACGGCGAACGCGACAGTGGCAGCCGTTATGTCTGGTACAGGAACCACCAACGGGTGCCAACGCGTGTAACGGTATATTAGCGTGACACAGTATCGCTGGCTATCAGAAATCGGGAATGGACCAATGATGTCGAGGTGTATTTCTGCTAAACGTTGCGAAGCTACAGTGAAATTGGCGAGAGGTGAGTCGGTGTGCCTTGAAAGGTTAGGGCCAGATAACATTTTTAGTTAATATATTGGTGGTAGCTTGAATACCGGGGTGCAAAAGATTGTGAAATGATTCGAAAACTTGTTTCCGGAAGTTTAACGGAATGAATGGTCGAGGTGTACCAGTAGAAATATCGCAATAAATGTGTTTATTGGAGCTAAACGTTATTGGGACTTGCTTGAGATTTAGTGACATGCTGTTACTATGCAAGAGTTCTCGCAATTCTGCATTATTAGTTTGTGCATTCGCGATTATTGTATAGTCAATACTTTCAGGAACGGAAATTTGATCTATACGTGATAAGGTATCTGCAACGACGTTGTTAACGCCGGAGATGTGCTCGATATCGGTTGTAAAGTGACCGATGAAATCTAGATGCCAAAATTGACGTGGAGATGGTTTATCCGAATTCTGATAAAATGCGAACACTGGGGGCTTGTGGTCGGTAAACAATGTGAACTCACGACCTTCGAGAAGATGCCGGAAGTGCTTAATGTCCGAGTAAGCTGCGAGCAGCTCTCTATCATAAGCACTGTAACGTTGCTGCGTCTCAACCAATTTGCTGTACCACTGCTCCGATTGCGTGATCGGATGCGTCAACCATAACTGCCAACCGAGCGTCGGGGATTGGGTGTGCAAGGAGTGCAAGGAGTTATTCTTCTTGTATCCTTTCAAGAAGTCATTAAGCAAAACTTGGTCTGCGGCAGCGCAGGGAATAAAACGTCTGTAAAAATTGAGCATACCCAAAAATCATTTGAGTTGATGAACCTTTACAGGCTGTTTGAAATTTTTAATGATTTGAACTTTGTCTGAAGGTAGAAGAATGCCTTAGCCGTTTATTAAATGGCCAAGAAATTTAATTTCGGGTAATGCAAAGACGCATTTGTCGGAATTAACGACTAAACCATGTTCTGATAATTTCTGAAAAAAAAAATCTTGAGATGTTCAAGATGATTTTCGAATGACTTAGATGCAATCAGAATATCTTCTAAGTAGACGAAGCAGAATTTGAGGCCGAATAATACAGAATGTATCAGTCTTTGAAAAGTCTGTGCTGCATTCCTTAGGCCGAAAGTCATGTTGGTAAATTCAAAAAGACCAAAAGGTGGTGAGATGGCCGTCTTGGGTACGTGCGATGGTTCAATCGGGATTTGGTGGTACGCTTGAACAAGATCGATAGTCGAGAAAAATGTACAACCCGCGAGTTGGTATGAAAAGTCCTGACAAATACCTTGCGCCATCATATTGTTGAATTCGACTTTTGCGATTTCAAGTTTGTCCGGTGCTAAGCGACGTGTTTTTGCGAAGCTTGGCTGACCAGTAGTCTCCAGCCGATGCGTGACGTTATGCTTGATAGCAGTGCTGCTTAATGAGCGACTCTTGATCTCCGGAAATTGTTTAAGAAGGTCTTGAATCTGTGTAGGGACTGTTGATTAATGTATGACAAACTTTGAACTGCCATATGTGTGAGTAGACCTGTAACAGACAGTGAAGTCACTGGATCGATGATCTTTCGTCTACTAATGTCAACTACGAGACCTGTGTGTCTTAAAAAAATCTGCACCTAGTATAGGCGTCAAAACGTCTGCACCGGTACGCTAGCACCGGTGTACCGTTTGCTGCATACAAATTTAGAGTAGATATTGCTTTTAATGGTTTAAAATTTTTACTAGGTACTATTGAGAAGTCTGCGCCAGTATCGACAAGGAATTTAAGATTATTCGTTGTATCGAAAATTATTAGGCGACTGGAAGTGGTGTCATCATTGACTGTCGAAATTTTGTTTTGAAATGTCTGGATTTTGTAAATTACCAACATTGTTTTTAACACGATACGTGCATCCGTCAATACATTTTTCGGCTTTGTCACCGAATTTGTAATGGTAATAGCACGTTTTATATTTAGGATTAATACGTCGTCTCGAGTTAGATCGACTATACTGTATGCTGTCGGTTGAAACTTGCCTGCGAACGTGATCGTGCATTGCCTGATTGATTATGGCTGGCCGCAACTAGCTGACTGACTTCGCTTATAATGTTATTGTGGAATCGTGTTAACAATGCCTCTAAGTTCAAGGTCTGCTTGGCTGCAGTGCTTGTGGACTGCTCTTGTGAAGAACCGCTGTCGATTGCACTAACTCGTGAGTGCGACATTGTCTCCATAACCGCGTCGGTTCGTTCGGCTAACGTGATTAACCGTTTTTTCGCCGAAATCGCCGCCAGCGTTTAGTTTAAACTCGCTTAAAAGTTACAATGGTTTTTTGTCACCGAGCGAGAGACCGTGAAGAATATTATTAATTTTCGATTTTTTAGACTCTCCAAGGACGCGAATTACCTCGTCATGATACGTGGTGTAAGGCGTGTCCACTGAGAGAAAAAATTTGTTGAATCTACAAAAAAAACGATAAATTCAACAATTTCTGGGGTTGATTTTGAGCCAACAAAAAAATTATAATATTTACTGTAATTATTGTTAAAATTAATATTTTTGTTTATTGTAATTTCAATATTTAAATTGTAATAATTGTTTATTTTACAAATAATTTATGACTATTGTAAAATTAGCAAAGTGAACAAATAAATTGTCACATTTGCAATTTTTTTCAGTTCTTGTAAAATCAACAAGTAAATGATAGAAATCGTAACACATACCATGAAATTGTAATATTAACAAGTACTACAAGTAAATTGTCATGCTTGTAAAATCAATAAATAAATGTTAGAAATGGTTGTATTTACAAATAATTTGTACTTTTAGTAAATTCTACAAAAAACTTGTATTCTTGTATTCTCAACAAATAAATATTACAAATGATAATATTTACAAACAAATTATAATCATAGTAATTTCTACAGGAAATTTGTCGTTTTTGTGAAATCAACAAATCACTATAAGAAATGATAATATTTACAAACTAATTGTATTATAAGTAAATTTGCAATTATTGTTAATGTAAGATAAATATTATTAAAAAATCTGGTATAATTACCCATTACTGTAAATGATCATTTATTTTTTGACAACAGTTCAGAAGCAGTATAAAAAACGAGCTGTGTAAAATGAAACCTTTGATAGGAAAGAAAATAAAATTCTTTTTTAATATTTTTTGATTGAGCTTTACTATAGTTTTAAAGCGATTATGTTAAGAAACAGTTATAATAGTTCATGTCAAATTGCAATTCATATAAAAGAGACAAACAAATTTATGATTTTAATATATTTTTTAACAAAGTTTTATAAACAATATTTTGTTATATTTTTATCATTTTAATATTTATAAACCATGAAGCTAGCTATAACAATAAAATTATAGTGATAGTCTTCTATGTTATACTTTTGAATTTAAGTTCCAACTTGATAATAACTAAAGTTAAATACTAATACGCTAAAATTTCAAAATTTGTACAAATTGAAAAATATTATTATAACTTTAAACATATTTTCTATCATTTACAACATTTGATAAGAACACGGAACTGCCAGACGAACTGATTGTGTGTGGAATTGGCTAGGTTATAGAATTTATTAATTTTTATTTTTTCTACGTTATAGAATTCTTGAATTTTAATTATATATTCATTCGATTGGTTTAATGAATATTGTGTCAGTAAGTGTCTTTTAAAAGAATTCTTAACACTTACTAAAACCACATTTATTTATAAAACGGATGTATAATGACTAATATAATTAAAGAAAATAAATTAAATAAATATTTAAATAACAATATAATTTAAAATTAACTAATTAATGCAATTAATTCTGTGGCAATTCAACATAACCACTTAATATCAGTTAAGTGATTTTGTCAAATTTTATTTCTATCTGTTCCTTTTTGCATCATTTATGACCCAAGCCAACTTTAGACGATTTTGTATGATTTTTGACCATGTTGTGGCTATAAAACAAAACCACTTAACTACACTGAAATGCTATAATGTTACTTTATTATTTTGGAAAAAACACTCTGAATATTTACTGAATTTCAGTTAAGTGATTATGTTGAATTGCCACAGAATTAAATTTATACTGTTGGTTTAAAATTGTGTTTTCCAATGTTGAACAAATCAGTTACTAAACTGGCCGCTGCGGATATTGGTTTATCAAAACGCGTATCTATCGCATAAAAATAAGTTTAAATACAATACCGTACGTTATATGAATAATGTGGGTAGGCTAAATTAAAAACTTAAAACGTTTTAAAACATAAATCAATTGCTCACACGCAAAAGTGTATGTTGAATATACGTAGTTGCTATCTACTCTTGCAATAAATTTAATCGGCAATTCGTTTAACATAATAACGGTTATTATTGGTTGAAGGGTTAAATTATTCGCTATAGATGTTCTTCCCTTAAATTATTGTTGGTTGATTTCTTCTTCATCTTCCAAAATCAGAAACTTTCTATTTATGGAATCTTGACTTTATAGCTTCCAATGAAATGTTTCCTCATCCATTTTTAAATTATGTTTAATTAACGGAGGCAACAAGTAATGTAACAATTTAAATACTTGTAAATGTTGCAATTCTGAAAGATAAAAAACAGATTTTTTTTCATTTATTTATTTTCACAGATACGTTCGGTCACAGTAACAAGTGAAATAAAACTTACCAGTATTATTAGTTTCAGCAAAAGATCTTTTTTTAATTTAATTATTCCATCAAGCTTTAATTTTTTGTTCGAATTTACCAACCTATGGCCATCACAATCTGTGCTCTCTTTTAATATATCTTTCTGCATTCTTTTAATATTGCTGATATGTACTTTCTTTGGAAAAATTAATATCGGCTTAACTTTGTTCAGTTGTAACTCTCCGTTGATCTTCAAAGGCTACCCAGATGTATATTTATAAGATATCCACAGCTTGTCATCACTGGAGGTAATAGTTTTAATAAATTTATATAAATTGTAAATTTGGTAATGGAAATGCACAAAACTAAATTTCACTTTCCGATTTTTTTTTTTGGGTTTTTTTTATCAAACGAATTTATAGTATATCAAATAAATCTTTCTTACCAAGCAATTAATTTATATTTCCAAATTCAAAAATGTTGTATCCAAAATAATTAATAATTATTAATAAGTATTCACTAAACAGCGTATTGATTGGTTTAAGCAAGGTTCAACTGAAACTATTCGCCACGTTGTTTTAGATAAATTGGTTTATTATAATAATATTTACAAATTAATATTAAATGATACAAATTGCTTGTAAAATTTAATATATTGTTTTAATTTTTTACAATTTAATAATAATTGCTATTATTGTTTATTTATTTGCTTTATTTACTATAAAAGAGTAAATGCAACAATTAATTGGAAGGAAGTTAAATATTTTATTTTTCATGATATGTAATACTCGTAGGTTGCCATTATTGAATCAAAAATTCAAAACTCATTGTTCGTAATTTTATTGGCATTAATAACCTGGAACTATAATTTTATTTACAAGGCATGCCAAATAAAATTATCTTCACGTTAAATATCATGCATTATTTGAATGATTACACTGACAACTTCTAGAAGAATCACTAATCGCAATATTATACTAACAACACACGTTCGCCATTTTTGACAAAATGGAAAATATTTTTAACTTCAAATTTTAAAGATAAGAAACGCACAAAACTTATTTGCACTTTATAGTAAATAAATCTTTCTTTCCAAACAATAATTTTAAATTATTTATAATAAAAACTGGTATAAAAAATTGCCAATTTTTCATTAGATAACTTATAAAAATTAAAACTGTTCGTAGTTCAACTGAAACTGATGTACTGATAAAAATTTATGAACAAATTTCTAGTAATATGTAACAATAATTTTTTAATTTTACAATTTAACAATAATTGTTACTGATTATTTGTAATAATTACAATTTAACAGTAAATATAACAATATATATATATTGTAACTACAATTTAAAAGCCAATTTAACATTTTATTTTATATAAATTTGTATCTATTGTAAAAGAGTGCCAAAACAAATAAAAACATTTTAAACTTGGCATTACTGGACTAAATATAACTGAAATTATAACCGTGTTTCCTATTTTATATCGCAACAGTTACACTTACACTTACAATTTTCCATTTCAAAATGTTTAGAATAAGTAGTAAAATTCGCTACCAATTCTAGATTGATAGTTTGTTGATACTTAGTCGAATAAGGGTTAATAAAATACACAAACGACTTTGATGACTGAAGACTAATATTTTGTCTGTGGTATACTTGTATACGTATAAAATTGAAGTTATTTGGAGATGCAAAGAATGGTTTTATAGTTAAATATAGCAAATATAGCAAAGAATTATTTTTAGAAAAACGCGTTATCCCTGTTAATCGAAGATAAAGTTCCTTACCCCTATTTAAGTTCTCATGTTTGTATACTGTTCTCATGTAGAATACTGGGACGAGTAATTTTTTTCGGAAAAGTCTGTTACTGGCAAAGTCTGAAAGTTGTCTATATTACAATACGGTAAAAATTTGTGGTGAGTTTAAAACAACTACAAAAACTATTTCACATTTTCATTTCAAGATAATAAAAAA
>OX371226.1:11380008-11517436 GCA_947310385.1 Nephrotoma appendiculata | reverse complement strand
AAATTATCTGGCCCAGATGATCTAACCTCTTTACACACTTCTTCAATACTCTCATCACTGGACATGCTATCGTAATAAATTTTTAATTGCTCTGCCGAAGTTGAAGTTAGTAGCAGCCCTTCTGTTTGTCCAATCTTTCGAACCTCATACCTTTCGTGATCTTTCACTTCAATAATTTCGTACGGTCCCAAAAATTTTGATTGTAGTTTTCCACCAGGGTTAAACTGCGTGCGTTTGATGGCAACAATGTCCCCCACTCGATACGTCCGTGCCTTTTTTCGTTTTTAATTAAATGTTCACCGATTCTCTTGTTGTACTTTACAAATTTGTAATTTGGCTGCATCCCTAAGATTAGTACGTTCTTCATTAAACTGCATAGCAATTTCCTCTTCGAATGATTATTCTGTTTAGCCGCTCCGCTTGGCCATTTCCGGTTGGCACACCAGTCGTTATCATATGATGCTCGATATTCTCTGATTCACAGCAGTCTCTATAATCGCTGGAAACAAATGCCGCACCTCTTTCACTGATTATGCGCCTTGGAAAAACCGTTTTTTGTTGTTCTAACTTCTGTAGAACTTCTCTGGAACCAGTATTCCGAGTGGGATAGAGCCACACAAATTTTGAAAAACAGTCAATAACATAAAAAATATAACGATAGCTTTTCTTCGTTGCAACTAAATGTCCTAAATGATCCAAATGATAAGTGTCCAGGGGAATGTCATATTTGGAAATGCCATTCAGCAGACCATCGTGTTTTCCCGATGGTCGCCTTAAAAGCGGAACAATCCGTCACAATACGGAACGGTAAACCGAGTAGATACACTATAATCTTTTTTAGTGCTGCACCTATAGCCAGAACGTCCAATTCATAACTGCAATATCTTTCTTCTGCTGGTGACGTTTTTTTACTGAAGTAGTAAACCAGATGACATTTTAGATCTTCTGAACATTTCTGCATGAGTATGGCACCTAATTCGAACTTGCTCGCATCGTAAAAGGTTAGACAGAGGTCTCGCTATTACGGCATAGTTTTCTACAAACTTACGAAAATAACTAGTAAGTCCGAGGAACCGTTAGACATCTTTTATATTTTTAGGCTAGCCAAATCTTTCAACTGTAACACTCTTTTGTGATGAAGGCTTGATGGTCCCATCTTTGATTTCATAACTCAAATATTCTAATTTGGACTGTAAAAATTGACATTTGCTCCATTTGAACTCTAGACTATAACTTGCAACTACTTCCATAACCTTTTGAAATCTGGTCAGTGCCTCTTCTTCAGTGACAGCGAGAATTACTATGTCATCCATATAGTCACCACACTACTTTCTCTCGATAAAGCTCTTGAAAAATTCGATTTATATATATTTGAAATCTGGCTGGTGAATTGCACAGCTCAACTGGTACACGTAGGAATTCGAACTGTCCAAATGGTGATATAAACGAAGTATATTTTATCGAATTAAGTGACACTGGAGCATGGAAAAATCCATTGCAAAGATCTAGGGTGCTAAAAATTCGTGCAGCTTGTAACCTGTCAATTTGTTCTTCAATTAAATGTAACGGATACCTATCCTTCACAATCTTTTGATTCAGTTTCCTGTAATCGACGCACAGCCTTTTTGTTTCGTCTTTTTTATTTGCCAGCACTATTGGACTTCCATAACGCGAATTGCTAGGCTGAGTAATTTTGTCCTCCAACCATTCATCAATCTGTTTATGAACTATTTTAGTTTCCAATGGAGATTGTCGCCGAGGCCTTTGGTAAACTGAAATTTCATCTTGAAGAACAATTGTCAGCTCAATCTCGGTGTTATTACGGAATTCTTTGGGCTTATATGATTTGATCAGCCGTGTCACTTCGGTTTTTGTTTTAAGACTATCCAAGTGATTGAGTACATTCATCAGTTCATTATTATCATCGACAGCTATACTAAATATTTCTGGGTTAAGTTTATTAATGAAAATATTATCGGGCGTCAAATCGGTTACAGTGTTTTCAAAAACACAAAAACCCAAAATTACCTTGGGCAAAGACCCAAAATTACCTCATACGGAAGGATACCATCAGCAACTATGTGGAACACCGTATAGTAATTGTCATCATCAATGCTAATATTTGTGTTAAAACGACCAAGTGTTGCAATATTTTTAGCACCAGCACCGCTGAACATTGTAGTGACCTCCACAAAATCAGGTTAACCTATTTCCTTATACTTACTCGTTGACCCGTTATCAATGAAGGCTTGTAGTTCTCTATCCTCTTACCCGCTTGTAATCTCGAGCTATATAATCCATTTTGTTCGGCAGTGTTTGGCCACGTGACCTCGTTGTCCACAATCATAACATCTGACTTCTCGATTTTTGATTTGAAATTGTTTAGGGTTTGAAGTCGATTGCATTAGCGCCTTCTTAAGTTTAGTCTTTATTTCGTCATATATTTGAAGTTTGACTTTGAATTCTTTCATATCCACTGCTCCATAAAGTATAGCTTTTTAAAATTCATCGTCTGCAATTCCATTTATACAATGTTGAATAAGTGTCATTTCCTCAACTACACCTAAGGCAGCAATTTCTGCAAGAGCGTATAAATAACTTTTGCAAGTCTCTAATGGTAGCTTCTTCCGGTTGTATAAATTTTAATGGATTACCGCAGAGTTAAGTTTAACCTCAAATTCTGCTAGAAGAAACTGTTTAAGCTTGTCCCATGTATCTATTTGTGAAACTGATTTAAGGCTAAGTTTTGCTGTTCCCGTTAAAAGCCGTTTTCCAAATATCATCTTTTGTACGTCAGTCCACCCGGCAACATGAGCGACCTCTTCCACATCCTTAATCCATTTTGTAACGGACAAGTTGTCGTCGCCGCTAAAATGATGCAGAGATTCTTCTACATCCTTGAACAAAAAGCTAGGTTCACCAACCCCCTCTGTAGTTACAGTATTTGATGTAGCTTCGAGACCTTTAAGATGATGTTCACGCTTCAACAGTTCTATTTCTTTATCTTTATGGACCAGTTCTCGTCTAAGAACATTTTCTTCGATTGTCACTCCTTGATCAGTAGACACTAGTTGACCGTCACTTACAGCTCCAGTAACTGGAGTATTCACTGTAGAACAATCGGAGAAGCCTATTCCATTTATTTTAGAGCAAAAACTTTGGAACATGTTATTATAATAATCACTGTTACGTTTTACTGATCTCCGGTTTGAAGTTTTCTTCCATCTTCCAGTTGGAATGGTATTTCCTTGATTAGGCTTGACGACATTTCGAGTTTTACAAAACAAAAAAACTTAAATGCAGCCACAGAAAACTGGTCTGCTAATCACGTGATCACTTTTAATTCAATATACGGAAAACAATTGTTCACCCGTTACTTTTGACCGAATTTTGTCAATCTTTCGAACATCAGCCTCTCAAACAATTTCACTAGTGTTGGTAGAAATGAAATTGGCCGGTAAGATTTTCTATCATTCGGTGGCTTGCCCGGTTTCGGCATCATTATTACTTCTGCTACCTCCCACTGTATTGACACATGTTTTTTTCCTGAGGATCCCATATGGATGCCTTTTTTAGGCAGCTCCTTTATTATTTGCCCTGTTATCAGATCGTAACCAGGAGCTTTCTTTGCTTTTATGTTCTTAATTTCAGCTTTAAGTTCTTTCAATGTTACAGGCCTGATATCTTCGAAATCAGATATTCTGGGCGTATCAGCATTATTTTCGTAACTGGTCTGCCAATCTAGAGGTTGAAATGTTTCTTCAAGATGTTCAGCAAACAGGTCAGCTGTATCTTTCGCACTTCTAGCCCACTTCCCATCGTTTGTTTTGATTGGGGTGATTTGCGTTTTTGGTCGTTTTAACCCTGTTGTTGCTTTCCAGAGAGTATAGTCGGTATCTTTAGTTGGAGCTAGAGATCAAAGGTATTTTCCAAATGTTTAATTTTTCACTGCATTTATGAGTGCATTAAGTTTGATGTACAAGTTGTTTAAGGCGGTTTCATCTTGCGGCGCACGCGTTTTCTGCCATTTCTTTCGGGCTTTTCGTATTTCTTGCACTAGTTTTCTTACGTCTGTTCGGTAAATAACGGAGTTTTCTTTCCTGGATGATAATTTGGGGGTGCATTCTCAAGCTGACTATTGTATGACATCAAGGAGCTTATCTAGTTCATCTTCTATTTCATTTTCATTTTTGATTGGCACTTGAAGTTCTATTTTTTCCTCTACTAACTGCTTAAATAATTCCCAATTTCTCTTTTGGTTTAGCTGCTTGTTGTTGTTGTAGAGCTAGTTATTTCTTGATGATTAACTGTTTTCAAGAAACCTTTTTTGAAGTGGATGGTAAAGTTTCTGCCATTTCTGGTGAGTGTTGAGCTTTCCTTTTCTTACTTGGTCTTTTACTCCATTTCAACATCCAATTTGTTTCTCTTTCTAATTCTTCTTCATCCATATGGAATGGATTAATGTCATCATTGATTGCAGGGTTAGGTGTCGTCCCAAGTTCTGCACGTGTTTCAACTGCTTTTTTGAGTTTTTCATTTTCTTTCTTTAAAATTGTAAATTATTCTTTCAATTTAGTTGTAAATTCCTTTATTTCTCTTAGTTGCTCACGGAGTTCAACATTTTCCTTCTCTGGTGATCTTGGTAATTTGGAATTTCGTCCAAATGGGTGAAACAATGATTGGCTCACCCCAGAATCTATTGGCCCTGCCTCCGAAGAGTGTGGATTTGTCAGCATATCTGCTGCTGTACCACCTGGGGTATTAAATTCCGGATTTGTTGTACTCATTGTTTGTTTTAGCCAATTTATACCACTGACATTTGGTCCCCGGTAGCACTTTGCTACTGCTATAAGGATTCAATGAGAAGTTTACTCAAAAAAACGTACTGAGCAAATCTACATTGGATAGGTTAAACCCGTAGGAGTTATGACTATATGGTTTCATTGAAGTGCAATCCCCGTTATGTCTTGTTATTGTGAGAATAAATGAGATTCACTCAAAAATCACACGGAGCCAATGAGAAGTTTACTCAAAAGAACGTATTGAGCAAATCTATGTTGGATAGGTTAAGCCCGTAGGAGTTATGTCTATATGGTTTCATTGAGGTGCAACCTCCATGATGTCTTGTTATTGTGAGAATAAATGAGATTCACTCAAAAATCATAAGGAGCCAATGAGAAGTTTGCTCAAAAAGTCAGAACACTCGAATCTGAAAACTAAAATTTTCACGACATTAGCACTAAAGAACATAATCTTAGACGTATGTAGATTATCGATATGATTTAACATTATTTTAATTGCTGTCATAATTTACAGTTGTATTAACTGTATACTCTATACGTATACGAGAACGTGCGCAAACTAACAGGTAATTGACTTACATATATATGATAATATAATGTTATGGCGGAAGAGATTTATTCTTCGATCATTTACATTACGTATGTAACAGGGAACCTTCAAGAGAAAGAGGTGCATTTATCTATAAAAAAAAAATCCAAGACAAATTGTTTCACCGTGAATAATACTAAAAATGTTTGAAAATTAAGATCTTAACGTCTCTCGGTGTATCATTGAAATAATATTATTAAGACGATCGAATATATTGATGAAGCAAAGAGGAAGAATTTTTTTTTCTTATAAATTTAAGAAAACGAACTTTTAAATTAAGTTATTTTGATTTTTTTTTATTTCTTTTCTTTATTATTTACTTTTAAATTAACTGGAAAAAAACATACACTCGCGGCTAAAATAAATCACGCTAGTCGTGCAACAGGGATGGGAACATGATGGAATATGCGATACTGAGTATTCGTCCATAATATTAAATCACATTCGTTTCGGGGCAATTGTTTAAATTTTTTTTGATATACAACGGCATTTTAAGAACATATACTTGTTGTGATAAAAACAAAAATATCTGAATCTAAACCTGTGTAGTCCCCTTACTTCTTGTTGTCTTAAGTAAAACGATCGCAAAACCTGTTTCAGAGACACAACAAAACTATGTAAGAAAGATACAATTTCATTTTTTGAGTTTCTTTTATAGGAATAAAAACAAAAACAATATCGCTTCTATCGTTTATTTGTATTAAATACGTTAAATTTATCATAAACCGTTGGCCGGCCCGAATTTGTTTTTTTGCACAAAAAAATTAAGTCTCATTATATGGCATATGGGTCAATGCCACGTAAGCGGCTGCCTAGCTCATGCTCTTCTGTAATAGTATTTGCATTATAATGGCCACCACTGTTCTATGTATTTACCGAGGAATGCGCGTGAAATACTTCCTAAAAAAAAATCCTAAGTAAAAAATTTTGTGTGTTTGTGCTGGTTATACATCCAAAATGAAAACATTTAGGCGAATTCTTCAAAAAAGAAAGTAAAATATTTGACATCCCTTAAGCTAGCATAGGCTAATTATAAGCTAATTAAATGCCGCATTAAAAAAATTTCGGCTCCACCCCTTCCAACTAAATCGCGGGTTCTGCTAACTTTAGAAAAAGTTAGGAGAACCCATATCAAAAACTGATATAAAAACAATTGGAAAATTAAAGGTTAATTTTAGGCTAATTAAATGCCCTATTTAAATTATTTTATTCTGCTCGATCTAGAAAATGCAAAAGGCTTTATCATTTCAAAGCTAGCAGAACCCAAATCGAAAATCGGACCAAAACCGAAATTAGAACGCAAAACAAGATTTACTGATAAGCAAATAATTTTAGGCGCACTATGGGCGATGCGAATGCCCCATTGAAAAATTTTGGGGTCCACCCGTTTTTGACCAGACTTCAGGTCATTTAATCTAAAGCCAGCAGAACCCAAATCGAAAATCGGACCAAAACTGAAATTAGAACGCAAAACAAGATCTATTGATAAACAAATAATTTTAGGCTGACTATGAGCCATTCAAATGCCCCATTGAAAAATTTTGGGCTCCACCCGTTTTTGGCCAGACTTCAGGTCATTTAATCTAAAGCCAACAGAACTCAAATCGAAAATCGACCGAAATTAGACGCAAAACAAGATCTATTGACAAGCAAATAATTTTAGGCTCACACAAAAATTTTGGGCTCCACCCGTTTTTGACCAGACTTCAGGTCATTTAATCTAAAGCCAGCAGAACCCAAATCGAAAATCGGACCAAAACTGAAATTAGAATGCAAAACAAGATCTATTGATAAACAATCACTATGGGCTATTCAAATGCCCCATTGAGAAGTTTTGGGATCCACCCGTTTTTAGCCAGATTTCAGGTCATTTAATCGAAGTTAGAACGCAAAACGCAAACGATTACTAGTTTCAATACACATCAAAAAATCGCGGCAAGTCACGCCGAGTCAGCTGCACCTCTAAGGAAAATAGTGGACACAGCCAAGGAAATTCTACAATCTATCGAATTATTACTACCAAAATTAGATGCCAAAACTCACAAACTCTTTGAGTAGAAGTTAGAAGATCCAAAATAAATACCAACAATGCAGTATTTCTTCAGTTTTTTAGAAACGCGGTTCCAGTCTTTAGAGATGATTGGAAACAAACCTAAACAAGAGGGCGTTTCGTTTAATATCAATAAACCAAAATATGTAGCGAGAACACAACCTACACTTATAACAACTCGGTTAAAAACTTCTGTATATACTGCAAGGGAGAACATCTGATAAACAAATGCATCAATTTTCAAGCAAGAACCTTGCTTCGAAATGGCGAAACGAATTTGAAACAAAGGCAGTAGACATCTGTAACAAGTGTGGCACAGCAACAGCAAGAAGAAGCAGGTTTCGGATTACTGTCAACAGCACTTGTAAAAATTAAACTCGTTAATGGAAGCGAGAAACATGCCAGAATTTTTATCGATAGCGGATCTCAAGCATCATACATCAGTGAAACCAGTGCACAAAGGTTAAAACTTCGTAAACAAAGGACAAATTTGGTAATATCGGGAATCGGAGAAGGAAAAATTACATCAACTAGTAAAACTACTTTTACCATCAAAACACGGTTTGAGTCGGATTCCGACTAGAAATCAATGCCTACGTTTTATCAAAGGTAACAAGAAGATCACCAATGCCCTAATTTGGGCCGATCGTAATTTTAATGTACCTGGCGCTATAGATATACTACTATAGGAATGGACTACATCTCGGATATCCTTATGCAAGAAATGACAAAGGGAGAAATAGGGCCAACAGCTCAACGTACCAAATTGGGTTGGATCATGTTTGGAGCTATAAAATCATCAAATGAACATCAAGTACAAACTACAACGGTTCTGGGAAATCGAAGAAATCCAATCTGAAAGACTTTACCAAGAGGGCTATAAACGTTTATCCAATGGCTCGAAAAAACTACAAAATAATCCTACGGTAAAAAGAGGTTAATCAGAATTTTATAACCGAATACTTTAGTCTAGGACATATAGCGAGGTTACCGTGGTTTTATTATAAATAATAACACTCACTATATTTATTTTTATATAAACTATTTATTTAGTATAAGATATTTGTTAATTAAGTATAAAATATTATTCTTATGTTAGTTCACAAAATGGTGTGAACGATTGTTCGCGGCACTTGCACTTTTATTTTGTATGTAAGAGACTGTGTCTCATTTGACTTCTAAAACGCGACTCCCTTTTCGTTTCTCATTCCGTACAAAGAAATTGAAATCTCGATATTTATCGATAATCGATAAATATCGAGATTCGCGAATGTAGGTGGCGAAATAGTTATATTCAGCAAAACGAGCAATGCCTCGTAATTAAGCGGCGCGGTGTATAAATAGTTTTGCTACGAGGAGTGCCACGAAGTGAAAAGGATTTTTTTTTATTTTGAGCCGCTACATCACTCCCCTCCTGGATCGAAAACCGTAGTGTTTGAAATTGAATGTAACCGTTTTTGGAACACTACGTTTTTCGACTGGGTTTACCACAAGTATTCCGTACGCTGGCTTAAACCTGTCGATGCCAATTGTTGTGGATTTTCCATTTACATCCACAACAAAGAATTTTCGCAATTTGCGGGTCACTGGATACGGTCCAGAATAGGGTGTACTCAATGGACCTCTGACTCTATCCACACGTACGAATACGTGTGAACAGGTTTCCAGATTTTTGGGAATGTACGTTGCCTGTTCAGGTGGATGTCTTGTGTCCGTAGGAACTAAGGTTCTCATGGTGGTACGAAGCTGATTCACGAAATCCGAAGTATCTGTGTTTGGGTTCGAATTTTGATCGTTGATGAAGAATTCACCGGGAACCTTGATATTTTGACCATATACTAGCTCTGCTGGTGTGCAGTTGAGGTCTTCCTTGACGGAGGTTCGAATACCCAATAGGATCGTTGGAAGTTCTGAACTCCAATGGGATGTATTACATCGAGCTGTTAAGGCGGATTTTAATTGCCTGTGGAACCGTTCGACAAGACCATTCGCTTTCGGGTTGTATGCAGTTGTCCGAATGCGATGGGAACCTAGGAGCTTCGTGAGCTCGGTGAACAACGTTGATTCGAATTGTGTTCCTTGGTCTGTCGTGATGAAGAGTGGGACACCATATCTACAGATATACTCATTGTAGAAGATCTTACTTACGGTTTTTGCGGTCATTTCTCGGATTGGATAAGCTTCTAGCCAGCGGGTAAATCGGTCGACTATCGTTAAAATATAATGATAGCTATTCGATTGAGGCAGTGGACCAACCAGGTCCATGTGGATGTGTTCAAACCTGCCACTTGGTTGCTCGAATTTACCAAGTTCTGATTTCGTGTGGCGGTGAACTTTGGACTTTTGACATGGGATACAAGATTTCGCCCATTTGCTTGTATCAGTATTCATTCTTGGCCAGAAGTATTTTGAAGCTATGAGTTTTCGCGTAGCACGGATGCCGGGATGTGATAAGCCATGTAGACTATCGAAGATTGTCCGTCGCATGTTGAGAGGAACGAAGGGTCGATTTTTACCTGTTGAAGTCTCACACCAAATTTGCTGCTTATCTGGTAAGTCGATCCGTTGCAGGTTTACGCTTGATTTCGGTGTGTGTGCTGAAATCAATTTCTGCAATTCGTCGTCGCGTTGTTGTTGTACAAGTAATTCCTTCGTGTCGAAGGAGAAGACGCTGAGTTCTGTGAGAAGTGTTTCACCAGAACGAGACAAACAGTCGCTCACCACATTGTGTTTACCTTTAATGTGATGAATGTCGGTAGTGAACTGGGCAATGTAATCGAGATGTCGTAATTGCCGGGGACTACGTTCTGCCTTTGACGCAATAGCTGTTGTGAGAGGTTTATGGTCGGTGAATATAGAGAAATTTCGACCTTCGACGAAATGGCGAAAGTGTTTGATTGCTAAATACATAGCAAGAAGTTCTCTATCGAAAGTAGAGTATTTAATTTCCGCAGGGGAGAGCTTCTTTGAAAAGAATGCTAATGGTTGCCAACATCCTTTGTTGCGTTGTTGTAAGACAGCTCCAACTGCTACATTGGAAGCGTCGGTAGTTACGTTGAACTGCGCGTCCTTCAACGGGTGTGCTAAAAGAGTGACGGTGGCAAGAGAACGCTTGACCTTTTCGAAAGATTCTGTGCAATCTTCGGGCCAAGAGAAGTTTCTTCTGTTTTTGCCTTTCTTGAGTAAAGTGGCCAAATGCCTGTGAATGGGCGATAACAGTTCGGCTAATCGTGGTATAAAGCGGAGGTAATAGTTCACCATACCGACGAACTGCTGTATTTGGCGGATTGATGTTGGTTCTGGAAAGTTTGAAATGACATCAACTCTGTCTTGCGACGGGAGGATGCCATCTTTCGAAATTGTGTGGCTCAAGAAGTCGAGTGACTTCACGCCGAAAATACATTTCGAAGCTTTAATATTAATTCCATATGCGGAGAGACGTTTGAATACTGACTCGAGATGTTCACTATGTTCCATCTCGGAACGGCTTGCAACGAGGATATCGTCGATATAAGAGTAGACGAAGTCCAGCCCTTTTAACACTTCGTTAAGGAATCGCTGGAATGTCTGGGCTGAGTTACGAAGGCCGTATGGCATTCGGGTAAACTCAAAAAGCCCGAAAGGAGTAGTAATCGCTGTTTTGTGAATATCCTCGAGAGCCATGGGAATTTGATGATATGCCCTAACCAAATCTATTTTCGAGAAAATAGTGGCGCCGGCGAGTTTCAACGAGAAACTGTGTATGTGGGGGATAGGATATCTATCTGGGACAGTGACAGTGTTCAACTGTCGATAGTCCCCACAAGGGCGCCAGTCCTTGTCTTTCTTTTGCACCATATGTAATGGTGAGGAGACTGGTGATGATGAGGGGTGGCATATTCCGATGTCTGTCATAAACTGAAATTCTGTTTTAGCAGCTTTTAGTTTCGTTGCGTCGAGTTGTCGCGGTTTAGCACAAGGTAACCTACCTTGCGTGACGACGTAGTGGACTACGTTATGCTTCACTGGGAGATTGTAATTCGGTGCCTCAGTGAGCGAGGGGTATTTCTTTAAAAGAGCGCCGTAATCGTTGTTAACGCTGAAATGTTTTGGAGATGGCGTATCAACTTGGGCGATGATTGCGTTCACAGTGAGGGTAGTGAATGAGTCAGAAAGTCTTCTGTTCTTCAAATCGCCCACGAGACCATATTTGGACAGAAAGTCAGCACCTATAATAGGCCTGTCTACTGCCGCGATGATAAAGGGATGTGTGAACGTACGCCTGAGACCGAGATTAACCTTCAAAAGTTTGGTACCGTAAGTGGAAATTGGGGATCCGTTTGCTGCGGTAAGAATGCAAACGGTGTCTTTAGCATGTCGGGGAAACTTGTTGACGGGTATCACAGATACTTCAGCCCCCGAATCGATCAGAAATTGTAAGTTATTTTCATGATCGTGGATGAAAAGACGGCGAGACGAACCAATCCCACTGTTTGCCGTAGAGACAGCAGGATTTAGTGGTTTTCCGAAGGCTTAAAATGTTTGGAAGTAGCTTGTCCATGAGCTACCGGTCGGAAACTGCACGGCTGATTGCAGTTGCGTGCGCGTGAGCCGAAACGACGGTGGAAGTAGCAGAGTCCAGATCGAGATGACGATCTCGACCTTGACCTGTGTCGGTAATTGAAATTCCGTCTGTTGTTTGGCGATCTTCCACGTGAACCAATGTTCATGTTGGCCAGTGTTCGCTGTAGATCTGCCAATTGTTGTTGCGTCTTGTCAAGTTGTCGTTGCATTAAAACAAGGGCTGATTCACCGTCAGCAGTTGCCTTGCTTGTGGATGGCTGGTTGACAGCAGTAATTGGTTTGGATGTTCTGGATTGAGCGTAAATCCAGATGTTGTCGGCGACCGGTAGGATTTCCTCTATGTCGTTCTTTATATCCCGCGCCATTATCGCTCGTAAGTCGTCTGGCAAACGTTTTAGCCAGAGGTTTTTGAGTAAATCGTTATTTACTAATTTAGAATCACCTGCTTTTTGTTCAAGCAGGCGATAAAAGTGGGACGGTTTAAGGTCTCCCATTTGTTGGAAGCCTGAAAGCAACTCGTCGAGTCTTTGCTCCTCGCTAATAGTGTAGCGGTTGGTCAACGCGGATTTCAGTCGATGATATTTCGTGCCTGGCTGCGGGTTCCTGAAAATGTCCGTGATGAATTGTACCGTCTCTTGTGGTATCGCGCCGAGAGTGTATGCGAATTGTTCATCGTCGTCGACAATGCGGTGGATACCGAACTGATGTTCGACAAGGATGAACCAAGCTGCCGGTTGCTCGTTCCAGAAGGGAGGTATTTTAGGTGGCATCTTGTATATTTTGGTCGTTGCCCGCGATGTTGATGTGCCAGCATGGCTATCGTTCTCATCTTCAGATGATGAAACGGCTTTTTGTTGTTTCGGTGGCATTTTATTTATTTTATTTTTCACTTCACTTTAATAAACCAGCGTAGCAGACATATTTATTTTCTAAACTTGTCTATTTAATTATAGACTAAAAAAATATTCGGACGAGGACAACCTGAATAGAATTATTTTTCCAACCAAGGAGTATGTGAATAAAAAGGTGGGCAGATCGAGTGGGAATAAAATCAGCAAAAAAACGATTAAATGCGAAATTAGAAACGAAAAAGAAATCTTGGAATGATCAACGGAATTATAGTGTGAAAAATGCGAATCGAACAATCGTACATTTACAATAATCTTAATCACTAATATAATGTTTGTAGTAAAAAATATTTGAATTTAAATTGTTTGATAAAAAAAATTTATATACACCAAAATATGAAAAAAATCAATGAAATCGATGCTGTATAAGATAGCAGAAAATTTCCAGCAGAAAAAATGCGTTTTGCTATTCACCGCTAGAGGCATCACTATCACAAAAATGAAATTTTTTCTGCTGAAATTTTTTTACACCAGCAGAAAATTTTTGATATTTTTATGCAAATTAAAAATTCTCAGCAGAAAATTTTATGAAAAATCAGAGAATTTATGAAAAGAAGAGAAAATGTATGTTTAAACATTTTGAAGCGAAAGATAATTTTTTTTTAAAAAACGATTTGCGTATGTATAGTGTAAGCATACTCAAAACATACTAAAATTATCATAATCATCATTATGCAAACACAGGGCAACATCAAAATATGGCCATCGTTGAAAGCACTCCATACATTTCTGAAGTCATTTTAATGTGACATATTTTCAGTTTTATAACAAAAGTGTTAACAAAACTCCCCTGTAACTACCCTGGGTGTATGTTTTTATGGTAGCTGAGATCATAATCTATATACATGAGCAACATAAGATTCACACCTAGCGTCAGTAGCCTTCCATACATTTTTGAAGTCATTTTAATGTGAAATGTTTTCAGTTTTTTAACAAAAGTGTTAGAAAAACCCCCCTGTAACTACCCTGGGTGTATGTTTTTATGGTAGCTGAGATCATAATCTATATACATGAGCAACGTAAGATTCACACCTAGCGTCAGTAGCCTTCCCTACATTTTTGAATTCATTTTAATGTGACATGTTTTTAGTTTCTTAACAAAAATGTTAGAAAAACCCCCCTGTAACTACCCTGAGTGTATGTTTTTATGGTAGCTGAGATCATAATCTATATACATGAGCAACGTAAGATTCACACCTAGCGTCAGTAGCCTTCCCTACATTTTTGAATTCATTTTAAAGTGACATGTTTTTAGTTTCTTAACAAAAATGTTAGAAAAACCCCCCTGTAACTACCCTGAGTGTATGTTTTTATGGTAGCTGAGATCATAATCTATATACATGAGCAACGTGAGATTCACACCTGGCGTCAGTAGCCTTCCATACATTTTTGAATTCATTTTAATGTGAAATGTTTTCAGTTTTTTAACAAAAGTGTTAGAAAAACCCCCCTGTAACTACCCTGGGTGTATGTTTTTATGGTAGCTGAGATCATAATCTATATACACGAGCAACGTAAGATTCACACCTAGCGTCAGTAGCCTTCCATACATTTTTGAAGTCATTTTAATGTGAAATGTTTTCAGTTTTTTAACAAAAGTGTTAGAAAAACCCCCCTGTAACTACCCTGGGTGTATGTTTTTATGGTAGCTGAGATCATAATCTATATACACGAGCAACGTAAGATTCACACCTAGCGTCAGTAGCCTTCCATACATTTTTGAATTCATTTTAATGTGACATGTTTTTAGTTTTTTAACAAAAGTGTTAGAAAAACCCCCCTGTAACTACCCTGGGTGTATGTTTTTATGGTAGCTGAGATCATAATCTATATACATGAGCAACGTAAGATTCACACCTAGCGTCAGTAGCCTTCCATACATTTTTGAATTCATTTTAATGTGACATGTTTTTAGTTTTTTAACAAAAGTGTTAGAAAAACCCCCTGTAACTACCCTGGGTGTATGTTTTTATGGTAGCTGAGATCATAGTCTATATACATGAGCAACGTAAGATTCACACCTAGCGTCAGTAGCCTTCCATACATTTTTGAAGTCATTTTAATGTGAAATGTTTTCAGTTTTATAACAAAAGTGTTAGAAAAACCCCCCTGTAACTACCCTGGGTGTATGTTTTATGGTAGCTGAGATCATAATCTATATACATGAGCAACGTAAGATTCACACCTAGCGTCAGTAGCCTTCCATACATTTTTGAATTCATTTTAATGTGATACGTTTTCAGTTTTTTAACAAAAGTGTTAGAATAAACCCCCCTGTAACTACCCTGGGTGTATGTTTTTATGGTAGCTGAGATCATAATCTATATACATGAGCAACGTAAGATTCACACCTAGCGTCAGTAGCCTTCCATACATTTTTGATTTCATTTTAATGTGACATGTTTTCAGTTTTTTAACAAAAGTGTTAGAAAAACCCCCCCTGTAACTACCCTGGGTGTATGTTTTTATGGTAGCTGAGATCATAATCTATATACATGAGCAACGTAAGATTCACACCTAGCGTCAGTAGCCTTCCATACATTTTTGAATTCATTTTAATGTGACATGTTTTTAGTTTTTTAACAAAAGTGTTAGAAAAACCCCCTGTAACTACCCTGGGTGTATGTTTTTATGGTAGCTGAGATCATAGTCTATATACATGAGCAACGTAAGATTCACACCTAGCGTCAGTAGCCTTCCATACATTTTTGAAGTCATTTTAATGTGAAATGTTTTCAGTTTTATAACAAAAGTGTTAGAAAAACCCCCCTGTAACTACCCTGGGTGTATGTTTTATGGTAGCTGAGATCATAATCTATATACATGAGCAACGTAAGATTCACACCTAGCGTCAGTAGCCTTCCATACATTTTTGAATTCATTTTAATGTGATACGTTTTCAGTTTTTTAACAAAAGTGTTAGAATAAACCCCCCTGTAACTACCCTGGGTGTATGTTTTTATGGTAGCTGAGATCATAATCTATATACATGAGCAACGTAAGATTCACACCTAGCGTCAGTAGCCTTCCATACATTTTTGATTTCATTTTAATGTGACATGTTTTCAGTTTTTTAACAAAAGTGTTAGAAAAACCCCCCCTGTAACTACCCTGGGTGTATGTTTTTATGGTAGCTGAGATCATAATCTATATACATGAGCAACGTAAGATTCACACCTAGCGTCAGTAGCCTTCCATACATTTTTGAATTCATTTTAATGTGACATGTTTTTAGTTTTTTAACAAAAGTGTTAGAAAAACCCCCCTGTAACTACCCTGGGTGTATGTTTTTATGGTAGCTGAGATCATAGTCTATATACATGAGCAACGTAAGATTCACACCTAGCGTCAGTAGCCTTCCATACATTTTTAAATTCATTTTAATGTGACATGTTTTCAGTTTTTTAACAAAAGTGTTAGGAAAACCCCCCTGTAACTACCCTGGGTGTATGTTTTTATGGTAGCTGAGATCATAATCTATCTACATGAGCAACATAAGATTCACACCTAGCGTCAGTAGCCTTCCATACATTTTTGAATTCATTTTAATGTGACACGTTTTCAGTTTTTTAACAAAAGTGTTAGAAAAACCCCCCTGTAACTACCCTGGGTGTATGTTTTTATGGTAGCTGAGATCATAATCTATATACACGAGCAACGTAAGATTCACACCTAGCGTCAGTAGCCTTCCATACATTTTTGAATTCATTTTAATGTGACATGTTTTCAGTTTTTTAACAAAAGGATTAGAAAAACCCCCCTGTAACTACCCTGGGTGTATGTTTTTATGGTAGCTGAGATTATATTCTATATACATGAGCAACGTAAGATTCACACCTAGCGTCAGTAGCCTTCCATACATTTTTGATTTCATTTTAATGTGACATGTTTTTAGTTTTTTAACAAAAGTGTTAGAAAAACCCCCCTGTAACTACCCTGGGTGTATGTTTTTATGGTAGCTGAGATCATAGTCTATATACATGAGCAACGTAAGATTCACACCTAGCGTCAGTAGCCTTCCATACATTTTTAAATTCATTTTAATGTGACATGTTTTCAGTTTTTTAACAAAAGTGTTAGGAAACACCCCTGTAACTACCCTGGGTGTATGTTTTTATGGTAGCTGAGATCATAATGTATCTACATGAGCAACATAAGATTCACACCTAGCGTCAGTAGCCTTCCATACATTTTTGAATTCATTTTAATGTGACATGTTTTTAGTTTTTTAACAAAAGTGTTAGAAAAACCCCCCCTGTAACTACCCTGGGTGTATGTTTTTATGGTAGCTGAGATCATAATCCATATACATGAGCAACATAAGATTCACACCTAGCGTCAGTAGCCTTCCATACATTTTTGAAGTCATTTTAATGTGACATGTTTTCAGTTTTTTAACAAAAATGTTAGAAAAACCCCCCTGTAACTACCCTGGGTGTATGTTTTTATGGTAGCTGAGATCATAATCTATATACATGAGCAACGTAAGATTCACACCTAGCGTCAGTAGCCTTCCATACATTTTTGAATTCATTTTAATGTGAAATGTTTTCAGTTTTTTAACAAAAGTGTTAGAAAACCCCCCCTGTAACTACCCTGGGTGTATGTTTTTATGGTAGCTGAGATCATAGTCTATATTATAGTATAATGTTTTTACATCACATTATTAATTGTGTAATGATTTATGGTATTTTAAACGTACTGGTACGATGAATTTTTGTGGTATACATAATAAAATTATACAATATGTTTACTTCTGGAGGAATTTTTAGAATTATTTGACGTCAGTATCGACTACCATGAAAACATAAACCCAGGGTAGTTACAGGGGGGTTTTTCTAACACTTTTGTTAAAAAACTAAAAACATTTCACATTAAAATGAATTCAAAAATGTATGGAAGGCTACTGACGCTAGGTGTGAATCTTACGTTGCTCGTGTATATAGATTATGATCTCAGCTACCATAAAAACATACACCCAGGGTAGTTACAGGGGGGTTTTTCTAACACTTTTGTTAAAAAACTGAAAACATGTCACATTAAAATGAAATCAAAAATGTATGGAAGGCTACTGACGCTAGGTGTGAATCTTACGTTGCTCGTGTATATAGATTATGATCTCAGCTACCATAAAAACATACACCCAGGGTAGTTACAGGGGGGTTTTTCTAACACTTTTGTTAAAAAACTGAAAACGTGTCACATTAAAATGAATTCAAAAATGTATGGAAGGCTACTGACGCTAGGTGTGAATCTTATGTACTCATGTATATAGATTATGATCTCAGCTACCATAAAAACATACACCCAGGGTAGTTACAAAGGGGTTTTTCTAACACTTTTGTTAAAAAACTGAAAATGTGTCACATTAAAATGACTTCAGAAATGTATGGAGTGCTTTCAACGATGGCCATATTTTGATGTTGCCCTGTGTTTGCATAATGATGATTATGATTATTTTAGTATGTTTTGAGTATGCTTACACTATACATACGCAAATCGTTTTTTTAAAAAAAATTATCTTTTATCGCTTCAAAATGTTTAAACATACATTTTCTCTTCTTTTTCATAAATTCTCTGATTTTTCATAAAATTTTCTGCTGGTGTAAAAAAATTTCAGCAGAAAAAATTTCATTTTTGTGATAGTGATGCCTCTAGCGGTGAATAGCAAAACGCATTTTTTCTGCTGGAAATTTTCTGCTATCTTATACAGCATATGAAATCGTCGAGTTTCGAACTTGCGATTTTAATATCTATAGCCATCAACGCTATCCGTTGCGCTGTACTGCTTATATACCATATCGTAAAATGTATATATAGTTGTAATGTAATATGTAATATGTTGTATAATTTTAATTATAATTTATTTAAGTAATTTATTTATTCAAAAAAAATTTTAGAATTTAACGAAAACAAAATTTTAGAAAAAAAAAAATTTGAATGTTCTATGTTATGTGTATATAGTTATTTTAAATGATAGTTTAGTTTATTTTGAAAACAAAATGTTTAAAAGGTTTATGAATAAAAGTTTAAAAATATAATTTAAAAAAAATGTTAAATAAATGTAATTTTCTTTTTAATAATTACTCGTATGATTGTTTATATCCGTTAGGTGTCCTTATGGCTATTTTGTCGCTGATGTGTTGTTTTGTTCTGCCACCTTGATCTGCCGACTGTTCTTCAGTTCCGTTTTGCTTTTATCCGCATGCAAAATGTTGTTGCCAGGTTCCTGGCTCCCTCGATGGGCGCGATCGCCTTTGCGGGGGCAACTGGCCCAAAATGTTTCGTTTTTTTTCTTGTGTGTATTGTTGTGTATGAAAAAATACTCGTGTTTAAAGTAATGACCGGGTATCGAACTTACGTTAGTTCAGTGCGCAATTGCGCATACACTACACAGTTGTGGTTCACTTATACACTACACTATGTCACGACTATCACTAGCGTCGTGTTTTATTCTAGTTATTGTTATTACAGTTTTTGTGTTTTATTTTATAATTTTTATCACAAACTTTGCGTTTCTGTGCGCCTGTTATTTTTAGTTAGCGTTTTAGTTTTTGATGTACGCGTTTTTAATATGTTGCACTATATTTATAGTTTTATGTAGTTTATATTAAATGTTTTGTTAATTGCACTTTGCAGGAAAAACGTGCTCCTGCGCGAATTTTAGTAACGGCCTAACTTTTTTTTTGATACCGTTATCCGCGCGTCGGGGTCACCAGTTATAGCGAGGTTACCGTGGTTTTATTATAAATAATAACACTCACTATATTTATTTTTATATAAACTATTTATTTAGTATAAGATATTTGTTAATTAAGTATAAAATATTATTCTTATGTTAGTTCACAAAATGGTGTGAACGATTGTTCGCGGCACTTGCACTTTTATTTTGTATGTAATAGACTGTGTCTCATTTGACTTCTAAAACGCGACTCCCTTTTCGTTTCTCATTCCGTACAAAGAAATTGAAATCTCGATATTTATCGATAATCGATAAATATCGAGATTCGCGAATGTAGGTGGCGAAATAGTTATATTCAGCAAAACGAGCAATGCCTCGTAATTAAGCGGCGCGGTGTATAAATAGTTTTGCTACGAGGAGTGCCACGAAGTGAAAAGGATTTTATTTATTTTGAGCCGCTACAGACACATGGTACCAGCAAACGATTCAACAACAATAAACAATTATCTACCACATCATGCAGTTATAAAGCAAGCAAGTACCACAACTAAGCTTCGAGTGGTTTTCGATGCTTCAATGAAAACATCTTCAGGCAGCACCCTTAATGATGCACAGCTAATAGGGCCAACTCTTTAGCAAGAGCTGTTTTCAATCGTGCTGAGATGGCGAAGGTACAAATATGTTTTCACCGCCGACATCGAAAAAATGTATCGCCAAATAAAGGTCGCCGAAGAACATCAAGATTTGCAAAAAATAATCTGATGAGAAAACATTACATCAGCTGGCACATGACGAAGAAACTACATATCCTAAAGCAGCAGAAATCTTAAAAAGGGATTTGGATGATACATAGAAGATGTCTTGACTGGAGCTCAGTCGTTAGACGAAATATTAATATTGCAGAGCGAGCTAACTAAATTATTGAAATGTGGCGGTTTTAACCTTCGAAAATGGTGCAGCAATTCGAAGGAGGTATTACAAACAGTTCCGGAGCAAAATCGAGAATTTATGACAGTTGATATCACAGAAGATCAGAATGTAAAAACATTGGGTATATATTGGGATCCTCAAAGAGACGAATTTAGCTTTAAAGGGCCAATTATTTTAACGGCACAAAAGGTTAACACCAAGCGAAATGTCCTATCAAACATCGCAACGATTTTCGATCCATTAGGATGGATCGCCCCCATAACTATAACCGCAAAAATATTAATGCAAAGGTTATGGGAAGAAAACATTGGTTGGGACGAGAACATACCTAATCATCTGGAACCCCAATGGATGAAATTTCAACAGGAGTTACAGCATGTAAGCAAAATTAGAATCCCTAGGTGGATTAATTCCAATCAGAATGTCAAAGAATTACATGGATTCTGTGATGCTTCGGATGCGGCATATGCTGCTGTCATATATAGCAGGGTGACTTTGGAATCCGGAGATGTTAAAGTTACGTTAGTAGCATCAAACATTAGAGTAGCTCCGTTAAAGGAAATAAATACGTCACGACTAGAACTATGCGGCGCACTTTTGTTAGCAAGATTAATGGATAGCGTAAGGCAATCATTAGAGTCGCAAACATCGATATATGCTTATACGGATTCAATCATCACTCTCGCATGGATTCAAGGGCCTTCAAATAAATGGAAGGTATTCGTAGGAAATCGTGTAGCTGAAATACAAAACAACATCGGTCCAGCCTATTGGTCTCACGTAAGATCGGAAGATAATCCCGCTGATATAGCTACACGAGGCCTTACGCCAAATGAAATCCAAAACAATGAGTTGTGGTGGTCTGGGCCTAAATGGCTTCGAAAGGTGCGTATTTGCTATCATCAAACCGTCAAGTATTTAGTACTCATGCAGAAGTGAAGAAAACCGTGGTCACCTCGAAAACAGTAATAAATGAATGTGACATCTGGGATAAATATTCATCGTACACAAAATTAATAAGAATCATTGCTTATATAAAAAGGTTCGTCAACAATGCCAGATGCAAGGATTATTTAAAAAGAACAGCAGGTGCACTGTCGACTGATGAGCTAAGAAACAGCCAGAACTTAATAATCAGCGATATGCAGAAGGCTGTATTTTATGAAGAATTAAAACTATTAAAAAGAGGCTCCAGCTTAAGCAAAACAAGTTCTTTATGGCAACTACATCCATTTGTCGACAAAGAAGGTATCCTACGAGTAGGCGAAAGATTAAGAAACTCGATAGAAGACACACATGCTAAGACGTTGCATGGAGGATGTCAATTAGTTTCAAGTCAAATCAGAAACAAATATTGGATTATAAATGCCAAACAAATAATTCAAAAAATTATTAACAAGTGTGTTCGTTGTTTCCGGTATAAGACAAAGGAAGCAACACAGTTAATGGGACAGTTGCCAGCATCACGAGTTAGACCATCTCGACCATTTACAAACACGGGGATTGATTATGCTGGTCCAATCAAATTAAAATCCTCAGTGGGCCGCAGTAGAAAAATGTTCAAGGCTTACATCGCAGTATTTATCTGTACGACAACAACTGCACTGAAACGATTTACTTCCCGGCGAGGACTGTGTAGCCACAAGTGATTGCGGTACAACTTTTAAAGGCGCAGACAAACAATTAAAGGCTGATCTAAAGGAGTTTAATAAAAGTTGTATCCCAGAAATAAGTAACATCATACCAAATGAAGGCATAACATGGCATTTTAATGCCCCGGCAAGTCCCCATTTCGGTGGATTGTGGGAGGCCGCGGTAAAATCAGCTAAATACCACCTAAAAAGAATTTTAGGTGAAACTGTATTGAGTTACGAAGAAATGTCGACCGTGTTAAGCCAAATAGAAGCATGTCTTAATTCTAGACCATTGTGTTCTACGTCTATGGACATCGAAGATACGGTCATCTTAACCCCGGGACACTTTCTTATCGAAGAATCATTAATCGGTACACCTGATCAAGGTATTAATGAAGTAATCTGCACATTAGGCAGGCGTTGGAAGCTGACTCGAAAGCTAGTACATACAAGATTTCTGGAAAATATGGTCTTGGCACGAAGTATGGCACGAAGAACAGGAGAATATAAAAATGAGCAATGTAGTTTTAATCAAAGAACCGAATCTACCACCCACTCAATGGGCTCTAGGCAAAATTGAGGAATTACACCCAGGCACAGATGGCAAGGTTCGGGTGGTTACGGTTCGTTGCAAGGGAAATCACCTCCTAAAAAGACCAATCCAAAAAATATACATCTTGCCTATAGACGACAGTATCAAGGATGACAAACTTTCAGACACTAAACACCAACAAAGATGCATTAAGGGGCCTCTAAGCATATTGACAATCTGCCTAATGTGCATAGCGTTGGTGACGGCACGTCCAATGCCTCAAAATGGTCAAATAGGGTCGACCGCTTATAAAACAATAGCCCGAAAATATTAATGAACCAATACTCGACCAGCCCGGTTGAAATAATTCCATTCGAGAATAGACCAGGTATATACTTCGAAAACATCGCAGTTACAACGCTAGCCTAGGAAGAATGGAAGACCATTGTTCACTTTAAACTAGAAAATTATTGGGCCGAGCAACAGCAATTAGTAAATAATGTAAGACATCTAACTCAACTATGGTCACATCAAAAGCAAATTGCAATTGATGCCCATCCTCTGTCAACATACGGTGACATATTTGCTGGACCTATTGTGGCACATCGATGATGCAAATAATATCTTGAAAACTAATCGAAAACTTTCCCGTTCAAGAAAAAGACGGGCACTGGTAAGCTTTGTTGGCACTGTAGCTCACGATCTCTTTGGCATCTTAGATGAAGAATGGGCTAACAAATATGAGGCTAAAATACAAAGTGTAGAAGAAAATAAAAGGCAGTTATTAACCTTACTAAAGGAACAAACATCTACAGCTGAATCAACGTTAAACGTGTACAAAAAAGAAATTGCGAGCATAAAAACACAAATGGCAACCTTCGGATCATACGGACTACACAACTTAACAAAGGCAATATATGTATTATCTACGGAGGTAGACAACCTAAAGGCGACACAATTATTCACCACACTCGCGTTAAGTACTGCCTTGGACCTAATTAATTATCAAAACAATTCTACCCAATGACGGAAGCAGAATTCAACAAATGTCACATTATTGAAGAACGTGGATATTGGTGTGCAACGATTTATACCGTCAAAACAAAGGTTTTCAAGCGCGAACTAAGCATACTAGAACGTTCATCGAACCTTTTGTTATGCAAAATACAAAGGACAAAAACTCCTTTAAAATAGCTAAAACTACACGAGCCAAATTCCTGGATTTACTTCATGGAAGAAGTAGAACCCATGGATATCATTTGCAGAACAAATGTGACAACGATTCAAATCAAGGGGACTAGAATTTTAAGACTACAATCGCTTTATCAAGGAATTGTTCGAGCGGGCTTCCACACGTCAGTTAGTACATTAAATAATTCAATTTTACCAGCCATGAACATCTCAGAGCAATTGTTAGAAGTTCACCAGTCCAATCCAATGAGAATATCTTAGGATCTTCAATCAATGAGAGATAATAGCCAGGAGTGGAATGAAATACAGCAGTCAATCGACCAATTAAAAGCAAGGGAAATATTGCCGTCCACGCAAATCATTCAACATGACATACATCAATACAGTGTATCCTATAGAAGTATCATGACCATATTTATCTTAGTAGCCATATACATGATAAGGTGTCAGAAGAAACCGACAGATCCAGTTGAACAACCAACGCCATTACATTGACCGTCGCTACACTCATCGTTTTGCCATTCTGCCAAGGCCGGGAGTATGTTTAAACATCTAAAGGCCGGATACAAACACAATCACAATTCGTTTAGAAACCCTAGACGCGTTAACTTAAATTCAATGAGCACGAGGTGGAATTGGCTGCGGTTGAAAATTATAGGCCCATTACCGAAGCTGTTGATGAAACCTATTATAACGCTCGGACGTTACTTATGAAGGCCATGTCAAAACGAAACACGACCTCGACTGAGACTCCTGAGTTAAACGCGACACTGGAAAACTTTATTGGACAGCAAAAGACATTTTACGAAGGTCTAAATTTAGCATCACATTCACGTCTTCCAAAGGTGTCCATCCAAGCATTTTCCGGTGACGGATATTGGCCATCATTCTATGATCTCTATGTGACAACAGTGCATAAAAACAAGAATTTAAGTAACGTACATAAATTCCAAATTTTATCTGGGTTATTGTAAGATGATGCAGCTTCATTAATACGGCATATCAGTATAACTAAAGCAAATTATAATGAAGGATGGGAGAAGTTGTGTAAAAAGCTTGTCAACAAGCAAATGGGAAGGACCTACGTTGAATAGCAGAGAATGCAGATGAAGTGCTCAGAGGTCTTCGAGTACTAGGAACCGACGCTAAGACACGTGATTCATGGCTTATTTATCTGATGTTAATGAAAATTGACAATGAATCCACACAACTCTGGGCTAAACAAATAGTTAGCAAGAATTTTCCTGCCATTTTTGAATTTATTGATTTCCTCAATCTAAGATGTGACGCATTAGAGATGTTCGAGTCAACCAGTAAGAAACCTTCTACCTGTGCATGATCCGTGATTAAATCTTTCGTGACCGGTACTGACAATACGATTGCATGTGTTATTTATAAATATCCTCATAATCCAGAATGGTTTGTGTAGAAATTATTTGCTTATGGGACACACAAGTAATAAGTGTTATAGCAAGTCATCTTGTCTTATCTGCAACAACCGCGATCATACGTTGTTAGATCATTCCCAACTTGGTCCGATGTCATCAAGCACCACTGCAGACACCATATCGAGCAATCATACCTTTTGCAAGGATACACCAATTGTTCAAACTCAAAAAACCAATACGGACTAGGGTAATACAAGGCCGAATTCACCTGAATCTAATCATGCTACAGTACTAACTATACTAGTTTACTCAGCATATGCGATACAATACTTCCAACAGCGTTAGTGTATGTAACCAACTGTACCGGACAACTCCAGCTAGCACGAATACTGCTTGACTCAGGTTTACAAATGTCATTTGTAACAGAGTCATGTATCCAAACGGTCTAGCGTCATCATCGGCTGGTACGATAAAGAGCAAAACCGATATGACTATTATTTCTCGACTGAATAAACAATATTCTATTACGATCACAGCTCATATCATTCCCAAAATCACGAATTGAGTAGCTATTCACCGACGTCAAATTATACAATATCCAGCTTATCGTATTAAGTTCAGAAAGAAGAAAATTTACTAGCTTACCACAACTACAAAATTCGAAATGTGGGTGGTTGATTGCTGGTACGTTCATGTCAGAGACTACAAAAACTACCAATCTGCATACTTCCAGCAATACACGTGTAACAATTAATCACGAAGAAGATATTAACCAAATACTAAAAAAATTTGGGAGGTGGAGGAAATTCCGCAGCACGTCCAACCCGATGATTCCGAAAGATGGTACGAGTCGCACTATAATGAAACGACAACAAAGGTAGATTTACCGTGAGACTCCCCTTTAAACAGCCAAGAAAACAGTTAGGCAGTTCATTGCAAGCTGCACGCCGAAGGAAAAACGATTTGTCTCATCGCCAGCCTTTGATAAGGCTTACAAGAGGAGTTCATGAGTGAATATATCGCATTAGATCATATGTGTCTTATTCCATGGAAAGAGATTCAAAATGATGATGATGCCAAGTATTTTATACCACATCACGCTGTCATGAAGTCAACCAGTAGTACTACAAAACTCAGAGTGGTCTTTGACGCTTCCAATAAAACAACAACATCAGTATCGTTAAACGATCTACTCCAAGTCGGACCCAACATTCAGAAAAAATTGACAACGATTGTTTTGCGATTTCGGAAGGTAAACCCGATGGATTGTAATTATCAATTAATATTATGGCGTGACAATCCAAACACAGAAATAGGTGTGTATAAACTCAACACTGTGACGTATGGTACCGCATGTGCTCCTTTGTTGGTATTAATAACGCTCCAAAAAATGGCCGAAGGTTTCCAATCATTGTATCCAAAGGCCTCTCACTCGATTCGCAATGACTTCTACATCGATAATCTTTTCACGGGTTGTGAATTATTTGACGAAGCATTACATCTTAAAGAGCAACTTATTACAATTTTAGAAAATAATGGATTTAACCTGCGAAAATGGAAGTCAATTTCATCCGAATTTTTACGATCATTCTCACGACAAGAAATTGAAACCATCCCGAAACTAATAGAACATGATGCATCAATTAAAATAGGCATAATGTGGCATGCCGATTCTGACACATTTTTATTTAAAATTCAGAAGGCTGACATCAGAACCAACTGGACTAAAAGAAGCATATTGTCATCGGCATCTAAAGTTTATGATCCCTTGGGCGTTGGGATGGCTAGCACCGATAGTCATTTACTTCAAAATAATTGTTCGGAAACTTTGGTTCGAAGTCATTTTAATGTGAAATGTTTTCAGTTTTTTAACAAAAGTGTTAGAAAAACCCCCCTGTAACTAACCTGGGTGTATGTTTTTATGGTAGCTGAGATCATATTCTATATACATGAGTGACATCAGATTCACACCTGGCGTCAGTAGCCTTCCATACATTTTTGAAGTCATTTTAATGTGAAATGTTTTCAGTTTTTTAACTAGAAGGCTACTGACGCCAGATGTGAATCTTATGTCACTCATGTATATAGAATATGATCTCAGCTACCATAAAACCATACACCCAGGGTAGTTACAGGGGGGTTTTTCTATCACTTTTGTTAAAAAACTGAAAACAATTCACATTAAAATGACTTAAGAAATGTATGGAGTACTTTCAACGATGGCCATTTTTTTGATGTTGATCTGTGTTTGCATAATTATGATTATGATAATTTAATTATGTTTTGAGAGTGCTTACACAATACATACGCAAATCGTTTTTTAAAGAAAATTAACTTTCATCGCTTCAAAACGTTTAAACGTATATTTTCTCTTCTTTTTCATAAATTCTCTGATTTTTCATAAAACTTTCTGCTGAGAATTTTTAATTTGCATAAAAATATCAAAAATTTTCTGCTGGTGTTAAAAAATATCAGCAGAAAAAATTTCATTTTTGTGATAGTAATGCCTCTATCGGTGAATAGCAAAACGCATTTTTTCTGCTGGAAATTTTCTGCTATCTTATACAGCATCCTTTTGCGATGCTTCTGAAGCAGCATATGGTACCGTGATTTATTTGAAAGCAATAAACGAATTAGGTGAAGTTACAGTAAATATTGTCTGTGCAAAGGGTAAAGTTGCGCCATTAAAGCAAATCTCTCTACCAAGACTAGAACTCTGTGGTGCTGATGCTGTATAAGATAGCAGAAAATTTCCAGCAGAAAAAATACGTTTTGCTATTCACCGCTAGAGGCATCACTATCACAAAAATGAAATTTTTTCTGCTGACATTTTTTTACACCAGCAGAAAATTTTTGATATTTTTATGCAAATTAAAAATTCTCAGCAGAAAGTTTTATGAAAAATCAGAGAATTTATGAAAAAGAAGAGAAAATGTATGTTTAAACATTTTGAAGCGATGAAAGATAATTTTTTTTAAAAAAATGATTTGCGTATTTATAGTGTAAGCATACTCAAAACATACTAAAATTATCATAATCATCATTATGCAAACACAGGGCAACATCAAAATATGGCCATCGTTGAAAGCACTCCATACATTTCTGAAGTCATTTTAATGTGACATATTTTCAGTTTCTTAACAAAAGTGTTAACAAAACTCCCCTGTAACTACCCTGGGTGTATGTTTTTATGGTAGCTGAGATCATAATCTATATACATGAGCAACATAAGATTCACACCTAGCGTCAGTAGCCTTCCATACATTTTTGAATTCATTTTAATGTGAAATGTTTTCAGTTTTTTAACAAAAGTGTTAGAAAAACCCCCTGTAACTACCCTGGGTGTATGTTTTTATGGTAGCTGAGATCATAATCTATATACATGAGCAACATAAGATTCACACCTAGCGTCAGTAGCCTTCCATACATTTTTGATTTCATTTTAATGTGACATGTTTTCAGTTTTTTAACAAAAGTGTTAGAAAAACCCCCCTGTAACTACCCTGGGTGTATGTTTTTATGGTAGCTGAGATCATAGTCTATATACATGAGCAACGTAAGATTCACACCTAGCGTCAGTAGCCTTCCATATATTTTTGAATTCATTTTAATGTGACATGTTTTTAGTTTTTTAACAAAAGTGTTAGAAAAACCCCCCTGTAACTACCCTGGGTGTATGTTTTTATGGTAGCTGAGATCATAATCTATATACATGAGCAACGTAAGATTCACACCTAGCGTCAGTAGCCTTCCATACATTTTTAAATTCATTTTAATGTGACATGTTTTCAGTTTTTTAACAAAAATGTTAGAAAAACCCCTCTGTAACTACCCTGGGTGTATGTTTTTATGGTAGCTGAGATCATAATCTATCTACATGAGCAACGTAAGATTCACGCCTAGCGTCAGTAGCCTTCCATACATTTTTGAATTCATTTTAATGTGAAATGTTTTCAGTTTTTTAACAAAAGTGTTAGAAAAACCCCCCTGTAACTACCCTGTGTGTATGTTTTTATGGTAGCTGAGATCATAATCTATATATATGAGCAACATGAGATTCACACCTGGCGTCAGTAGCCTTCCATACATTTTTGAATTCATTTTAATGTGACATGTTTTCAGTTTTTTAACAAAAGTGTTAGAAAAACCCCCCTGTAATTACCCTGGGTGTATGTTTTTATGGTAGCTGAGATCATAATCTATATACATGAGCAACGTTAGATTCACACCTAGCGTCAGTAGCCTTCCATACATTTTTGAAGTCATTTTAATGTGACATGTTTTCAGTTTTTTAACAAAAATGTTAGAAAAACCCCCCTGTAACTACCCTGAGTGTATGTTTTTATGGTAGCTGAGATCATAATCTATATACATGAGCAACGTAAGATTCATACCTAGCGTCAGTAGCCTTCCATACATTTTTGAATTCATTTTAATGTGGCATATTTTCAGTTTTTTAACAAAAGTGTTAGAAAAACCCCCCTGTAACTACCCTTAGTGTATGTTTTTATGGTAGCTGAGATCATAATCCATATACATGAGCAACGTAAGATTCACACCTAGCGTCAGTAGCCTCCCACACATTTTTGAATTCATTTTAATGTGAAATGTTTTTAGTTTTTTAACAAAAGTGTTAGAAAAACCCCCCTGTAACTGCCCTAGGTGTATGTTTTTATGGTAGCTGAGATCATAATCTATATACATGAGCAACGTTAGATTCACACCTAGCGTCAGTAGCCTTCCATACATTTTTGAATTCATTTTAATGTGACATATTTTCAGTTTTTTAACAAAAGTGTTAGAAAACCCCTCTGTAACTACCCTGGGTGTATGTTTTTATGGTAGCTGAGATCATAATCTATATACACGAGCAACATAAGATTCACACCTAGCGTCAGTAGCCTTCCATACATTTTTGAATTCATTTTAATGTGACACGTTTTCAGTTTTTTAACAAAAGTGTTAGAAAAACCCCCCTGTAACTACCCTGGGTGTATGTTTTTATGGTAGCTGAGATCATAATCTATATACATGAGCAACGTAAGATTCACACCTAGCGTCAGTAGCCTTCCATACATTTTTGATTTCATTTTAATGTGACACGTTTTCAGTTTTTTAACAAAAGTGTTAGAAAAACCCCCCTGTAACTACCCTGGGTGTATGTTTTTATGGTAGCTGAGATAATAATCTATATACATGAGCAACATAAGATTCACACCTAGCGTCAGTAGCCTTCCATACATTTTTGAATTCATTTTAATGTGACATGTTTTTAGTTTTTTAACAAAAGTGTTAGAAAAACCCCCCTGTAACTACCCTGGGTGTATGTTTTTATGGTAGCTGAGATCATAATCTATATACATGAGCAACGTAAGATTCACACCTAGCGTCAATAGCCTTCCATACATTTTTGAATTCATTTTAATGTGAAATGTTTTTAGTTTTTTAACAAAAGTGTTAGAAAAACCCCCCTGTAACTACCCTGGGTGTATGTTTTAATGGTAGCTGAGATCATAATCTATCTACGTGAGCAACGTAAGATTCACACCTAGCGTCAGTAGCCTTCCATACATTTTTGAATTCATTTTAATGCGACACGTTTTCAGTTTTTTAACAAAAGTGTTAGAAAAACCCCCCTGTAACTACCCTGGGTGTATGTTTTTATGGTAGCTGAGATCATAATCCATATACATGAGCAACGTAAGATTCACACCGAGCGTCATTCAAAAATGTATGGAAGGCTACTGACGCCAGGTGTGAATCTTACGTTGCTCATGTATATGGATTATGATCTCAGCTACCATAAAAACATACACCCAGGGAAAACATACACCCAGGGTAGTTACAGGGGGGTTTTTCTAACACTTTTGTTAAAAAACTGAAAACGTGTCACATTAAAATGAATTCAAAAATGTATGGAAGGCTACTGACGCTAGGTGTGAATCTTATGTTGCTCGTGTATATAGATTATGATCTCAGCTACCATAAAAACATACACCCAGGGTAGTTACAGAGGGGTTTTCTAACACTTTTGTTAAAAAACTGAAAATATGTCACATTAAAATGAATTCAAAAATGTATGGAAGGCTACTGACGCCAGGTGTGAATCTTACGTTGCTCATGTATATAGATTATGATCTCAGCTACCATAAAAACATACACCTAGGGCAGTTACAGGGGGGTTTTTCTAACACTTTTGTTAAAAAACTAAAAACATTTCACATTAAAATGAATTCAAAAATGTGTGGGAGGCTACTGACGCTAGGTGTGAATCTTACGTTGCTCATGTATATGGATTATGATCTCAGCTACCATAAAAACATACACTAAGGGTAGTTACAGGGGGGTTTTTCTAACACTTTTGTTAAAAAACTGAAAATATGCCACATTAAAATGAATTCAAAAATGTATGGAAGGCTACTGACGCTAGGTGTGAATCTTACGTTGCTCATGTATATAGATTATGATCTCAGCTACCATAAAAACATACACTCAGGGTAGTTACAGGGGGGTTTTTCTAACATTTTTGTTAAAAAACTGAAAACATGTCACATTAAAATGACTTCAAAAATGTATGGAAGGCTACTGACGCTAGGTGTGAATCTAACGTTGCTCATGTATATAGATTATGATCTCAGCTACCATAAAAACATACACCCAGGGTAATTACAGGGGGGTTTTTCTAACACTTTTGTTAAAAAACTGAAAACATGTCACATTAAAATGAATTCAAAAATGTATGGAAGGCTACTGACGCCAGGTGTGAATCTCATGTTGCTCATATATATAGATTATGATCTCAGCTACCATAAAAACATACACACAGGGTAGTTACAGGGGGGTTTTTCTAACACTTTTGTTAAAAAACTGAAAACATTTCACATTAAAATGAATTCAAAAATGTATGGAAGGCTACTGACGCTAGGCGTGAATCTTACGTTGCTCATGTAGATAGATTATGATCTCAGCTACCATAAAAACATACACCCAGGGTAGTTACAGAGGGGTTTTTCTAACATTTTTGTTAAAAAACTGAAAACATGTCACATTAAAATGAATTTAAAAATGTATGGAAGGCTACTGACGCTAGGTGTGAATCTTACGTTGCTCATGTATATAGATTATGATCTCAGCTACCATAAAAACATACACCCAGGGTAGTTACAGGGGGGTTTTTCTAACACTTTTGTTAAAAAACTAAAAACATGTCACATTAAAATGAATTCAAAAATATATGGAAGGCTACTGACGCTAGGTGTGAATCTTACGTTGCTCATGTCTATAGACTATGATCTCAGCTACCATAAAAACATACACCCAGGGTAGTTACAGGGGGGTTTTTCTAACACTTTTGTTAAAAAACTGAAAACATGTCACATTAAAATGAAATCAAAAATGTATGGAAGGCTACTGACGCTAGGTGTGAATCTTATGTTGCTCATGTATATAGATTATGATCTCAGCTACCATAAAAACATACACCCAGGGTAGTTACAGGGGGTTTTTCTAACACTTTTGTTAAAAAACTGAAAACATTTCACATTAAAATGAATTCAAAAATGTATGGAAGGCTACTGACGCTAGGTGTGAATCTTATGTTGCTCATGTATATAGATTATGATCTCAGCTACCATAAAAACATACACCCAGGGTAGTTACAGGGGAGTTTTGTTAACACTTTTGTTAAGAAACTGAAAATATGTCACATTAAAATGACTTCAGAAATGTATGGAGTGCTTTCAACGATGGCCATATTTTGATGTTGCCCTGTGTTTGCATAATGATGATTATGATAATTTTAGTATGTTTTGAGTATGCTTACACTATACATACGCAAATCGTTTTTTTAAAAAAAATTATCTTTCATCGCTTCAAAATGTTTAAACATACATTTTCTCTTCTTTTCATAAATTCTCTGATTTTTCATAAAATTTTCTGCTGAGAATTTTTAATTTGCATAAAAATATCAAAAATTTTCTGCTGGTGTAAAAAAATTTCAGCAGAAAAAATTTCATTTTTGTGATAGTGATGCCTCTAGCGGTGAATAGCAAAACGCATTTTTTCTGCTGGAAATTTTCTGCTATCTTATACAGCATGTGGTGCTGTCCTACTTTGTGAGCTAGTGAAATTTTGTTTAAAAACATTGCAGTACGAACATATAACCCACGCATGGACAGATTCCATGATCGTCTTGCATTGGCTTTCGGATGTGCCCAGGAGGTGGAAAAGTTTTATCGTAAACAGAACATCGAAAATTTTGGATATCGTCCCGCAACTGTTCACATATCGAATCAAAGTAAAATCCGGCTGACTACATAATGCGAGGAGTAAAACCACAAAAGATGCCAAACTTAAATCACTGGTGGCAAGGTCCAAAATGGTTGTCCGAACCGGTGTCTACCTGACCAAAAGCAAATGTGCAAGCGGTTAATATGGAAGATGTTTCCTTTGAAGAACACCCAAAATTTGTAAATGTTTTGCTGAAAACTGGATCAAACCTGGGATCCTGGTTCAAACTAAGGGAAATTATGGTTTTTGTATTGAGATTTGGGAAATATCGACTACTAAAGGAAAGAAGAATAGTCATTTATCCTACTGAAATGAGTGATGCCGAAACAGTTTTAGTTCGCAACGTGCAAAAACTATCGTTCATTGCTGAGTTGGCAACTATTAGCAAGGGTCGTAACTTATCAGACAAACATCATTTGTCTTCACTCGATCCATTCATCGATTCCAAGGGGTTATTTCGAATTGGTGGACGTCTGAGAGAAGTCATACGAGAAGTTCATTGTACCAATATGCATGTGTAGTAGAAAAAATGTGTTCAATCAGGAAAATCCTAATTTGGAATATTGTCCATGGGTCGTAAAAAAAATGTACGCCCATCTAAAAAAAAAAAGTTAGGCACATGGACATTATTTTAAATATATTATTTTTAATATGTATATAATAAGATAGATTAAGTGGGGGTTAATATATATAATAAGATAGAATTTAAGGAAGGGATGAGCATTATAAAAGAACGATAAAACGTGAGGAGGAGATCAGTAAGAGTGTGATCGATTAAATAAAGTTATTCAGTATACTTATTAAGTCTTTAATTATTCCCATTACTTTGCTACACATGCAAGTAATTCGCTAGTTTTGAGCATTCTCAGACAAAAGTATTGGATGCTTGGAGCCCGCTATACAATCAAAAGGTGTATTAAAAAATGTGTTAAATGTATACGTCATCGTTCCGGTAAATTCGAGCAAAATATGGGTGATTTGCCAGCAGCACGATGCAGTATGAGCCGACCATTCTTAACCTTCGTCAGACGGCATAGGTAACGGGTGATTTTTTAAGAGCTTGAGAACTTTTTTTTAAAAAAAAAACGCATAAAATTTGCAAAATCTCATCGGTTCTTTATTTGAAACGTTAGATTGGTCCATGACATTTACTTTTTGAAGATAATTTCATTTAAATGTTGACCGCGGCTGCGTCTTAGGTGGTCCATTCGGAAAGTCCAATTTTGGGCAACTTTTTCGAGCATTTCGGCCGGAATAGCCCGAATTTCTTCGGAAATGTTGTCTTCCAAAACTGGAATAGTTGCTGGCTTATTTCTGTAGACTTTAGACTTGACGTAGCCCCACAAAAAATAGTCTAAAGGCGTCAAATCGCATGATCTTGGTGGCCAACTTACCGGGCCATTTCTTGAGATGAATTGTTCTCCGAAGTTTTCCCTCAAAATGGCCATAGAATCGCGAGCTGTGTGGCATGTAGCGCCATCTTGTTGAAACCACATGTCAACTAAGTTCAGTTCTTCCATTTTTGGCAACAAAAAGTTTGTTAGCATCGAACGATAGCGATCGCCATTCACCGTAACGTTGCGTCCAACAGCATCTTTGAAAAAATACGGTCCAATGATTCCACCAGCGTACAAACCACACCAAACAGTGCATTTTTCGGGATGCATGGGCAGTTCTTGAACGGCTTCTGGTTGCTCTTCACTCCAAATGCGGCAATTTTGCTTATTTACGTAGCCATTCAACCAGAAATGAGCCTCAGCGCTGAACAAAATTTGTCGATAAAAAAGCGGATTTTCTGCCAACTTTTCTAGGGCCCATTCACTGAAAATTCGACGTTGTGGCAGATCGTTCGGCTTCAGTTCTTGCAGGAGCTGTATTTTATACGGTTTTACACCAAGATCTTTGCGTAAAATCTTCCATGTCGTCGAATAACACAAACCCAATTGCTGCGAACGGCGACGAATCGACATTTCACGGTCTTCAGCAACACTCTCAGAAACAGACGCAATATTCTCTTCTGTACGCACTGTACGCATTCGTGTGGTTGGTTTAATGTCCAATAAAGTAAACTGAGTGCGAAACTTGGTCACAATCGCATTAATTGTTTGCTCACTTGGTCGATTATGTAGACCATAAATCGGACGTAAATCGCGAAACACTTTTCGAACCGAACACTGATTTTTGTAATATAATTCAATTATTTGCAAGCGTTGCTCGTTAGTAAGTCTATTCATTATGAAATGTCAAAGCATACTGAGCATCTTTCTCTTTGACACCTTGTCTGAAATCCCGCGTGATCTGTCAAATACTAATGCATGAAAATCCTAACCACAAAAAAATCACCCTTTACAATTGTACCTTTTCCGTTTTCAAATACTAATAAGCCTTCTTGTAGAAGCCGGACAAGATTAAAGCTTTGTGAGATCTCTACATTTTAATAATGTGGAAAATCTAAATACTATCTATATATCTTATAAAAATCATATCTTGTGACGATTTCCATATAAAATACAGTATGTCACACTCGTATTCGTAAATCAAATATTTTCCACAAAAAACTCGATTAAAAAAATATACAAATGATATTATAATTTAATCATTTGGATAATTCTTAAGTTCACTCTTAATCTTCATTATAGAATGAATAACAGGTTTCGATAACGGTGCAATTCAGAGAAAAAAATTAAAATCTGTACATGAGGGAAAATAAGCGTCACCGTTATTTATCTTTGAATTTTACCGTTATTCATCATTACCCTTTTTTTGTTTTTGCGGTTTCGCTTTGCACTCAATATCAGTATAGCATTTAGTTTCGAATTGACTGGAAGTTATCTTAATTTAATCCAAATTTTAGTCAAATGGGTCGTAAGCAAGGTGAAACGTCAATTGATTTACGAAAATTAGTAATTTTACATCGGGAAGCAGGGAAAACATTTAAAAAAATCAGCCAAATAGTGCAAAGAAGCATTTCTACAATACAATACATCGTAAAACGACACCAAATTGAAAATCGAGTAGAAAATTTACCGCGAAACACAAACCGCAAAACGTTTACTCTTGCAGAGGAACGGTATATTGTGCGCGAAATTAAAAGAGATCCTCGTTTATGTGCTCCAAAGTTAACAGCGCAAATCAACACTTCTTTTAACCTTTCGTTAAGCGCGGGGTAAAAACCAACATAGAAAGGCTAAAAGTAGCAAAATGATACATATTTTAAGAGGCCTTGTATTATATAATATATATATTTTTTTAACATCAAAATAACGTAGATCACAGGAAAATATTAAGCTTCTGAAATACAGAGAACGGTACTTTTTTTCGTTTAAAAATTATACAGGAAAAAAAACACTGTGTATCAATTTGAGCAGCCGCGCCTAACGGAAGATTAATAAAAATGTACGCCCAGATACTGCTCGGCGCATGCTAAAGAGAGCTGGATATAACGGTAGAGTAGCCAGAAAAAAACATGGATCAGTAAGAAGAATCGGAGAATAAGATTAAATTTTGCAAAGTGTCATGTAAACAGGATTTTCGAGTTTTGGAAACAGGTTTTGTTTACAGACGATGTTTGTGTCTGACGGGCGACAAATTGTATGGAGAAAACCAAATACCGAAATGAATATAGAGAATTTACGACCTACAGTAAAATATGGCGGAATATCTGTAATGGTATGGGGTTGTTTCTCGGCATCTGGAGTGGGAAAATTACACTTAACAGAGGGAATAATGATTAAAACAAAGTACATCAAAAGATTAAAGGCAAATTTACCTGAAAGTGTGATAAAATTGGGCATACGAGACGATTTTATGTTTTACAAGGACAATGATCCAAAACATAAAGCTTACGATACACGACAATGGTTATTATATAATTGCCCAAAAGTCATGGAAACCCCACCGCAATCTCCCGATATCAATCCCATAGAGAATCTGTGGCAAGAATTGCACAATAGAATTCGAAAATATTCGATATCTAATAAAAACTATTTAATATATCGATTGAGGACGGAGTGGAATAATATTGATACGAAAATAACAGATACGTTGGTGCAATTAATGCCAAATCGTTTGTCAGAGGTGATCAAAACCAAGGGAAATCCAACTAAATATTAATTATTAAAAAGACTTAACTCTTTTTTATTTAACTGGCTAATTTAGTAACCATCTGTGATGAATTACGAATACGAAAGTGATATGAATTTTAGACTAAGTTCAATTTATTATAATTTTCTTAAAATATGTAACACATACCTCACACATTTTTATATAAAAATGAAGTTAACTATAGTGTTTCTGATTTAAAAATAAAAAAACTAAATTTTTGATGCACGTAAGTGTTTTTTATTCATTTATCGTTTTTAAAACTGCAATTACGAATACGAGTGTAACATACTGTATATGAAAGTACAATTGTACGTCTGCCACCTTTAAGCGTTGTAAAATTATGCCGCCGGACGAGGGTTAAAAACAGGATTAGACTATGCTGGACCAATGCAGATAAAAACAAGCAAATGCATAAATGCTCCATCTGAAAAGGCATATAATGCTGTGTTTGTGTGGCTTTGTGTTAAGGCAGTCCACCTAGAAGTCGTAAGTAGTTTGACTACAGAGTTATTCTTAGCGTTAAAGAGATTCATATCAAGAAGGGGAATACCTGAAGGGATTTGGTGTGATAATGGTACAACATTCATTGGTGCAAATAGAGAACTACGCAGTCTCAGACAAAATATTATTAACCAATAACAAAATAATCTAATTTCTGACTTTCTATTACAGAAAAGTATAACCTTTCATTTCATTCCACCCCGTGCACCTAACTTTGTAGGTTTATGAGAGGCATCCGTGAAGTTGTTTAAATATCACATCAAGCGAGTTATTGATGGTAGTCTCACTTTCGAAGAACTTTCGACAATCACCACACAAATCGAATCAATTCTAAATTCAATCCAACAATTTTACAATTGCTGACACCAGGGTATTTCCTCATAGGTGAACCATTAATCGCAATTCCAGAACCAGCAATTCCAGAACTACGAAATCCCGGTTTTCAAAATCCCGGTTTTCTTTTCTTCTAGTTCTAAAGTCTTGATTTTGAAAAAAATATTTTTTATTAATTCTGGCCGGCCGGACTAATAATATTTTTACAAAAAAGTAAGATATCTTGTTCAAACCTTTACTAGAAAAAAAAACCAAGGCTGCGAAGTCAGAGGCGGGAGTCGGTGCTAATTTATCAGTGCCATATATTGACACCCATTAGTCAAATTCCTAGTTTTTGATAGTTTTCGAAAATTTAAATTAGAAGGATCAGCAAACATGTCGCACTACGTGTCGCCCGTAGGAGCCCCCATATCCATCGCAAGTGACGAATTTCAACATAATCGATTAAGAAATGGCCAAATTCCATCCCTATCCCGACAAACAATTTGGGACCGCAATAGGCTCTATGGTTTGGTTACCGTAAAAAGTCGGTTGACAAATTAATGCAAAATTGAAAATATTATCACGAAGGCTTTCCCGAGTTGATATACTCAGAAAAACAAAATACATATAAATTTACCCGATCATATTAAAACAAAAGTTATATCGACCGCAGCCGATTATAGCATAAACCATCGTGTTTTACAAAAAAATTATTCGAACATTATTATTAAAATAACGAAAAAGAATTGGAAGAGAACCCGATTGTAGCACGAAATAAATAGTACGTACATTTTATGGTTTTGTGTTCTTAAAAAGTCTGTCGTGAACAAAAAATTAATAAAACTATCCCGAACAATCTTTCATTCCGCATAATATAATACGTAATTCCAAATTGCGGTTTGGTGATTGTAAAAGGTCTGTCGCAAAAAAACAAAATAATAAAATAACAAAATCTGATTGAAGTGAAGCCGATTGTAGCACGAAATAATATTTATTTACATTTTATGGTTTTGTGACCATAAAATGTCTGTATTAAAAAACGAAATAATAAATCATTTTGAATAATTCTGTTATAATATATACGACAACGACTGAATGAATTCTATACCAAAATGCTCTTACCCAATGAAGAAAAATATTGTGTGGTGATGGTGTGTTTTTGGTAATAAACGAAAAAAAAAATTTAATCCAGTGAATTGAATAATTAAAGTGCACCGATTGATGATTATATCTGCCCGTATTGTTAAACTAACAATAAAACACGGTAAGATTTTATAATTATATTTTAATTTAGAATAAATGTTATAAAGAGTGAAAAATGTTTTGGTGATGCGAATAACAATGGCGACAAATGGGATTCACTAAATCGTAAATTTCGTTTAAATTCGTCTATTGTGCTTTTTGTTCAATTACCGTCGAGCTAAAAAATCAAAGGCATAATAAAATATAGTTTTATTTTACTAAAGTATGTATTATATCGTTCACTTATTATATATTATCGAGTTTAATGCACTTTCAAATCTACATATACGCATACTTCAATTATGTCCGGTTGCACAGAATGTGCCGCCCGGTTAGTTGTGCGCCAATCAAAAATTTTATATGAAAATTTGTTTCGCAGGCAGACAAAACTTTATGCATCCTTGATAAAACTAGATTTATTTTATGTTAATATTTATCGTTCGGTTAAAAGTTGTTAAATCAAAATTGGCCGGTTAAATATTTAACGCAAGATAAATAATTACATGGAATAAAATAAATTTAATCAAGTTTGTGCTTAGTTTTTACCGCACAATTTAATATACAAAATCAACACTAATATATAAAATCTTTGATCAATTTATTCATTTTGAATGGATTTAAAAGCTCTTAAATTGCCATTTACCGTCATTTAATTTAATTTTAATTATCATAGATTCAAATTAGAATATAAAATTTTTAGTTTTTTAAAAAATAATTGTTTTCATTTTAAATATTATGGTTTTTGTAAAAATGCCGAAATATAAAATGTTGAGAGATCTCTCGAAACAGTCTATTAAAAGACGTCTTACCAATCCGAACAAATCTCAGAACTGCCATAGAGTCCAAGCTGAAAAAAATGAACAATGTTCGAGTAGCTCAGAACATTCCTTATCAAATCCGATTACACTCACGCTTGATGAAGATTCTACCGATAAACTGTTAAATGTTGATCTAAATGATGACGGCAGTGACCGAGAAGTATTATCGGATTTTGAAGGAGAAGATATTGAACTGTTAAATAATGTAAAAATGTTAGATTTTTTACATACTTGGGCGGTTAAATATAGTGCCAAATCAAACGCGTTGAATGAACTTTTAGTTTTTATTAAGTCGCTAGGATACAGTATTCCGATCGACAGTCGAACTCTTTTAAAAACTCCACAAACTAGAGACACTTTAGATTGTTTAATGAAAAGATTAGACTTTAGATTGTTTAGTGAAAATTAGAGCTATAATATGTGATGCGCCGGCACGTTCTAGTGTTCGTGGCACAAAATCGCACACAGGATATTTTGGCTGTCTGAAATGTGACGTAGAGGGAGATTTCATCAAAAATAGAATGACATTTCCAGTTAACACAACAGCACGGTTAAGAACGGATAATTCTTTTAGAAATCGCGAAAATTTGGTGCATCATAGAACCGACACAATATTGGAAGAACTTTCATTTGATATGGTGAAAACTTTTCCATTGGATTACATGCATCTGGTATGCCTTGGGGTAATGAAAAAAATGCTTCAGATGTGGGTTTGTGGAGATACCCGTTCACTTTTACCTTCGATAAGTGTTCAAAAAATATCGGATAGACTAATAGATATATCTGCTACTCAGCCGTGTGAATTTCAACGGAAAATTAGAAATCTTTCTGATCTGTCTTATTTTAAAGCGACAGAATTCAGAGTGTTTTTGTTATATTGTGGCCCATTTGTTTTGAAAGACATATTATCTGAAGAGAAATATAATAATTTTCTATCGCTTCACACCGCGAGTCTAATATTATGTCACCCAGAGTTAAGTAAAACGAAATATAATTTGGCAAATAATATCCTCAAACATTTTATTGAAGGAGTAAAATATCTCTATGGAGCACATCATTTGACCTACAATATGCACAGTTTGTCTCATTTGGCCGCAGACCTACAAGAATTTGGTACTCTGGATGCTTTTTCAGCTTTTAAGTTTGAATCCTATATGTATAAAATTAAATGTCTACTTAGAAAACCAAATCAACCGTTAGCACAATTGTGTAATCGAATTTGTGAGATAACAAACATAAACTTGGGCCAAAATAAAACAAAGTTAACATATCCTATTCTTAAAAAAAGCAAGTAAAAATGGAAAACTTATTATTACCGGATTAAATTTGAATGCGCTGAATTTGATACTAGTGAAAAAAATCAATGGTTCTTAACAAAAGATAAAATAATTGTAAAGTTTGATTGTGCTGAAATTATTGAAAATACGATGGTCATTTGGGGTAAAAAAATGAAAACGAATATGGATTTCTACAATTTACCAATATCGTCGAGTAAATTAGATATTTATCGAACTTCGTTGAATACTGAGGAACGTGTAGAAAAATTTGACGTTAATAATGTTCACAAAAAATTATTTGCAATGCGGAATAATGAGGGTGATTTTTACGTTTTCTTTCCGCTTCTTCATTTTATTCTTTAACATTTTACCTACTTAACAATTATTTTACACATATTTTCAGTTGCTCGATCGACCATGTATTCGGTAATAGAAACATTAAGTGACGATGGCAAAAAAGAAGTATCGGTCGTATGTACAAGTTGGATTAAGGAAGCTTGGCTTAATCACTATAATCAAGCAATAAAAAAAACAAGAGCCCAATCCAGATTGGAAACATTATTTTTGTAAAATCTTGAAACGAGATATAGTGGACTACGCCAAAGCCAAGGAGAAAGAAAAATTGCTAGCTGATTTTTCCAATTCTGAATGCGATGAGCATTCACATAATAAGAATACACGTGCCTACGATGTTATAGATTGTAATGAAAGTTTTGAACAACCATCGGCCAAACTCATTATTATTGATCCAGCATCTAATTTAAATGAAAGTGTAAAAAACATCAGCAACGCTATACAATCAAACGAATAAAATCAACAGCTACCGCCTTTAATACATAATTCTTCCGAATTTAATCCCAAACAAATATGTAACGACGTAGAATTGCCACCGCTTACTCCAATTATTGTTGAACATTTTCCACAGAAAAGTGTTGGCAATGATGTACCAGTACCATGTAGTAGTAAAGGATTCACGCCGGCAAATTGGAACAAGTCAACACAGGAGAGTTTGCACGAATTAGATAGAACAAATATAGTGACTCTTGCCACTCCGGTATATCGACAAAATTGTTTCATCGATGATTCAGATAATAAAGAAAATTGCAGTAGTAACTTTAAAGTTTTAGACAAAATTAAAAAATTAGATGAAAAAATTAAAACACAACAAATCAATAATTAAAGACAATAAATTAAATATAACAACTCTATTGGAAAATCAACAAAAAAATTTATGCAACCAAACCGATATACAATAATTGTTACAGGTAATGGTGAAAACACTACCAAAGAAAAATCAGGCTCCGATTATAAAAGACGTATATATCCGAAACTACCCATTACGAGTGAACAACATCTCAATTTATTGAATACTAAGTTATCTTCGCAACCCTACATGGACCAAATGGTAATTATTACCATACACTATATAATCATAATAATTAATTAGATTCATTTTTATTTCAGACTCTTTACTTGCATAAGTTTTCAACTGAAAAAAGCAATAAAACAGTTAAAAGTTGCTTAGAGCATTTATGCTCCTATGATTTGCTTTCACAGTATTCTTGGTCAGGGCAGAATTCGCTCGCCAAAGGTAAAATGTCAACATAATTTTAAAAACCTGTATTATAACTGATTTTTCCTCAATTTTTTTTATTTCAGTTATCACTAAGAAAATATTTGCGGAGCTTCCAAATATTATAGAGCAGCTCCGAAACGTCCATAATTATTTAAAATTGAGTAACGCTGTCACAACCGAGGCAATAAATCTAAGTATAAAGGAATTCTTAAAGCGGACCAATCATCGACAAAATAAAATATTGCACAGTAGCTTTTAACCAAAAAACAATTACATATTTTATTTTTTCTTAATTAATTAATCAGTGAATATAGACAGCTCTACTTTAGTATTACTTTCCAATTATTGATGAATACTGATATTTTTTTTTTACTTTTTAATTAAGACTGAATTTTACTATAGGAATTGAATTAATTTAATAACTGAATTTTATAACACGTATATTTAAAAAATTTGACAAATATCGTTAATTTTGAAATTTTCTATTTGTTATGAATATTAATTTTATAATAAATAAAGCAATACGAAATGTTTTAGTGAAAATAAATACGATGTAATAATAATTTTTTTGTCTACTGACTTCAACGAACCTTATTAGGGAGGCGCGAGGGTGATTCTCTGCAGGGCATACACACCCTGTATTTGCAGTATTTCAGCTAACCATGACAAAGTCTGCAATGATCACGAATGTTTAAAGATCGGTATTATATCAGAGATAAGATGTGTTAGTAATTTTTTCTAATACATAATTTATCATTTCTCGTTGATGACCTTAATTAATATATACTTTTAACGATAACCAGATAATTTTGTCTTCCGTCCGTATACTTTCACCTGCGGACATGAATACTTATTGTATCCAAAAAGCTTCGTTGGGCTGACTAAACGATTGATTGAAACAATTGATTTGAAAGTTATTCTCCTGACAAACAATTGAATTGTTTAAATTATAAAATAGCCGGTGTGGGACTGAAGATTCAACTGGTTTTTTGTCAAATTTATCTGTCCTCAAATACTATAAAAAATATGTTTTGCAACATCTTTGGCGATCCCCAACCCCCCCCAAGTGGGACCATAGCTTACTTGCAGTTCATTTGATAGAGTACTGTGTAAGTCAACTTTAATGACTATTAGTCACTGTTTAGGGTATTAGTTGAGTTACAGTTCATGTATCGACTTACAAGTCCACTTTTCCGATTTTAGATCACCGCGTTGTTTATAATTTGTTTTATGGTTCAATTGCCGGTAACTTGTAATCCCTCTTTAACGACTATTGACCGCGGTCGTTTACATTATATTTATAACGGTATTGTTTTATAGTCAAATTGCCGGTGACTTATAATTTTCACTTTCAAGACTATTAATAATTTTTAAAATATTAAATTTAATATTATAAGAAATTATTAAGGAAAGTGGCCAATGAGAATCCGACAATTGGTCTGTAAAATAAAAGTGTGGCTAATATAAACAACACGGTGGATTAGTCATTAAAGTTTACGATCAATTGGACAGTAACATAAAACGGTAACTAATAATACAAACGGAACGGCTGTTAATAATCTTCAAAGATGGAGAAGCGGTAGCTAATACAAACTAAACGGCAGGTAATAATCGTTAAAATAAACGTAAAAGATACCGGCAATTGGACTGTATATCAACGGTGGAAAACATAAATAACACGTTAGTTTAAATCCGGAAAAGTAGACTTATAAGTTACCGACATTGGACTGTAAAAAACAGTGGCTAATACAAACTATGTAATTGGTGGTTAATAGTCGTAAAAGTCAACTTTCCAGTTACCGGCAATTGGACTGTATATCAACGGTGGAAAACATAAACAACACGGTGGCTTAAATCCGGAAAAGTAGACTTATAGATTACTGACATTGGACCGTAAAAAACAGTGGCTAATACAAACTAATTGGTGGTTAATAGTCGTAAAAGTCACCTTTCCAGTTACCGGCAATTGGACCGTAATAAAACGGTAGCTAATACAAACAACATGCTGTTTAAAAGTCGGAAAAGTTGAATTACATATTACTGACGGTTGGACTGTAAATTACGCTTGCGTTCTTTGTTCAGGCAATAGGGATCGCCCAAGGTGTTCCAAAACTCGGTTTTTTATAGTACTTGAGGAAAGCTGAGTCAACAATTCATTTAACAGTCCCATTTTCTCACATGTCAAATTTTAAAAATTCAAACCAGGATTTCTTAAAAATCGGGAATTTTTTATACAAAACCGGGATTGTGAAAGCCGGGATTTTGAAAATCAGGATTTTGAAAACCAGGATTTTGAAAACCGGGATTTCCAAACCGGGATTTATAATAAAACCGGGATTTTGACAAACCGGGATTTCGTTACACACCCGTTTAAATTAATGGTTCCGGGAACCACAAGTGTCGTGACCGACATTCTTTGATTCCAACATGGCATTAAGTCCGCTCTCCAAAATAAAACTCACGTTAGGATCCGAATGTTAAGATGGGCGCTATAGCATCCTGTGATGGCCCATTTATTGGACTATATTCGAAGAAAAGTTCAATACCAACCGTTTGGCGCTGTGAGGTCGTATGTGTAAATGGTCGAATCAATTTTAAGAACACAATTTATGCTGTATTAGATAGCGGAAATGTGACAGCGGAAAATAAGGGATTACGCTACTCGCCGCAATTGACAGCACTGCCAGAAAAGAGAATATTTTGTTATATAATTACCAACGGAATTTTTTTTATTCATTTTGTATCTCTTTTTTCACTAAATAAAACATCCCTGTAGTGGTTCTACTAGTGGAAGTTTTTGAGATATTGGCCAAAAACTCATCAACACAATACGTGAAAAATATAAATGCCATTGAGCATGCACAACAATATTCAAAGGCTTGTTTGAGATCAGAAATTGGATATCAAATTCTACAAAGGTGTTGACAGCTTTGGATGAGTCAGAAAAAGTGAACCGAAAAGATTTTCCATCGGGACTCGATCCACTAAAAAGTATTAGGAATGTGGTGGGACATCACCCAAGATTGTTTTCGTTATGCAATTAACCATCCTAGAATCAGTCAAGAAATACTATCGGGAGCAAAGCCCACAAAACGTTTGGTACTACGTATCACCATGTCCATATTCCATCCTATGAGCCTAATTGCAAATTTCTTAGCTTACGCTAAGATATTGATACAGGAAATGTGACGATCAAAAATAAATTGGGCCGAAGGGTTATAAGGAACCAGTTATTGGTTGGATTCGAGCGGATCATAGAAAGTATAAAATGTACGTTGCAGTGCGTATCGCAGATATATTGGTATCAACAGAACCACATGAGTGGCGATGGGTTCCAACAAAGCAGCATGTAGCAGACGAAGCAACAAAATGGAAACGTTCAAGCACAATAACTTCAAAAGGTCGATGGTTCACAGTTTTTACTTCAATCTGAAGAGAACTGGCCACAGACATTAATATCGAACTTCACTGAACCAACCGATGAGAAAACTCAAGGGACTTGATCGATTAACGAGGCCATTAGGCTTCGACAATTGTTGGAGGCTAAAACGAACCTAATTCGATTAGCGCAACGGGAAAGGTACGAGGAAGAAATAAATAATAGTTCACAAGGTCAAAACGTTTCTCGAAAGAGCTCACTTTATCAGTTGTCGCCGTATCTTGATCAAAAGGTGTGCTAAGGATCTGTGGCAGAATCGACGAAATTGAGGGTGTTGCGATCGATGTTGAAAGACCAGCAATTCTTCCGAGTGAACACCATATTACAATACTAATTGTGCTAAATGTTCAAATTAAGTACCTACATATGAAATCCGCCAACGGTACTATATTACTAGCCTTCGGCCGCTGGTCAAGCAGATTAGTCCAACATATTGCCAGCAGTGTAAGCATAAACGAGTAAAACCCATATAGTTTCGGAAATATGTCAACTGCCACCAACCAGATTATCAGCGAATACTAGGCCGTTTACTTTTAAGGGTGTGGATTACTTCGGACCACTGGCAACAACGAATGTGTGTCTCAAAAAATGTATAACCAGAAGAAGACAACCTTTGGAAGGGGTATCCCACAATAAGGTGGAAATTCATAACACCTGCTGCACCGTATATGGGTCCGGAAGCTGGGAGCGGATGATCCGCTCGGTACAAAGCTGTGTATACCATGCTTTACCACGCAGAAAGCTGTCAGATGAGTTCTTATGTACAATCCCAACCGAGATAGAAAACATTATTACTTGGACAATTTCATGATCGCAGTTCTTTTTTCTCATGATCGCATGATCTGGTGGTGATAGTGGATGAAGAACGTCAAACTTAGTATTGCGTGATGAATATTTTTTATTTTTCTGTGATGAAATACTAGGATAACTTCACACAGTTGTTGTCGGCTACGACTGCACGGGTCGAAATAATTAGGGGCTGGCAACTTTGATAGTTTTAGCCCAAAAATGTTGCCTAGTCAGGACTTTCAGTGATCTCTATGTCTTAATAGATAAGGTATATTGCTTGTTCCAATTTTAAAAGGGTAGACCACAAACAATTATACTGTTGCCTCAAATTTCCTAGGGGACTTCATAATGGAAACATGGTCAGGCTCTTTCGATGAATAAAAAATTTGAATATTCATAAGGCCCGACCTAACAGACTTACCCAGATTTTGTGAAACTGATTTTTACCTAATTTTTTATCTAAACATAGAATATTGTTTCATGCATATTATATCGATAAACAAAACTTCTAACATTTAAGCTAACAAACTTCTGTTTTTTTTCTGTTAAACTGTAGACGAAATTATATATTTACATAATACATTAAAGATGAAGAACAAGAAGTCGTGAAAAAACTTCGTTTTGTCTTTTATTGTGTTTCATTTATGAAGCAGGCAAGCAGCAGAAGTAATACGCAAACACTGCACAGTGTTGAGAGAGATACGTTCATCTTGTATGGTATAGATTTTGCCTAAGTAAATTTGTTCACCAATAATTTACTATTTACTTACATATATTTACATTAATCTTAAAGCAAACTTTAAAGAAGGCCTACTGATTATATTGTAGTGTGGTGTAACTTCTTACTTATCTTTTTATTACAATTTTTTATTTGATTTTCTTCTTTGGGTCACTCAATTGCTTTTCTAGTTAATTAGACGTGACGAGATACATATTAACGTACCATCATTTGTGTACATGTGGTTACATTTATTTAAATTCATGGTTAATGTATAAGCCCCGATTGCTCGTCTTGCGTGTAATTGTATAGCCTCGGTGATGGAGTGTTATTTTGTGGATAGGCCAATTAAATGCGCTATTAATTTTTTTTTATTCGGCTCGTTCGAGAAAAAGCATTATGATTTATCACCCCAAAGCAGAATCCAAATCAAAAATCGGACCAAAACCGAAATAAGAACGCGAATCAATATCCATTGAGACACTAATAATTTTAGGCTTATTATGGCTTATTTAAATTCTCCGGTAAAAATGTCTGGCTCCATTCGTTTTGGCCCACCTGGAGAGGTCATTTAATTTAAAACTAGCAGAATCAATTCATATGTGGGGTATTAGACAGAAAATTGAAAGCATAATTAATGGCGGTAGATGAAAATCGTCCTTTAAGCATGTGGTAGAAAAGGCAGTAGCCTCGGAATTAATACAGAGAGATAAAGGCAGTTAATAGAGTGGGAAGAGAGGAGCGAAAACAAGATAACGATCGTCGATCACGTTATAATTATAATTCAACCGATGCACGAAGTCAACATCGTACAAAATCGGGACAAAGAAGAGTAGAGTGTTTCAGATGTCATGGAATTGGTCATTATGCAAGGGATTGTAGCACAGGTTTTAGAAATAAGTTTTATAATGGGAATTATGACAATAAATTTTCAAAACATAACGGTGGCAACTATCACCAAAGAAACAAAAGTCGGGATAGAAAGGAGGTTGGAAAGGATTTTGGTTTTGGAAATTTATCGTTGTGTAATAAATAATGCGTTGGATAATGTTACAGTGGACGCAGGTATTGATAAATGTAGATATAATACCGAAGCGGATGTCGCTGATGATGCAGTCTGTTCTAACAGGGGTGGCACATCGGTAAATTCATTAAATCGGGATGGCTTGTTGATGCACAGTGAATCGGTAAATCTAGGTCATGCATAGTGGTTAGACATACAGAAGAAAGGTTTAACGTTACTAGAATGGAGTGTATTTATATGATAGTGGAAAATAAACCGTTTAAAATGGAGATAGACACAGAGATTAGAGAAAGTTGTTTTACCGTTGTCGGTACTTACGGGAGATAAGATTAGTATAGTGGGAAAAATTAGGGTGGATGTTAAAACAAAGACGAACCAGAAGATTAATAGTGTAAGTATGGTTATAGTGGATACGCCTAAACCAATTTTAGCTTTGTGTGGTAGAGATTGGTTGGATATTTTATTTTCAAATTGGCGAGAATTGTTTCAAATAAGCAAAATTGATTTGTGTCAGAGTTTTCGGGAGAAAGTAATGCCTAAAATTTTTAAGGAATTTTCGATGTTTGTTTGATGGCGTTATGAAAACGCCAATTAGAGATTTTGTTATTAACATTCCTCTGAATGAAGGAGTCACACCAATATTTCACAAGGCTTATCAGTTGCCTTTTAGTTTTCGCGGAAAAGTTGAGAAAGAATTAGGAAGAATGACAGATGCAGGTATAATTGAGGCGGTTACGGTTATTGATGAGGTTGGTTATGAACAATACGCATAAAGGTTTGTTTAGGTATAAAAGACTACCGTACGGGCTAAAGCCAGCACCATGTATATTTCAAGAATCGTGGATCAGATTCTTAATAATATGCCGAACACGTTTTGTTACATAGACGATATTCTTATTGGGGCAGAGTCGGTAGAAGAATTGCAAAAGAGGCTTATTTTGGTTTTGAAGCAATTAGAAAAGTTTAATCTTAAGGTTAATTACTCGAAGTGCAAGTTTTTCGTAGAGGAACTAAAGTATTTATGGCATGAGATTTTAGCGGCTGGAATTGGACCTAGTAACGAAAAAGTAAGAGCGATTGTGGAAGCTCCAGCACCAGTGGATGTTACGGGGTTGAAGTCGTTCGTAGGTCTTTTGAATTACTATTCAAAATGTTTGCCTAAGTTGAATCAAAAATGTGGAGTGTTCTATAAATTATTAAGGAAAGGTGGGAATGGAATGAAGAGTGATTCGATAATGATCAGCCGATCAGTCAGCATCATTATTATTATAAAATATTATCTACCGTTAAAAATATTAATTTGTTTTTCTTTAATAAAAACAGTGACAAGCCAATAATAACATAAACAGTTAGTTTATTTTGTGCAGTGCAAACACGTGTTTATTAGTATTTATTATCTTATAACCTGTGAAATAGCACCGATAAATAATAACCCTAAAGCGTCCAGCAAGGATTCCCTTGCTGGAGCTGGAATAATAAAAACCAGCAATAATGGATCCAAAAATCCAAATAATGTGAACGCCGAAATCCTAAAAGAAGTAGTTAAACTTAATCCTTCTATTAGACATTCCGCTAATAGACGCACCACCCAAAAAAGTAAAGTTTCAATGAGTGATAACAAACCTGAAATGGAAACTGAAGACTTATCTTCAGACGATGATTTTCTTGGGTTTCCGGACGAAGTGGTTCCGAATATCCCAACGAGCAACCAATTTAACATCTTGCTGGATAACTCAGTCAATGAGCACAATGCAACAAACCACACAGTTAGATCCTGTCCACCTGTAACCATAAAACATGTGAACTACAGCAAGGTCAAACAAATACTCACAAACACAAGTATTCCCGACAACAAAACCAGGATCAAATTGACAGGCAATGGAATAAGGGTTCAATGCCAACATGCAGCACATCACAAGAAGTTAATTGAGCATTGCAAAAATAATAATATTGAATTCTTCTCTTACCAATTGGCAGAGGATCGAACGACAAATTTTACACTAAGTGGTTTGTTTGAAATGGATGTAAATGAACTAAAAACTGAATTAATAAATGCCGGACTGAAATCACTAGTCGCCATAAAATTTCTTCTGATTAGAAATAAACGGTACGATGATCACACAGTATATTTAATCAAAGTCAAAAGAGGTTCATTGTCATTAAGAGACGTTAAAAAGATAAATACGCTTTTCTACACAATTGTGAAATGGGACTACTATCGGCGCAATAAAAAAGGGCCGAACATCTGTTCAAGATGCTCGAATTATGGTCACGCTGCACAAAATTGTAATCTAAAACTACGTTGCTCATATTGCGGTAACGAACACAAACGAGAGGATTGCAACTTTCTTAAAGACACCGAACGAACGAGTAATTCAAATGCCAGCCAGCCCAAATGCTGCAATTGTAATGGCGAACATGAGGCAAACTCCTACGACTGTCCCAAAAAATCGGAGTTTTTAGCAAGCCAGCGACATAAATCTCAAAATCGTATACGTATAAGAAATACGACCGAAAGACCACCACCTCCCATTGCCGATCTATCCGAATTTCCAGTATTAAGTGAGCCAAGTCATTGGATGATACAACAAAACCCAGTACCAGCATATCACCAACCAACCACAATACATACTAATAATGGTCAACAACACAAGGAAATCTTAGGTAATAATATTACTAACAGTACTAACAATAATATAAACATAAACAATAATACATTAAATAACAGTAGGGATAATAATCTATTCTCGTTAGGCGAGATCAATAAATTAATTAATGATATTCTTTCAAATTTATCAAATTGTACAACTCGGTTTGAACAATTTCACGTAATTATGAATTTAGCCGTTGAATATCTTTATGGTAAATAATAGTCCAAATTATACTTCCCAACCAAATAATAGGTTAATTAATAATACCCTTAGTATCATTTACTGGAATTGCCATGGGTTAGCTACAAAGGTTATTGAATTGATGAATTTTATGGACGATAAAAATATATCTATTGGACTACTTTGCGAAACTTGGCTAAACCAAAATTCTCGATTGCGTTGCCATCCTGACTATAATATTCACAGAATGGATCGTCCAAACGGTGCCCATGGAGGAATAGCCATTATTGCCAAAAAGAATTTAAAATACAAATTGTTTCCCCATTTCAACAACCTTAAAGTAATCGAGGCATTAGGTATAAGCATTGAAGGTCCTTGTGGTGTTACAAGAATTATCTCAGTATACTTCCCAGGAAGCACATCCCCGATAGTCAAATCTAATTGCCAAAATATATTTGGGGCTTTCAATAAAAATATAATACAACGCGCTTACACCCGCGATCTCCTAACCCTCATGAATATGAGGGATGTCATCATATGCGGGGATCTCAACTCTCGTAACGGCTCTTGGAACTGTGCTCGCAATAATGCTGCAGGTAATACATTATATGACATCCTAACACGCAATATCAGTTTCAAAATCCTATTTCCGCCAACATCAACATACATTCCACTAAAGCAAAACTCCAGACCTTCCACAATAGATATAATTCTTACAAACATTCCAAAATTTATCCGTCATGTGAATGCTTTGAATCAATTTTCCTCAGACCACCTTCCAGTTAAGTTCGAATTAATTTTAAAACACTTTAAAATACATAGAAACACGTCATATCCCGATTATAAAAATGCCAATTGGCCGCTTTACAAGTATATCATTAATCATAACTTGAACATATTAGAATATAAGAACAGATTCGAAAATGCAACTCAATATAATATTCAACATGAAATTGACAATCAAATTATACTTGTCAATGAAATTATAATACACGCAAGAAACGAAGCCATTCCAACAAAAACAGCTAACTCTAGATATAAATTCATCACTTTAACTGACGATATTAACTTCTTAAAAACTACAAGGAACCGCCTCAGACGACAATGGAACAATCTACACGATCCATCAACAAAACATAATACCAACATTTTAAATAGAGTGATTGCAAAGGCAATTAAGAAGCTTGTTATAGCCAATTGGAATAATACCCTCTCCAAAATTAACCAACATACGTACGATAGAAACAATAGTCACATATGGAAACTCAGTAAGGCATTAAGAAGGAAAACGACACACATTATTCCTTATTTAGAAGCTAATGGACAAAAATTTATCACAGATGAAGAAAAAACCAACCTAATTGGAAGGACTTTCTTTAATTCTCATAGAAATTTAACTACTGCAACCAGTTCGAGAAATGACAATATTTATCCGACCATCGTAAATTTTAACAATACACTAAATACCAGCATAAATGAAAATTTCGCATTCACTAATCCCGCAGAAATAAGATCTATCCTAAAACATTTGAGGACAAATAGATCCCCTGGGCTTGACGGGATTACTAACCTTCTAATAAAACAATTCCCAAAGAAATTGATTGTAACATTAGTTTATATCTACAATGCTTGTCTGAAATTTTCGTATTTTCCTTCAATCTGGAAGGCAGCTAAAATAAAACCGGTATTAAAACCCAACAAAGACCCCACCAACCCTACAAGCTATAGACCCATAAGTCTTCTAAACGGCCTCGGCAAGATATTTGAGTGTATCATACGGAACCGAATCCAATCTCATATTTCCAATGAACAACCTGTCCATAAAATAATTCCAGACCATCAGTTTGGATTTAGACACGGCCACTCCTGCACACATCAACTAAGCCGAATAATAGAATCAGTAAAAATGAACCTTACAGAGAAGAGATCTACCGGTATGATCCTCTTGGATATCGAAAAAGCTTTTGATACTGTGTGGCATGAAGGTTTGATTTTCAAATTAATAAACAAGAGATTTCCTACTAAAATAATAGGGATTATCCAGAGCTTCCTCGATCAAAGAAAATTCCAAATTCATTATCAAAGGACAACATCTGACTGGTATGAGATAGCGTCAGGATTACCTCAAGGATCAGTTCTCAGTCCAGATCTCTATTCAATATACACAGGTTGCATCCCAATCCCACCAAACTGCTTGCTAGCTACTTTTGCTGATGATACAGCAATACTATCCTCCCATATTGACCCTAATCATATCATAAATACACTCGAGAACTCATTTAATATACTAAATAGTTATTTTGACAAATGGCGGATTAAAGTTAACCATAGTAAAACAAAAGCAATTTATTTTACAAGACGGAGAGCTCCTATATACTTACCCGGCAGAAGACTTAATCTGAATGGATCACTAATAACCTGGGAGAACCAGGTAAAATATCTCGGTATAACTCTAGATAGCAAGCTGACCTTCAAAACACACATCGGTGACAAAATTAAACTATCCCAAAAACTCGTTAAAGTACTTTATGGCTTATTATGCAGAAAATCATACCTACATATAGATCAAAAAAACTATTGCTTTACAAGTGTATTATTCTACCAACTTTACTATATGGCTGTCCTAGTTGGAGCACAACAGCCAAAACCCACATACAGAAAATCCAAATTACTCAAAACAAAATTCTGAAAATGATTTTAGATAAACCAAGGCACTTCCATACGAAAACCTTACACCTAATATCGGGCACTACCACAATTAGAGATTCAATTGCTTCTCGTAAATACAATTATATCGCCAACTGCAATTTAATGGATAACCCGTTGATTAACACATTAATTAATTTTTAGCGATATTTTTACCTAGTTTAAGTTTTTATTTATAGTTTAAGTTAGTATTAATTAGTCGTAAGTTTATCCAGGGAGTACAATAAACCCAACACTAGTACCCCCTAATAAGAAAACTAACAATAAAAATAATTACTATGCTACGGTTAGTTGCCAAAACAAAATAAAATATCTATAAAAATATTATGTATGTATTATAAATAGATAATAATTCCAATGTAATTAGTTATACATTTATCGAAAATAAATTGTATTAAAAAAAAAAAAAAAAAAAAAAAAAAGGAATGAAGAATGACAGAACATTTTCGAAGAGTGTAAGAAAGAAATGTTGAACAGTAGGGTTTAGAACATTATGATGCAAAGAAAGAAATTGTGGTGGTATGTGATGCCGGTAACTCTGGTTTAACCGGGATTTTATGTCACAGGATAAACGGCGAGGAAAGACCAGTGTTTTTTGTTTCTCGCACTTTAACGACAGCAGAGAAGAACAATCCAATTATACACAGAGAGGCTCTAGCCATCGTATATGCAATGGGGAAATTTTTTAAATATGTATATGGGCATCCGGTTACTGTTTTTACAGATCATAAGCCATTAGTGAGTATTTATTCAAGGAAGGGTGGTGCAGAACAGGCGGCAGTTGTGGCGACAAGGCTACAGCGTTATATTAATAGAATGGCAGTTTTTGATTATTCCATAGAATATAGGAAAGTTGTTTGAGTAGGTTACCAATTGAGGATAAAGAGTTAAATGAGGAAGACTTTTTGGAACAGCAGTTGTGTGAGATTGATCATATACAGAAAGATGAGGATGTGTGTTTGGATATTAAATTGATTAGGGAAGAAATTGATAAAGACGAGTTTCTTAGTAAATTAAGATATTTCATCAATCATGGTTGGAATGAAAGTTTTATTGATAAAAGATATAAGAATTATTATTCGAAAAACAGTGCGCTATCTGTAGAGAAAGGTTGTGTTATGTATATCAATAGAGTTATTATTCCAAAATCAATTCGTGAGTTGGTATTAAGTTCGTTGCATAGAAATCATAGTGGTATGGTGCGCATGGAAGTGATGGCACGTAGATATGTTTATTGGGAGAACATAGATAAGGAAATTGAATGCTATGTAAAGCAATGTGAAACATGCTAAGTGACAAGGGAAGTCGGGATGAATAAAAGAGGAGATCTGATTTGTGAGCTGAGGAGAAGAGATGTGTTTTTTTAACAAGCTGTAAGTAGCGTGTACCGTGCATTAAATATATAATACGATACATACAAAATACCACCTAAGCACATCGAATGCAGAAATAGAAAATAGACAAATAAATTTACTTACCAAACGATTGTTCGTGCCGCTCGGCATTCGATAAGGTAGCGTTAATGTCATCTTAGTAATTGCCTTGGCATGTTGTTCTTTCTCAATAATATTCTTCTATTTTGGCACTTATATTGATTGTATAGAATTTTCATAGTGGCAATTAATAAAACTGGATATACTTTAGAATACTATATACTTCAAAAATGTCACGGGTGCTCACTGCAATTTCTCGCGTATGGAACCTTTCTTTTAGGACTGATGGCCAACTTGCGATGATATTTTGACTTTTATTTTTACTGCTTCTCTGGAATTGCTGATTTCAAATTTTTTACACTACAGCATTACGAGATGGTGGGGGTATGTCCTCAATATCAGCTAACACTAAAATATACAAAATAAAATTTATTTAGAGTTGGTTAAAACATAATGGATCAATTTAACTACATATAATGGTTCCTAGATGGTTAAAAATTTGATTGGGCCTCAAATATTAACTGGACGGGAAATTTTCGTTGCATTTTAAACACCTAACCTCACTTTATATTTCACAACTGTTTCAACTAGCTTCTATGTTTATTTTTCAACAATAAATATAATTAATTAAATAGTTTATATCAAATCCAAAATTCGCTTTCTCTTCTAAAAATTTATAGGCTACCTAATATTTATTTAATTGTTTGTTTTGACAAAAAAGGTACACAGTTAAATGCAGTTTTACTTTTTCACTGGCTGTGTTGATTTTCGATTTTTTTCGAACTTGTACTAAAACAGCTAACTTCATTTTCAATAAATTTCGATAACTACAAATTTTGACATTGTACAGAATTATTTCAAATATTATACAACAACCTTGGCTAGAAAAGCTGTAACGAACGACCCCGGTTGGAATCGCGCGATCATAGATGTCCAGGAGTGGTGCGGTACAGTGGCGCTCAAACGGATACGGTACATCAAAACAGTGTTATATTAAGCAATCATCGAGAAAAATCGGAAGTTAACATTATACAAAATAATTCATCGGTAGATATTTTACTTCCATTAGTCCCTCATGATTCTAGTCCGTCATATTCATTAGTTTTACATAATAATCAAGCAACAGAGAGTAATGCCCGTGCTGCGACCATCGACATTTCGGAATTGGACCCTTTGCAGGCAGTGTCAGTCATTGGTCAAGCTAGGTTCCACATATAAATTACTCCGACTTAGATACTAGCCCTAGAAAACAGGACTCTACCAAATTAGATGACCCGGTTATGACCAACATTTATAATACTTTTAAGGACCCTCCAAATTCATCCAATCACGTACAAATTCCAGTTATAAAAGTTGACAATAACAAAAAGGATTCCGAATGGGAAAAACCTAATGCACTCTTACAAAATATTACACGAGATAGGTACGGAACTTCACTAGAAGAAGCCGGGTCTAGGTGGATGCGCGCACATCAACAATTTGCTGGTGGAACCTTCGCTCAAAACACCAATATTGTTCGGTTCCAAACATTGGTAAATCACGACACGTCTCAGTTAAACTTACCAAAAGTACCGACATCGCACCTGGAACCGATTTACGCTTCTCCACAAGGACAAACATACGACCATAAAGCACGTGAAAACCCTGTTTCCAGAATAATCAGTTTCTGGAATCTTAAATTTGGTGGAACTATTCAGGACCTGCCGGTTGACAGATTTCTATTCAGATTGGAATTTTTGGCACAAGCCTCTAATCTTACACTCAAGAACCTAATTGATCATCTTGGTAATATTTTGACCGGCACCGCCTCTGAGTGGTCCTGGACGTACTTAGAACGTCACCCATGTCAGTCGCTGACGTGGAATCAGGCTAAGCACGATCTTATCGAACGGTTCGATAAGATATTTGTAGAATTTCAGGACGCTATCGTTAAGCTCGCATTACAAGCTAGAAGTCCGAATCCGGATCCAGAAATTCTGGACGTTTTGAAGGAAAATATGGACCCGCAATTACAAATACACCTAGCCAATAGAACTATACGCACCATTGGTCAACTGGCAGTGGAATGTAATAATCTAGAAGACATTTGGACAAGAGTCGGATCATATACTACACCTTTGGTTAGCACTCGGCCACCCTCTAAATTTAATGTACATGAACTGGTCGCTCCGAGTAATCAAACTTCTACTATGTATGATAGTCGCTTTAGGAATACGTTAGAGGATAATATTGACGAAACTATGACACCCGACGTAAATGCCTTTAGTTACCCAAATTTAAGACCTTCTTTTCAACAGCAGACCTCTGTTAATCTGGTTGAATTCACCAGTAAACTAATTAACGAGATAGAAAAACACCGTCAAGTTGATGTAGCGTACACGGATTTTAGTAAAGCATTTGATTCTATCTGTCATCATAAAGCACTCCAGAGTTTATTCAATTTTGGGTTTTCTCTCGATTACATAAATTGGTTTAAATCATATGTATCAAACCGGTGCCAATTTGTGATAATGGGAAATGAGAAATCAAACGTTATTAAAGTTACATCTGGTGTTCCCCAAGGATCACACCTCGGGCCCTGGATTTTTATTGTTTTCATAGACCGAATAACCGAGATAATCAAAAACTCAGACGTGCTCATATTTCCAGATGATATGAAAATTTTTCGTACTATTAATGGATGGTCAGATACGGAGAAACATCAAGAAGACTTAGATAGATTAAGTGAGTGGTGTGATCAGAACTCACTATACTTAAATATTAAGAAATGCAAAATCATGTCTTACCATCGTAAACGAAATCCGATAATTACTTCATACAAAGTCAACAACGAAGTACTGCAAAGAGTCAATGAGGTTATACACTTAGGTGTTACATTTGTCGAAAACGCCAGTTTCAATAGGCATATTGAAAATTGTATTGCGAAAGCGAATGCCATGTTCGGATTTGTTAAAAGATGGACAGGTGAATTTAAGGATATTCAAACCTTATGTTCACTCTATTTCGCTTATGTTCGATCTCAACTGGAATACGCTGTAATGGTCTGGAATCCATACTATGCTGTACACATAAAAAGAATTGAAAGCATTCAAAAGAAGTTCCTGATTTTTTTGTTAAAGAAAAGTGACTGGGATTACGACCACAACTTACCATTCCATGAAAATGTGGCTCGCTTACCTCCATACACAACAAGATGCACAGATTACAAAATATACACGCTTGAAAATAGACGACTTCTCTTGGGAGCAGCTTTTATTGGTAACGTTTTGCTTGGTCACGTAGATTCAGCTTACATCTTGGAAAACATATCAATTCACGTGTCATGCAGAACATTTCGAAACCATAAATTTTTAGCACTTGAACACCATTCCACCAACTATGGAGAAAACAACCCAATTAATAGGATGTCTAAATCTTTCAACTTAATCGACGACCTATTTGACTTCAACTTATCAAAGGACAACTTTAAAAATATCCTTAAAGACTTTTTTCTAAATTTTTAATTGTTTAAACCAAAATTTGGTTTACATTTTTTTTTTTTATTCTGTTTTAAAGTTTTTTGTTGTTTTAATATAATTTTAACTATAACTGTAAATAATCTGAAATCATACATGTATATTACAAAATAGATTTCTTTAAATAAATAAATAAAGTAAGCACGTGAAGTTTGCGTTACCACCATTGACATGTTAGAATTGCAAGCGTGAGGGGCATACCTATCGATATTGTAGAAGCCACGACAGAAATTTGTTCTGTACCGTTTGTGGTTATAAAGACGTCTTATTTGCTCAATGTCCTCATTGTAATCTGGGAAACGGTCAGGGGAAGAATTCGTACTCATCAAGGTGATGATGTTGCAGACTCCCATCCCAATTCTATATCAAAACTCACAAGTCATACCATTAATAAATTCCATCGTTCATATGAATTCTTTAAAACACGAAAAAATCTTCGTTGTGTTATCTGCGAATCCGTTATGTCCAACTATTCTAATTCAAATGATCAGCCATATCTTGACATTCTCTTAGAAAACCAAAATTTTCGAGGTCTTCTCGACATAATTTGAGTTCGTCACAACAGCGGCAATTAAACAGTATAATCGAACAGTTTTCCTCTTCGGTTAAACTCGGTTTGGGGCGTACTAATCTGTTATGTCATAGCATCGACTCACAAGACGCGAAGACTGTTAAGCAGCGACATTATGCCATTTTACCTGCTATCCAAAAACTTCTATAAACCTAACTAGATCGGATGATTGAACCAGGAGTAATAGAGGAATCGGCTAGTTCCTAACGCGCCGCAAACCATGAGTCGTTTGATGCATCGAGTTATCCCTCATGAGTATCACGACAGAGTTTTCGTATATTTGGACGACCTTCTGAAGCTCAAGTCGCGTTCGATGAGCTAGAAACCGTCCTCACTACTGCTCCGGTCTTAGTGCATCCGGATTATGCACGTCGGTTCTTCGTTCAGGTTGATGCCTCGTCTGAAGGAGTGGGGTAGTTTTATTCCAACGACCAGGGAATGTAGAACACCCTATAGCATATTACTCAGAACAATCAAATGGTGCTCAGCGCAAATATTCAACCACAGAGTTGGAATGCTATGCGGCCGTGCTTTGTATTAAACAATTTCGTCCTTATATCAAGGGATCCGGATTTACCTAAGGATCGAAGTAGATTCACCCTACTTCATGGATGAGGAATATTTGGAAAGGATACGAAAGATAGCAGCCACGATGAATGGCCAAAATGGAAAACCAATTTTAAAATAGAGATCGGTAAAATTTTAATCTGTCCAGCAACCGGGTGGAGATATTGCGAAGAAGCAGAATTGCCTCATTGGAAGTTAGTTGTACCCATTCGTGTAATTCCAGCTTTACTTGAAAAGGCCCATACCAACTTGTCTGGTGGAAACATGGGTATTTCAAAAACTGTGGAACTATTGAAAAGATACTTTTTTGAACTGGAATGATGATCGAACGAGACCAAATATGGGTGAACATCGAAAGAGCATCTGGCCGTTTCAACAACTCTACTTGGATTTTTTAGGACCATATCCCCGCTCCAGTAATGGCAATTGCTATATCCTAATCGTTTTGGATAAATTTTCTAGATATGTCCTATTAAAACCAATTAGAGAAGCGTCAGCCGTAACGATGTGCGAATTCCTAAAAAACGAAGTTTTCAATGTATATTCCGTACCGCGAGTTCATAAATACGGATAATGGCAAGCAGTTCTTATCTCATTTGTTCAGTAATTTAATTGCAGGATTTGGCATAAAACACATTAAAACTCCCTTCCATGCACCTCAATGTAATACGTCCGAACGTGCGAACCGAACTATCCTAGCTTGCATTAGAGCATACCTTGGAGAGAATCATGTGGAGTGGGATAGATTTTTACCAGAAATTGGGTCAATGCTACAAAACGTAGTGCACAGCTCCACCTCATTCTTTCCGCATTACCTGGTTTTTGGCCAGCACTACATTGGGCATGGTCATGATGCACCCAATTGTCGCTGTATGTTTACGTGGTATGTTAGATCATGGTCATAAACCCATCCGTCTTTCAAGATCAAGTAGCGTATAAACTTCTTTTGAATTTTCTCAATAGTCTGGATATGATATTCGTAGAACGGACACCACACATTTACAGCATATTCCAGTTGGGATCGAACGTAGGCACAATACAGGAACTTAATTGTTTCCACATCAAAATTATCACCCGTCCAACGTTTGACAAAACCGAGCATGGAGTTTGCGCGAGCGATGCACAACTCAATGTGCTTAGTAAAGCTCATGTTTTCAACGAAAGTAACCCCTAGGTCTTTAACAGGGTTGGTTTTTCGGTGAAATGATAGAGATTTGCACTTTTAAATATTGAGACTCAGAGAATTAAACTCGCACCATAACGCTAGGTTGTCAATATCTTCCTGTAGTTTACTGGCATCGTCGACTGACTCGTTGGTTTTGTAGATTTTGAGGTCATCTGCGAACATCAGGATATTGGAATGCTTTATCACTTCGGTAATACCATTTATGAAGATTGTGAAAATCCATGGGTCAACGTGAGAGCCTTGTGGTACACCAGAGGTAGCTTGTATTCTATTTGACGTTTTATCTCCTATTTCAATATATTGGATTCGATTACTCAAATAAAATTTGAACCAGGCTACGAACTGGCTGGAAAATCCGAACTTGAAAATGTGTTCCAAAGTTTTACAATGGCTGATGGAGTCGAAAGCTTTTGCAAAGTCGGTGTATATTACGTCAACTTATTTATGCTTCTCAATTTCTTTAATAGAATAGCTAGTAAATTCTATGAGATTTGTAGATACTGATCTTTTATGCATAAAACCATGTTGATATTGTGATAAATACCGTGGAAGCACTGCTTTGAATGAGTTTCTAGATCCAGTTTTGAAAATAGGCGTCACTCTAGTTATTTTCCACTTTTGTGGAAAAGTTGCCAATTTTAATGACTGATTGAACAAAATTCTTAGAGGGATTGCCAAATTTTTAGAATTTTAAAAAAATGAAGCAGGAATACCATCAGGACCACATCCTTCTCCGAATCCTACCAGTGCTCGCTGGATGTCTTCTGGATGTGAATGTAGTATATTCACTACAGGTGGAATCTTTATAATTATCAATGTCTTCCGCTTTATAAACAGATTGGAAAAACTCAGCGAACATGTTTGTTATGACCTGTGGATCACAAGACTTTTGATCATTAAATTTCATCCAGGCTGGGTTACCATCAATTTCGTGTTTGGTTTCTCAGTGCTTCTGTTTCTCAGTTCAAAATAAGTTTCCAACTTTTGGTTATAAGCAGTAAATTTCTGTTTACTATCCTGAGAACACACTTTGAGGTTTTCTTTATAAGCCTTTTGTCTTTTTTGTTTTTAAGACTGGTGAGTTGATCGTCATACCATGGAGGATATTTGTTCGGAGGATAATTGGCCTTTCTGAAGTTGTAATTTAGTTTCCGGTTTTGGTAATTTTGGAACCTGTTATTCACTTTCGTTTTCAATATTATTTCTATTGCTTTATAGTGAATATCATTAATTACGAAAGGTGTTGGTGATTCTTCTGTTTTTAATAAAACTGGTTCATTAGTAAAAATAAGGTCCAAGGTTCGGTCTTGTCCATTTTGTAATTCGCAGATTTGACTCAAATGTGAATCAAATATGGTGTCGACGAATAGGTACTCATTATCCGAATTCACATTTACAGGCATAATCTTGTTCGTTTCTTCATCATAGGTCCAACTAACATTTGAGAGATTAAAATCCACAGTTACTAAAATTATGTCTGGTTGATCGGCAGTATTGGTAATTTCCATAATTGTGTCGCAGCACTTGGTATACGATGGTGTAGGCGAATCAGGTGGAATATACGTAAATTCGTACCGTTTTATTATTGATGACAATTTTAACACATAGTTGCTCGATCGATTGATTCGTTAAATCTACCAGTTCATTAGGTAGTGATGTATCGATACCTATGAGTACTCCACCACCGGATTTTTTTATGCTTGTTTGTGGTGAGCGGTCACATCTTTAAACCACATATTGACTAGGGAAGAATTCCGAACTCAAAATTTTATCGTTGAATGATGTTTCACAGATGATATAAACCGGAAAGAGTGTTTTTAAAACAAAATTATGAAATTGAGCAGCCTTTGAAGACATTTTATTTTCATTTTAAAAGTAAAATGTCTGTTTCATAGTTTTTTGAGGATGTGACAAGGTTAGGGTGCCATGATTACATTCCGAATTTGTGGCACTATTTTTCCCAGCAATAAAATTAGCTACTGGATTTGGTGGCGCGTATGAGCTGGCCGAAAAAACGCCTTTCTTTGACCCAATTAAATTCTTTGACAAACAGTCCCGCTAGCCACAGAGTAGAGTTGATGGTGCTTTGAAAAACTTCACCTGGAATATTGATTTTCTATGATACGTAATCATAGTTCATTCCAAAGCTTGCTTTCGGCACCATGTGTTTAGCGAACAGATCGTCAGTATTCGCGATCTTTGTCACTAGTTTGCGGAACTGTTCATCTGGCACTGAATTATGGTATTCGGCTAATAAAAAGCCACTTTCTGGGTTGTGCACTCGAATCGAGAACTCATTCATTAATTCAACGTCATGTGTTAGTGATGATATCGTATGGTTATTGATTGTTCACTAGACTTGGTGTTTCGGTCTGACTTGAGGCTTCGGACATGGAAGAAAATACTCAATGAAAAAAAATTAAAAATTCTCTCAACTCTATAAGGTGCCTTAAAATTTGACTTTTAATTTTGACTCGTGTTTTCCACTAACGCTAACAAAAATTTGGATATCAGCTGTATGTTAGGATTTGGTTTTTATTCAAGGTAATATTTTACTTTAAAGTTGAATTTTTAAATATAAAATCCTTAAAAGAATCAAAATGTACTATTGAAACCTGAAAAGGATCGACCGATTATCCAACAAGATTGTGTGCTTGTCCCGTGGTTGTCTCGAGCCTTTGCAATGAATCTTCGCCGATCGTGAGAATTAAAGTTTAAAAGATCCGCAAATTTGATGATTTTAGCAAATGAGCATATAGCGCAAATCCTACGGCTGATATCCAAATTTTTATCAGAGCTAGTGAACATCATGATGAGCGACAATCAAAAGTCAAATCTTGAGGCACTTACAGATTATACTCATAATATTATGTAGCATAGTGGTAAGCTAAAAATGTCACGACCTTTTACAAGTATAACAATCCTAATTAATTGTATGATTTCAAAATCCTGGGGTGAGATAATTTTAAAAATCCTGCGATGTGATGAAATTGGTGTTGCCTGATGAACATTTGACTTTTCCTGGGGGATGAAAAACTGGGATAACTTCACACACTACTAGTATCGCAAATATTTACGGCCTCTTTTCACATATTTCATTTGTAAACACCTGATCTAAAAACCAGAATAAAAATAAAACATTCGATATCTTATATCGACTAATGAACATCCTTAATTATTTTAAAAATGCCCAACCTATTGTTACTAACCTATATAACATATGTGCTAATATGTTACATATAATGTGTGTAAACCCTAAATCCGATCCCTTCTTAGTATCTTGGATAATGTCAAAAACATTTTTTATGTTCATTGTGCCGCTCGACTTCATTCCATCCATAAAGTACCTTTTACGAGTTTTTTTTGCTCCGATAACAAAACACATTACATAAATATTTTTTTCTTTTTTTAGGAATCTATTATGTGCATAGTGTTCTTATCGTAGGTATTCCACTTTACTTCAGTGAATGTATTTCACCGACAGGATTTCCAAATATTTTAAGGAATATATATTCACTTCGAAATAGAGATGACTTCATTTCAACTCAATAATAATTTGTTTCCATATAAACATATTAAGGTCCGAAATTCGAAACAATAGAGTCACGACGGTTTATCGTTGATTTATGACCATTCACAATAGGGCATGCCGTCCTTCACAGAATCCATAAACGATTGAAATGCAAGACGACACAATAATTATAGAGTTGTGTATATTCTGTATAGGTACGAGGGCAAATCAAAAAGTCTTGCAATATCATTTGAAAAAAAAGAGTGAGAGAGACAGCAATATTTTTATTTTTCGACATAATCTCCTTTAAGGTTTATACATTTGTCACATCGATCAATTAACTTACCTAAACCCTCTAAAAAAAAAGATTTCTTTTGCTCCATAAAATATTCATTTACAACAGACTGTACTTCATAGTCACTGGAAAATTTCCGGCCCCTTAGTGTTTTTTTCAAATTGGGAAAGAGAAGTAGTCACTGGGTGCCAAGTCTAGACTGTACGGTGGATGCGGAATTTCCACGAAGCCGCAGTCCTTTAATGCAGCTTGAGCAATATTAGCCTTGCGCACTGGTGTATTGTCGTGAAGAAGCAAGATTTTTTTCCTAACTTTCCTTGGCCGTTTTTCCCGGATCGCTTTTTTCAATTTTCGCAAAACCTCTGCGTAATATATGCCTGTGATTGTGGTTTTCGGTGGCATATAATCGATTATCAAAATTCCTTCAGCATCCCAAAAAATTGTTGCCAAAACCTTACCAGCAGACGGTTGAGTTTTGAATTTCTTTGGTGGTGGTTCACTACGTTTAATCCATTGCATCGATTCTTGTTTGGATTCCAGATCCCAGTGATGAAGCCATGTTTCATCGCCTGTTATTATGTTACCCAAGAAATTTTCTGGATCTGCTTTGTACATATCTAAAATCGCCTTTGAAGTTTAAACACGCATTTTTTTTTGTTCAGCATTCAACAAACGGGGAACCCATCGCGCACTTACTTTCGACATGTGAAGGTGGTCATGTAATATAGTATATGTGGTACCGTATGAAAGAGAAAGTCTCCACGCTAACCGCGGAACAGAAATACGCCGGTCCTCCAATACAATAGAATCAGCCAAAATTACGTTTTCATGGCTAATAGCATCTGCTGGCCGACCCGAGCGGTTATCGTCTTATAATGACTCCCAACCACTTTTGAATAATTTTACCCACTTTGTTACTGTGGCATATGATGGTGCAGATTCGCCGTAAACTTTTGATATATAGTTGAATATATAAATTGCATTTCGTCCATCTTTATAGAAAAATTTAGTAACGGCGCGATATTCAATTTCATTCATTTTAAGAAAAATTCAAAACACATGTTACTAAATTGACAAAAACAAACGAACCGTAAAATTTACATCGAAATGTTCTTCTAGAACTTTCATCGTGACAAAAAATGGTTTTGAAAAATATATTGTTGTCTCACTCACTCGTTTTTTTCATATGATATTGCAAGACTTTTTGATATACCCTCGTATGTGTGATATTATTTAATATTTTTATGCTTCAGGGGAGAAAGTTAAATGTCCCGAAAAAACAGAATACATATGTACATAAAGGATTTGTAAGGATTTTGCGGGCTGCCTTCATCCTCAACTAAAAACTAACTACTTCATCCTACTCAGTAACACGTGTAGTGGGAAAATATAATGAATTTATTGCTATAATACGTGCAAAATTAAACAACGGCCTCGAACACCAGTTCTAACAACAAAGATTCAAGTTTGGAAACAATGAATCCAGAGTTGCAGCAATTATATTAAAACGACATTCGGATGAGGAGTCTCTGCAGGGTTTAGCGAATCGTGGAACTCAATAATAATCTTCACCTTAACTAAAAACTAGACAATGAGTCAAGGCGACTCTATGAGATCTCCTTTGAAGATCCAAGGGAATTCCAAACAACAACGGAATATTTCAAATTTTTGTAAGGAAGGTTAAAATCATTAGAAGCCAATGGCAACCAAAAGCCAATACTCCTACCAACAATCGCCTCACGTCAGAACAAAGGTCAAATAGTTAAAAGGACCTTTGGCAAATCCTGAAGCGTTTGTTCTCCATGTTAGGGGCGGCTTTTCCAGTGTCTCTTCTCCATGTTAGGGGCGGCTGTAAAAAACCTGGCAGTAAGTATAAAATGCTAAGGGAAGGAACCTAGAATCTATATATTTTATGGAGTCAACCAACCAAAACAAAGATACGGTGCAGGGAATCGGATGCCCAGTACCGGTGGCACTCGGGAGTGAGCAAGCGGGCTCCCAGTCGTCGAGATCTAGCGACCGCAATGCTGTAGTGATTCAAATCTTGGTTACTACACTATATACCTAGCTACAAGCAATACCACTGAAGTTGTCATTCTGGTGGGTGGTTTATCTAGTACGGCTGACGGAAGTAAAAACATCTTTAATGAGTGTTTTCTTAAAAAGAGGTATGGTGACTAGATCAACTATAAAACCGTTCACCGCAAGTTCTGTTAAACGACCATTTTCAACTTCAATGTTGAATATGGAGCCAGAAATGGTAGACGACCCGATGAATAAACTACTAGAAAAGCACAGTAGCGACACAAGCCTTAAAGAGAGCACTCAACACAATGTTCAACTGACACAAACTGGCATCGATCGCTATACAGTAAAACGGAAAAGCGATAGTCCAAAATCAGAAAAACTACTGATAAATAAGAAATCGAAAGTCGAAAAATTCAAACTACCGCTAAACAACCGATTTGAAACTATCTCTCTCTCTCTCTTTCTGGCATTATATCCCATCGAGGGATTTGGCCGCCTCAAATGAGGTTTCATAATCATAGTTTCATTTCGTATAATGTGTGATTAATTCATTGATCCTAAAGCAGCCGTGAAATTTTTTCCTTGTAACCAACGGGAATCGAACTCGGGACCTCCGGTCGCTGGAGCAAGCATGCTGACCACTTTGCCACTGAGGCGGCAAAGTGACCGATTTGAAATGTTTATCGAAAAGAATGCGGAAGAGAGCCAAACATTAGATGGTTACGAGAATCACCCGAAAATGACTTCCCTACACTCAACCAACTAATAGAATTTCTAAACGTACGAGCAGATTCTTTAGGAGAAAATCATTTATCGAGTAGAAGAAGCGTGCCTGTAAAACGGTTAGAAGCTTCATTGTTGCAGAAACAACCGATTCAAGTTCTCCAGTTTGTCAAAATACCGATCACCATTTGATTGTTGTATGTTCCAAGTTTAAGGTATGGGCGTCGATGCACGTAGAGAATTTATTAAAAACTCTATTCGCTGTTTTAACTGTTTCGGTAGGAGTCACTCCGTTTGCGATTGCCGATCAAAGAAGAGATGTCATGAATGTCATTCTAAGCACCACACTCTAGTCCACAAGGCCCCAACAATCAACATGCCATCTACTAGCACTGCAACCAACGATTATAATAAAGAAACCACGTCAACATACACCACTTCAATCAACGAATCTTCATTAGTAACACACAATCCAGACACTAAAAATCACTTAAGCACAAACGTTCTAAATACAGAGCCCTGCACTCAGCACTCAAGTATTAGCCTAAGTCCAAATCATTTAAGTAATCCACAAGTTAAGGCGTTACAAAATTTAAAAGTATGTTCACAAACACTATTACCTACCAACAGCTCTCGTTTATGTGAAAGATAAATATGGTTGTCTGCAAGCATGTCGTGCACTGCTGGACTCTGAATCCCAGAGCTCCTTCGTTACTGAGTCTCTAATGCAAAAATTGCAAATTCCAAGGCAGAACGCCCGCATATCCGTTATCGGCCTTAGCTCAGCTGAAGCTGGTACGTCGAGAGGAAGAACATTTATTGAAATACATTTTCGTATCGATCCATCCATTAAAAAAATCGTCAATGCCTTAATTTTACCCAAACTGACGTCCAATTTACCGATTAACAATATAGCTCGCTCAGAATGAATCCACCTAAATGGTATTGAAATGGCCGATCCGTTATTACATCTGGAAAAAACGGAATGCCTATTGCTCAACGAACAATTTTGGGATGGATACTATCCATCCGGTCAGACACATACCCAGCAAAACTCAAATCCTCATGATCAAATAACTAGTCTATTCGCTGAAGTAGATATTGATCGGACCTTAAAGAGATTTCGGGAGTCTGAAGAAATAATTGCACCTAAAATCCTCACCGAAGAAGAACAAAATTGCCAACATCATTTCGAATAAAACTTTATGCGTAATTCCGATGGAAAAATCGTAGTAAAACTTCCGTTTAAAACCCCAACTTCAAGCATAGGAAACACGAGGACGAGCGCTATCAAACGACTCCACGCCATGGAACGCAAATTTAGAAATGATGAACATTTTCGAGAAACTTGAATTTATGACCGAATTCGAAATCCAACGACACATGGAACTAATTCCTGATAGTGAAGTTGATGTCAAATTCGGATATTGGTCTTCGACGCCTCTTGTAAATCAGATTTGGGCACATTATTGAATGATTGCTTGATGGTTGGCCCAAATATTCAATCAAGTTTGATGTCTATTCTAATTCGGTTCAGATGCCATAAATTCGTGTTATCAGCCGATGTAGAAAAAATGTACCGGCAAGTCTTGGCTGAAAGGTCTGATACAAATTATCAACGAATCATTTAGCGATCGACTGAATCTCAACCAGTCAAGCATTACAGGCTTCTCACAGTCACGTATGGCACTTCTTCAGCGACATTTTTCGCTACCAGGGCTCTCCATCAGGTAGCAGTTGACAACAGAGAACAGTATCCGGGAAGTATCCAAAACTATTTTGCGGGACTTCTATGTGGATGATCTAATGACCTGAGCACGGATAAGAATTAAAAGCGCTAGAAATTACGGAAGAATCAAAATTCGTAAAACTTCTGGGTGTCGAATGGAACCCAAGAGTGATCATTTTACCTTCAGAACTAATTTTGCTGAAAATCCAAAATTAACGGTTGGCTTTCACCGGTCATTGTGAGCGTCAAAATCATTTTTCAACGTCTATGGTTACATCAGCTAGAATGGGATGATGGCCTGCTGAAATTTCATCGAAATGGACCACAATTCGAAATGAAATGTCCCGGATTAGGGATATTAAGATCCCCAGATGGTTGATCACTCGCGGTAATGTGGTTGAGCTGCACGGATTCGCTGAGGCCTCCGAAAGTGCGTACATTGCAGTAGTTTACACCCATAAAAACAATCTCGCTGCCTAGGTTAGAACTCTGTGCAGCAGTACTATTGTCAAGATTACTGAAACTGATAAAAGAATCATTAGAATTTGAAGATACCACCATATATGCGTGGACCGATTCAACAATTGTGTTGGCCTGGCTTTCAGAGCATCCAAGCAAATGGAAAACGTTTATAGCCAATAGAACCTCCGAAATACTAAATACAACTACTAGAATTCAATGGCGACGGGCCAATTGTGAGTGACCTACCACCTAGTGAGTGACCTTACCACAGAGGCCTTTGTAGCAGCCATAAAGCGTTTTACAAAAAATTTATTATCTGACCTTTTTTATTTTTTATCAACAAATTCTAATGCCATTTCCAATTTACTTTTAGAAGACAAAATAATTGGGCATTTGATTCCGCCAGCAGCTCCACACTTTGGTGGCCTCTGGGAGGCCGCAGTTAAATCTATGAAGTACCATTTTAGGCGAGTGGTTGGTAACATTATTTTAACTCTGGAGGAAATGTTAACACTCATCATTCAATTTACCAAAATGGCGAATTTTATAGATGCGATTTGTCGTATGATGAACTAAAAACGAGGTTAGAACACGCACATCGTTTATATTCCGATTTTGTAAGTGTCGAAGACAACATATTTGCAATCGACGATAGTATCACGTCTGAAATGGATTTAATTGACGAAAATTATTTTTCTATTGTGTCCAAAATCCAAGCACTTTCCAAGCTGCCGTCACTGTCAATGCCAAATTTCGATGGTAATTTACAGGAGGGGCAATCATTTTTCGATATTTTCACCTCCACCATACATGAAAATACTTCACTAACACCTGCACAAAAATTTAAATATCTTTTTAGGGTTTGCTAAAGAGAAGTGCTTATGACCTCATTCGACATTTCCGAGTGGATGATGCCAGTTACGTAGAAGCATACCACAGGCTAGTAAAACGGTACAATAAAAGGAAACCAATTGTTGAGTCATATATTCAATCACTGGTCAACCAACCAAAATTGTCGAAAGCGAATGCTTCAAGTTTAACGCAACTTCATGATCACCTAGATGAAGTTATCAGAGAATTAAAGGCATTGGGTCACGACGCTGAGGCGCGCGATCCATGGTTGATTTTTATTGTGCTCGAAAGGCTGGATGAAGAAACCAAGAGAATTTGGAAATATGAAACAGCGGAAAGTGATTTCCCAACCCTGCAGGAACTCCTAGACTTTCTGTTAAAAAGAACGAGTGCTTTATCTGAAGGAAAAGCTTGCGTTCAAAAACTACCAGTTGCCGAAAAAAGGATAATTTCAGAAAAAAGGCTACCCTCCCAACCTCAGTCGTCCGCCAAAATATTCCATATTCCAACAACGCTTCCTTGTCCACTTAGCCATGGGGAAAGCCACCGTCTACTTGAGTGTCCAAAATTCACTGATCTTACTATTGATCAACGTCGTGAGTTCCTTAAAACCAAATCCAGATGTTTTAATTGCCTGTTCGATACTCATTCAGTTTACCAATGTAAAACCAAGAGAAGATGCCGAATTTGCAGCAAAAAACACAACACGTTGGTCCATTTGAACATGCAACCAAATGCGGATCCGATTCCAGTCCATACTAGTTCCAGTACACCAGTTACCACGGCTTACGCGTCCTGTTGTAATGATCCAAGTAGTAGTCAGAATAATTCAGTGAGCAAAGCTCAAAATGCCTTATTACCAACCGCAGTGTTTCAAATTCGTGACGGTTGCAACGTATGGAAAGATATCCGTGGATTACTTGATTCTGATTCCACACGATCATTTATTACTGAATCCTTCGTCAATCGACTTCAGCTTGCAAGGTCAAATGCACGTGTGATTATAGAAACCAGCAAATAATTACCAGCAAATAATTTACCGGAAAAGGCGTCATTTCAAGTTAATCTACCATTAGCCGATCCCAAATACAATGAATTGGGACCAATCGATATGCTGCTGGGTTGACACCATTTTCTAAACACCATAATAGACGGGAAACGTACTAATACATCGAATAACTTGGTAGCTTTAAATACCAAGTTTGGCTGGATTATAGGAGGCGTGTGTAATCAACTTCAGAGGGAAGACAAGGCTCAACCAGTTTTCTTTACAAAGGATGACGAAATAAATATAGATCGGGTACTTCGACGATTTTGGGAAATAGAAGAGATCGTAAGTCAACCCCTTTTGAGCGAAGAAGAAACAAAATGCATCAAATACTATGAAAGCATCGTCACCAACGATAACCGGGGAAGAATTGTTGTTTCGCTTCCATTTAAGAATAGTAGACCTCGACTAGGAGACTCATTTAATCAAGCACGTGTAAGATTCTACTCTCTAGAACGTAAATTAGCTGGCAACCAGTCTCTTCGCAAGCAATACCATAAATGCATGGAAGAATATTTGAGCCTAGGCCATATGGAATTGGTTCTACCTAATGAAATAACCCTAGCAGTTGGAAAGACATTTTATCTTCCTCATCACGGAGTACTGAAAACCTCTAGCTCTACCACTAAATTACGAGTAGTGTTTCACGGTTCGGCAAAAACGGCAAACGGGCGCTCTCTGAACGATGAACTAATGATTGGTCCAACCGTGCAGCAAACCATTATAGAAATATTGGGGAGATATAGAAAGTACAAATACATTTTTTCAGCAGACGTGGAAAAGATGTACCGTCAATTCATGGTGCAAAAATCAGATGTGAACTTCCAAAGGATTTTGTGGAGAGAATCGCCAAACCAGCAGTTCAACCATTATCGACTACTCACCGTTTAGCTTACATTACATTGCTGATCGACTGAAGCATAACTTCCCAAGAGTAGCCACAATAATAAAACGGGATTTCTATGTCGATGACTTTATGTCCGGAGCAAGTACTTTAAAACACGCTGCAGAAATACAACGAGAATTGGTTCAAGTACTACAGTTATCGGGGTAAAGTTACGAAAATGGTCTGCAAATCACACCGAACTATTAAATTGGTTACCCACTGATGATGTAGAATTGACCGAGAGAGAGTTTGACAATGGTCTAAAAGCCGTGCAAATATTGGGTATATATTATCAATCTAAACAAGATATGTTCAAATTTTGAATCAACCTGTCTGAATCATCCCATACAATGAAAAAACAACTGTTATCCGAAGCATCCCGTTTATTCGACCCAATGGGTTGGTTATCGCCAGTCATAATAATTTTAAAGATGTTATTTCAGAAACTATGGTTGGAAAAACTAGATTGGGATGATGCAATACCTCCTAGTCACCAGTTAAGATGGTCAGGCATCCGTACTGAGCTGAAATTAATCGAAACATTCGAAATTCCCAGATGGCTTGAAATAGAAGAAGAATTTGAAATCTATGGGTTTGCTGATGCGTCAAAGAAAGCCTACGCAGCAGTTTTGTATTCGAGATCAAAATTACATACCGGAGAAATAAAGGTTAACCTAATTACTGCCAAGACCAAGGTTGCTACATATAAGCATTCCCAAACTTGAATTATGTGCAGCAGCGCTACAGGTAAAGTTGTTGGAAGCAACAATTAAGTCATTAGATCTCACGACCAGGCCAAGAGTATACTTATATACGGATTCCACCATCGTACTAAATTGGCTTTCGAAACAACCAAAATCTTGGCCAACATACATTGCCAACAGAACCAGTCAAATTCTGACAACGACCAATCGAAACCAAAGGTACCATATAAATTCAAAGGAGAATCCAGCCGACTGTGTGTCCAGAGGCCTATCCCCAAAAGACCTTCAGAATTATGGGTTGTGGTGGAAAGGACCACCATTTTTGCAGTACGATCCAGTCATTATTCCAAGGTCGGCTCAAATAATAAATTTAGAAAACGACGATTTACCTGAAGCGGCTGTAACTGCAACGTGTACCGTCATATATGATGTGGGAACCCGCATAGAACATATGTCAGATAGGATTTCAAGATATCCCATCATATTACGAGTACTCGCCAGAATTAAGAGATTGGCGTCCAAAGCAAACCATATCATTGCAAAAAACGAAATCGAAAGTATAGCAGTACAAGATTTGGTTTGGGCAGAAACACGTCTACTTTCCCTAATCCATTATCAACAATTTGGGGTAGAAATAGAAACATTAAAATCAGGTATGAGAGTAACAAGTGGCAAATTAGTTAATTTTCTTCCATTTATAGACAATGCAGGACTGCTAAGAGTTAGTGGCAGAATTTCAAAAGCTCCAATACCATAAGACGCCAAACATCCAATAATCTTATCTGGGGACCAGATCCAACGGTCTTGAAGCTCATAAAATACATTTGAAGTTATTACACGCTGGGACATTACAGTTATGGTCACATATTCGTCAGAGATTAAAGATCTTAAGATAAGGAATCGATAAAGAAGGTGATATTCAGATGTATGAAATGTTATCGGCAGAAGTTAAAGACGCAGACGCAATTAAAGGGACAGTTACCATCTTCACGAGTAACCCTATCACGACCTTTCCTAAGAACCGGAGTGGATTACGCAGGCCCATATATGATAAAGGCTCATCAGCAACGAAACTCCAAGCTCATCAAAGGATACCTTGCCTTATTTGTTTGCATGGCCACAAAGGCTGTGCACTTTGAGTTAGTCACAAGTCTCAGCATCGAAACATTTATAGCGGCTCTAACTCGATTCCAGGCAGTAAGAGAAATTTGCGCCGATATTTACTCAGACAACGGCACCAATTTCATCGGCGCGAGAAATCATTTGGAAGAGATCGTCGAATTATTCAACTCTAAAGATGGTGTGACAAAGGTAACAAACTGGGCTTCCGAGCAAGGCACTAAATGGCATTTTATACCTCCTGCGGCACCAATTTTTGGAGGCTTATGGGAGGCGGCGGTGAAATCAACAAAATTCCACATTCAGCGAGTCATTGCTAAAACAAATCGAAGCTGTTCTCAATTCACGACCGCTATGCAGGGATGATGTCTCCGATGACCGACTCACACCGGCACATTTTCTAATCGGACATTCTCTATCATTGGCACCTGAACCAAATTTAATAAACAAAATACAAAATTTATTATCTCAATGGCAACTATTACAGAAAATGCTTCAACATTTTTGGCAACGATGGCGGGTCGAGTATTTATCATCACTCAATAAATTTTCGAAATGGAATAAAGTTCATCAGCAACCAAAACCAGATGATTTCGTCATATTAAGGAATGACAACGTACCACCTGCTCGATGGCCTTTGGTGAAAATTATCTGACGTTGCGGGAAACTGCAGGGCAGACGAGTTAGCAAAGTACGGTACGACTCTCCAACTGGAACCAGGGAGAGAATGTGTAGGAAGGCCTATGTCTATGCTAAAAGCAGCAAGCCATAGGGAACAAGTTGCCTTGACAAATGCTAGGTGGATCGCCAGTTCAACTGGCAGGGTAGCGAAGCAAGTATGGCCTGAGCTGAACTTGAAACGCTCCAAGATCTTAATCACACTAAGAAAGCGTGATTTAGGTAGAATTGTGAGTTAGTTGTGTAAACTGAGTGGCTGAGTAATATCTTAGTAATATAATAATAATAAATTATAACGTTTGTGAAGTGACTTTTCATTCTAATTGAAATAATTGAAATCCAGAAAGTGAACTCCGTTGAAGTAAAATTCTGTGTGCTACGCTTAAATCGGAACCTACTCCAATCAAACCAGCATGCGGCTTAAATCTAGCCTGCACCGGCAACAAACAATCACCATTTCCGAGATTTACCATGCAATGTTCCTGGGTCTTGCTAAAAAATTTCATTTTACTACTATTCACCTCCAAACCAAGTCTTCTTGCGTAGCGATCGAGCGGTATTCAAGACGATCGCCTTTTTGTGTAACAGACATTATGAGTGCGATCTTCGAATTTTCCGGCAGCTCTTCTTGGTATAGCGGGGACCGGGTGCCTTTATGAATTTATGATGCTACGGAATAGAATCTCATACTTACCTTTGAAATTATTACTTATCTTTTATTGTACATCAATAATTCACTTGTTAATGGTTTTCCTAATGTTAATAAACCCTAAGTATATTGGAAGAGGGAGAGGGAGGTGGCGGTTTGGATTGGATCAACAAAATAACCAACAACAAACACTTGAAACGTAAGTTTTTACATTTTTTATATATTTCTATAATTATTTTTATGTGAAATCAATTTTTATCAAAAGTTTTAAGAACAAAACAATAAAAACTAAAGAAAAATATAACAAACTAATTATATATGTACAAATTTTAAATAAATAAAATTAATGAAAAAATTATAACCTAAATCGATTTTAATTATCTTATATCATAATATTATTGTTATATGTAATTCTAAAAATATTTACAAAATATTTAGAGAACTACCCCTACTGCCAAATTTTTGTTTTCCACAAAACGCCTTCTTTATTTATAAATAATCAAAAATTGCTTAATGAAATCAGTGTTTAAACAACAAAATATTGACACGGGTCTATTTTATTAATCAGACCAATTCTCAAAAAAATAAAGTATAGGGCGAAATTTACATACATTCGTCTTTAATTTACCATTTGAGCGACGGGGATGACAACTGCGAGTGAATTTTTTCATTACTACAAATGCTCATCAAAAATTTGAAGATATTGGATATATATAATAAAGTGAAGCAGACTCGATAGATAATTTATGAAAATATTCATCGCACTTCTAATTTCCCCGATTTATTAACGTTTAAATTTATAGTTGTTAAATAATGCGGCGTATTTTTATGTCGGATTTTCCGAAACCCCCCCCCCCCCCCCTCCCCCCAACAATGACATATTTTAAAAAGCAAATTTATCTCTTTTTTTCCCCATCTATAAGTCAAAATTCAAATATGTACTTTTTCGGCCAACAGACTTTTAAAATATGCCATTGACAGAGACCTTCGGTTATAATAACGTTATCTCTATTTGGAGTTTACTCGCAAACTCTACATTGTTAACATTGTTACAACAATTTTCAAAATTATTCATGAAATATTTTTTTAGTTACATAACTTATCCTAACCTATAAAAATAATTGTTACGCCAATTAAATAGCATTGATTTGAGCAAAATTATCAACAAAGAGAAATGCGTTCATGAACGGCCATTGATCGAAAACGGATTGTGCGATCGATAAGAGTAATTTTCATTCGTTTTATAAGGCTATTCGCTTTTGTACAAAAAAATACAATCTAATTTTTAATTTAAGCTAAGCTATCGCGATCTCGAACAACTGGGGGGTCTTTTATGAAATTTTCGACCTCGAATGTTTTCGACATGTCGAATATGAATGTTCATTAAAAAATGTTTTGTTTAGGTATTAGCACGTATGAGCGTAACAATGTAGAATTTTCGAACGCACTCCGCAAAATTTGAGTAGGGGGGACATTAAAAATGGCGCACATTCAAATACATAGGTTATTGTTCAATGAAAATGTCGCTGAAATAGCTCGTTTTGCTCTAACCAGTAGTAATAGACATAAAATATCTTATAAAATTTTCGGCGGGAAAAGAGTAAAACAATATCAATAAATTTTCAGCGAGACTTTGCACGAACTTTTCTGAGATTTTAGGTGTAACAACAAACAAACTAATAAATCAAAAAAGCAACTTAAAAATTAAAACAGTAGTAGTAGTAGTAGTAATTAAAATGATAATTTAAAAAAAACAGTTTTCGGTATGAAACAGAAAATTAATTTCCTTACTTAAAAATAAAAAAATTTAAAATATCATAAAAGCTTTTTTTTTTCATAAAACATCAATTAATTGTTTTTATATTATCGACTAAAAATCTTTTCGGCTTTTCCTCCCCTTACTAAACGGTGCCTTTTTCGACTTTCAATGGTTTGGTTTAATCCTAACGTAGTAGTAGTAGGAATGTATTCTTCCTGGAAACGAACATACAACAAAAATTATACAGGGAACAAATAATGTACATTGGTTAGCTTAATTAAAATTTTATAATTTAATCTGTAGAAAAATTATATAATAAGAAAATTATTAATAGTTATTCTGAGCTTTAATTTAAAATCACAAAGAACGGTATAGATGACACAGAAAACTAAAAATGATTTATAAAATAATGACGACGATGTGATAAATCGAAATGATAGTGTGATTTGTGGACGTTAATTTAATGATACATTTAAGTCTCTTATTTTAGTTGGACGAAATTTTGTTAATTTTTGTTTTGGATTGCATTTCAACGATATTTAAAACACAAAATTTGGAAATAAAATTATTTATATTATTTTGGCGACTACCAACAAATGTTAAGGCTTTTATTTTTACAGGGTCGCAGATTTAAGCGAAGGCACCGAATTATTCCGAACTATAAGCATCGTTAATATTCCCAGCACTCCCGTGAAAAAGTGTAACGGAATTAAAACTAATTCCGTTATCAACCCATTACAACAAAATCTACTTAATCATCGGCATGACCTCGCAGATAATATCTTCAACTACATCCCATTTATGCAAAAACGTCATGCCGGCTTTCTACATTTCTGCATTGCATTTATTTATAGTGGTATCATATGATTCATTGGTATGATATCAAAGGGCCGAATGTGTCGAAGGGCCGAATGTGTCGAAGGGCCGAATGTGTTGAAGGGCCGAATGTGTCGAAGGGCCGTATGTGTTGAAGGGCCGAATGTCGAAGAGCCGAATGTCGAAGGACCGAACGAGTCAAAGGGCCGAATAGGTCGAAATGCCGATTTATCGCAGGCACCGAATTATTTCGAACTATAAGCATCGTTAATATTCCCAGCAGTCCCGTGAAAAAGCTAAACCTAGTGTGATTGCGGTATGCTATCAAAGGGCCGAATGCCGAAGGACCGAATTAAGGGCGGAATGTGTCGAAGGGCCGATTGTGTCGAAGGGCCGATTGTGTCGAAGGGCCGATGGTGTCGAAGGGCCGAATGAGTCAAAGGGCCGAATGAGTCAAAGGGCCGAATGAGTCAAAGGGCCGAATGAGTCAAAGGGCCGAATGAGTCAAAGGGCCGAATGAGTCAAAGGGCCAAATGAGTCAAAGGGCCGAATGAGTCAAAGGGCCTAATGAGTCAAAGGGCCTAATGAGTCAAAGGGCCGAATGAGTCAAAGGGCCGAATGAGTCAAAGGGCCGAATGGGTCGAAATACCTATTTATTTTTCATTTTATTTTTTTATTTTTTGTACCATACACTTATTATCAGAAGGCTAACATATGGCAATGTCTCAAGTAGCGCATGACAAAATTTTCCTTCACCAATTTTTATCGCTGACTGGATACGAGAATTTCATGAATATCCAAAGATGAAAAATAATAAAATACGCAAATTCATAAGAAATTCATTTATGTTTAATAAAATAAAAAAATTACAAAAAAATTCCATAAAACCTCCCTTTGACACATTCGGCCCTTCGACATTCGGCGCTTTGTACCTATTCCTATATTTCTAAAAACAAAAAAAAACTTCGGCCCTTCGGATCCTTTGATACATTCGGCCCTCGACATTTGGCCTTTTAAAATTCGGCCCTTTGTACTCATTCCGTAATTGCGACTTGCTAGATTTTGTGATTAATCATTCTATGAATCCAAAATAAAATTATCTCTATAACAGTCAAAGAATTATAGCTCTACATTTAAATCGTTTAAAAATTAATTATCCCTTTCCTGTCCAGACAAAAAATTATTTTTATTATATAAAGAGTATCAACAACGGAATGGATTATCGGCCGAATTTAAAAATGCCGAATGTCGAAGGGCCGAATGTGTCGAAGGGCTGAATATCGAAGGGCCGAATGTGTCGAAGGGCCGAATGTGTTAAGGGCCGAATGCAGTGTTGCCACAAAAAATTAATTGAAATCGTCATTTTTCTAACAAACATTCGGCCCGAATGTATCGAATTCCCGAATGTATCAAAGGGCCGTATGTATCAAAGGGCGGAATGTCGAAGGGACTAATGTCGAAGGGACGAATGTCGAAGGGATGAATGTCGAAGGGGCGAATGTCGAAGGGCCGAATGTCGAAGGGCCGAATGTCGAAGGGCCGAATGTCGAAGGGTCGAATGGGTGGGTCGAAGGGTCGATTTTTGTTTTTGGAAAAAAATATATTTCTAAAAATAAAAAAAATAAAATAAAAAATCGGCTTTTGTACAAAAATCAAAGTTCAAACCTGCGAGGAACGCTGGTATTTTTTGTTTCCTCTCACGATATGCTCGGGAAAAGTTGGAAGTAGTGATAATCTATTAGGTGAACAAATAAATTTCCGACCTTTTTAGAAAGGTGTCGTTAGTATCACTGCTTGCATATTATTCAATCGGGCAATACATGTCTTTTGGAGAAATTGAATAATTACTAGTGACATTTGTTCAAAGCGTAAACAACAATTCTGTGGCAATAATACAAAAAGGCATAACTCATTTTCCAAAATTTTTAGATCATTTTGAAGTTGAAAATGATTATGTAAAAAAGATTTCAGCATCTTAGAAAAGTATGTGTTACGTTAAGTGTTACGTAACACCTAATTATTTACTCTACCACATCGAATAGTCAGATGTACCATACGATTTTCGCAGTTTTTCCCTATATAAAATAATATTGTATAAAGGCATAACTCGAGTTATGCCCTTTTGAATTATTGCCACAGAATTATTTTTATGTAATTGAAGATGTCGAAATTTGTGCCAAAAAAACAACATTTGCGGGAATTTTTACTTCATTATTTTTTGTTGCAGCGGAAACAAATCGGGTGTTTTTTGAAATTTTTTATTTAATTTAATTTTTTAATGGGTATACAATGGGCCGTGGTAACATAGGTTTAAGTACAGAGGATAAGCAGTCGAATGGGAAGAACATTAACGTTAACTCAGGTTACGATCCACTTTTATTGTTTAAAGCCGTCGACTAGCTGATTTTGATATACCAAGTAATAAGACCATATGGCAAAGAAAAGAAGATCCAACCTACAGTTTTAAGAAAAAGTTATTTTGACAAAATATATAGGCTTTCCACGCCCCGCTTTATAAATGAGCTCTAAGCTCAAAAAGAGATGTGTGGTTGCTACCAAATTTTTGATGTAAATAAATAAATAAATCCCAATGACTTCAGCTCCGAGAAAAAAAACATGCGCCATCGAAAACAACATTCAAAGAGTGGTTTCAACGATTCAAAGTTGGTGATTTTGATGTAAGACAAAGAATGTGAAGCAGATTAAGAAAATTTGAAGATACAGAATTGGAAGAATTGCTTGATGTGGATCCTTGTCAGACTGAAAAACAATTGGCAGAAGAATTGAATATTACCTAACAATGTGTTTCGCAACATAAACATGCAATGGGATTGGTTCAGAAGCTGGGAAATTGGGTGCCACACAAATTGAAAGAAAGGGACATGGAACGTCGGAAAACCATGTGCGAATTGTTGTTTCAACAACAAAGGAAGGGGTTTTTGCATCGGATCATCACTGGGGATGAAAAATGGATCCATTATGACAATCCAAAACGCAAACCAGCGTGGGTCAAGCCAGGTGAACCAGGCCCATCGACGCCAAAAGCAAATATCCATGGTTCGAAGGCGATGCTTTGTATTTGGCTGGATATGAAGGGTGTTGTCTATTATGAGCTGCTGAAAGAGCGTGAAACCATTACGGGACAAGTTTATCGACGACAATTGATGTCTTTAAAGCAAGCTCTAGCTGAAAAACGACCGGAATGGGACAAAAGGCACAATAAGATTATTTTGCAACATGACAACGCTAGGCCACATGTTGCTATATTTGACAAAAATTACTTGAAGAGGCAGAACTGTGAAATTCTACCCCGCCCGCTGTATTCACCAGACATTGCTCCCTCTGAATACCACTTGTTTCGGTCGTTGCAATCAGCCCTGGCACAGTAGCACTTCACTTCATATGAAAACGTCAAAAAATTGGTCGATGACTGGATCGCCTCGAAACCACCAGACTTCTTCCTTCGGGGAATCCGTTTATTGCCTGAACGATTGGCGAAGATTATAGCTTCCGAAGGAGCATACTTTGAATAAAACATTCTTTCATTCTCTACAAAATCTAATCTCTTTTATTTAAGTAAAAAAGGTCGGAAATTTATTTGTAGACCCAATCTATATCTATAAAAATGGTGCAAAAAATGTATGTGCGCGCATCAGTTGAGAACGGCTGAACCGATTTGATTCAATCTTTTCTGTTGTGTTCGCAATTACCAGGAGATGGTTCTTACGAAAGTAATTTTTAAAAAAATCCACCGGAAAAATAGGAAAACTCGCAAAATCGAATAAAAAACCATTTTCATATGAATTTTGTGTGTATATTTTTTATGAGACAGGTGGTGTAGTGGTTAAAGCTTCGGCACTTGGATTGGGAGGTACTGAATTCGATTCCCACCGAAGGCTACATCCAAACTGCTACTTTGTTTTTTATCTAATCTATTTAGTTTCTCTATTAGTTGGAAAGGAAGTTGATGTTATTACCACGGATTTCAGCAAGGCGTTTGATAGGGTTTCCCATAAGATAATTTTGTTTAAACTCAGAGCTCTCGGTTTCGGACCTCAATTCTTACTGTGGGTAGACTCTTATCTGAGGAATCGTAGTTACCAGGTGATCTTTAGGTCATCCATATCTGCTCCTTTTAAAGCTACTTCCGGGGTACCGCAAGGCAGTCATCTTGGGCCTATTTTTTTCATTTTATCAATTAACGATGTCGATTTCATTATCAAAAACTCGTCAATTTCCATTTATGCGGACGATATGAAAATTTACAGACAAATTTCAAGTTCCATCGATGTTAACTTATTGCAGAACGATCTCAATAACTTCTCAACTTGGTGTACTAAAAATAATCTTGATCTGAATGTGAGTAAATGCCAATTCATAACATATTCAAGAAAACGCGCAAATTCCATTAGTCGAGAGTATACCATCAACAGCGCTGTTGTTGTAAACGTTTTAACCATACGGGTCTTAGGGGTAGTTTGTGACCACGAACTTAACTTTAGGGATCACATCGATTTTATTGTCAACAGAGCAAACTCATCGCTTGGATTTGTGAAACGTTGGTCTAAAGAATTGTTGAACCCTTATGTTACGAGGGCTCTAAATATGACATTTGTTCGACCACTGCTCGAGTATGCCAGTCAGGTTTGGTCCCCTTACCATGGAGTACACATACGCAGAATTAAAGCGGTTCAACGTAGATTTTTGACAAGAATGCTGCGTGAGACTAATAAATATTTCGAACTTTTCGACTACCACATTAGCAAAGTCGCTATTAAGAGATTACTGTTTTCCACCGATCGATAAGGCAATTTTTATTTTATTTTATTTTATTTTTAGATTAATTTTATTTCTTTTATTTATTTGACTTAAATACTCTATCGAGTATTTATAATTTCTAACATTTGCTTTTTTTTATTTGGGTCTCTTTTAATTTTATTTTTGCTTAACTTTTTTTTTATTTTTTTCTTTTCCTTTTTTTTATTTTCTCTATTTTCCGCTTTTTTCCTTAGTTTTAAATTTGCTTGCTCTAAGCAAACCAGCGGTTGGTCTCTCCTTTTTTGCGGCGGGGTATCATTCTCCTAAATTCAGTATAAATAGATTCATCCATTTCAATTTCCTAACCATAGCTCTTTAAACACATTTTTTATTTCGATTAATTGTTAATAATTTTATTTTTCTCGTTTTCTTTCTTTTTTTTAATTTTTAATTTAGTAGAATGATATCCTTGTTTATAATTTCCCTGGAATTATATTCAAAAAATAATAATAATATTGATGGTGACTCCCCGCGTGCGGTCAGGGAGGGGAGATTGGTCGTTGGGAATTATTATTATTATTATATTATTATTATTTATTTATCTAAATAAAAATCAATTACCGTGCGTTAGTCTCGCAAAAACTCGAGAACACGATAAATTGAAATGATTCTTTTTGTGCATTGTCCAAAGATGATTGGTCGAGCAATGACCGAACGAACGCAACCATAAACCTACCTTTAGTGTTGAATTCGATGAAAAAGTGAATGGAATGGCCACTCAATCGTCTAACTCAAACGTCTATTGAGAATTGAGTTGTTTGATTTTTCTCTCATTAAATTCAATTTTTGTGAAGGTCAAAAGTGTTTGCTCGGACGAAGTAATTCGGGGCGAGACAAAGTTCGCCGGGTCAGCTAGTATATATATAAAAATGGTGTAAAAAATGTATGTGCGCAGTTGAGAACGGCTGAACCGATTTGGCTCAAACTTTTTTTGTTGTATTCGCAATTGCCAGATGGTTAATATGAGAGATTGCATTGATATGTATGTTAAGATCGAAACGAAACGTTATAATTACATCCGCTTCGATCGATTGGCGCAATGCCATCGCTTCGGACGGGGATGCAACTAACGTCGGTCAATTGACCGTTGTCCCAGCAACATATCTTGGCAGCCCACGGCAATGCATTAATATGCGCAGAATGCTATGACGTATGTGCGGCATTACGGAGAGCCAGATTTGTTCATCACGTTCACATGCAATCCAAAATGGCCTGAAGTTACCGGTAATCTACCGCCGAAGATTTGTCTATTTGCTAGTAACTTTTTTTTATATGCGTGCAGCTCTATTTTTCAGTAAAAAATTTGTTGGGAAAAAAAAATTGGAACATGTAAATCGTGCATAAAAGTCAATTTTAAATAAATTTTTCGGTAAATTATTTTTGTTTTTCAAAAACTCTATGGCAAACTGATGGAAAAATTCTTTCTAAATCCGATGTTTACCAAAGTAAACTATTTACCTGACTATTGACCTGCAGCCGAAGAAGTTATAATTTTCTGTGATTTGTATTTTAACCCTTTAACTGTTTAATTTTGTTTCGAAAAACGTTTTCTCCCTGCTTAATTATTTTTCAGCGAAGACAATACAAGCTATTACGAATTAAAATAAATGAAGTTACCAGAGTAATGAAATTTCTAAAATGTATATTTTTTAAATGATCTATATTTGACCTTCAGGAAAAAAAAATTGATTCGTTGAATAATAATACGAATGTAATATTTTTTATCTTTAAACTTGTTTTATCTTCATGGCGAGTATACTCGACATTATGCGAAAAAATTTTGTTTTGCTTTGACGAGTATACTCGACATAAACAGTTAAAAGGTTAAAGTCAACAGTTCAAAAATCAACAGTTTTCATTAAATTTTTCATTGTTTAACTTTTACTCGATATTTGCAACTTTTCGATTTTTGCAACGCCCGTAAACTTTAATTGGTTGCGATTATCCAGTTTGTACTGTAATTCCAATATCCCTAATTCGAATTTTTTGTCTTTTTTTGCTTTTTAATTTAAATAAAACGAAAAGGCGAATTAATCAGTGCAAATATGATCAAATTGACAGAGCGATCCTTACGTGATTGCAACAAGTTCGCAATAAAAATTTACCTGTGGGTGGTTCATTGATAAGACAAAACTCTCTTGAGTTCGCCAAACCATTAAACTTTTCTGATTTTAGTGCAAGTAGTGGCTGGTTAGACAAATTTAAAACACGCCATAACGTAGTTTTTAGAACGGTTAGTGAGGAAGTGCTTCAGTCAGCGCTATCACATGCACAAATTGGTAAGACAACATCTTACCTGATCTAATAAAAAAGTACAGTCCACAAAACATACTCAATTGTGATGAGACGGGATTATTTTACCAATGCCTGCCTAACAAGACGTTCACCTTTAAGGGTGATAAATGCTTTGGTGGTAAACAAAGCAAAAATCTACGAGCATTTCGTGGAATCAAGTCTTTTTTTTGAATTGATTATTATGCAAACCAGAAATCATGGATGACCAGTGCAATATGGGAAGATTGGTTGACCAACCTTGATAAAATGTTTGGTCGCCAAAATAGAAAAATTATTTTGTTTGTAGATAACTGCCTCTAAGGAAGTAGCATCGAAACTACGATTTGTACGCGTTGAATATTTTCCACCTAATACAACGTCCGAACTTCAACCTATGGATATATTCCCATAAACAGCTTAAAAACTCACTACCGAAGACGAATTTTAAATACAGTTTTAAATAGAATGGAGGCTAATAAATCAACGGCTATCAAGATCTTGAATGGGCTGAAGAGGATTTGGTACCATTAGCCGATTTAAAAACCCAAATTGCACGTGAAAAACTAGATCTTGGTGGTACCCTATATCAGTCTATAACAGATGGAAAATTGAAAAAAGCTTATCTATTGACATATCGGCTGAAGAATATATTCATTTTGATGATGATATACTCACAGCTTATTTGATCCAGTCGCATTTTATGAACAAAATTGTAAATATCTCGCGATGTCTTATTTTTTTTGAAAAAAACTAAATGTAATATGAAAGCTATATTTATTTTTATTACAAAACACAAAAAATAAAATAAAAATTCTAATGCATATCAAAATTACATTAAAAAGTTCATTATTTCAACTCAAAACCAACTCACAGCTTAAACGATCCACTGCCACAAACACACTAATACCATCAAATTTCGTCAAATTACTTTTGTTATTATTCTGTTTTTATGGCATTATTGTTGTTGGTATCGATATAATGCATAGAAAAAAAACGTAGTAAAACAAAACAAAAATAAAAACCAAAAAAAATATTTCCACTACGAGTACAACAAAAGTAACAAATTTTGGTTTCACGATACAGTTAAACAAATTGCATACAGTATGAAAGTAAAGTTTCTGAGCATCCGTCGCTTAATATACTAATGGTGATATAGGTAGTCGATGCTTCCAATTTATAGAAATTGTTGTGCGAACCTCCATCATATTCCTAGTCATACACAAGCATTGCGAGGTAACACAGTAATGCGATTACACTCTAATGCGATAACACCCTGCAATCGAAGTTCCTATATTTTCTAAATTAGTATTTGTTGATTAGTTCCTTGTCAAAAAAAAAAAAAAAAAAAAAAAAAAAAGAGATCGCGAGATATTTACGATTTTGTTCATAAAATGCGACTGGATCAAATAAGCTGTGAGACACTGTATGTACGAATGAGTATATCGACGACCAAACTATTTTGGAGCTTTCGGCACCATCTTTAACTGGTGAGGATTCTAGCGATGATGAAGTACAAGAAATATTTCCAGTAAAACCGACTGCTCAACAAATAAGAAGTTCTATTGATGCGATTCGTACAGCGATTGAAATAATCGATGAGGTCTCAGATGATATACAATATTGCATTCACAAGATTGATCAATTTTTCAATAGACCATCAATGAGTGGTAAACAAACTACAATTAAGGATTTGTTTATGAACATGGTAGTAAATTAGCCTCCATACGAGTCTCCAAAATGAAATTTATGAATTGTAAATTGTCGAGCACTTCGAATCTCTAAAAAAAATGCACAAGTCGCATGATGGCCACCTAATCTTAGGCCGATTTGGCGGAACAACAAACCTAACGATATAAATAATATAGTTATGAATCGCAAAAATTACAAAAGCATTCAAAGTTTCTACACTTATAAAATGCAAAGTCAATCGAATGTATATAAAGCGGGGCAAAAATGCGGTTCATTCTTACGGTAAATGCGTCTCCTGTAATTGGTAATGAAATAGGCGTTTCATCTATGACTTCGGGATAATAGATCAATTTTTGAGCTTTTCGTGTCAGAATCAAAATATGCAAAGCTACAGACCCTGAAACAAATTTCCCAGTTAATATTAACGAACCATTTCCATTGAATTGCAATCAAAATTCGTCATTCTTATCAAACTGATGACTTTAATAATATCTTTCGTATGTATATTTCACGTAGCACTCAAGACTTCGCACCACTTTGGATTGTTCTTCTATTGACTTATTCACATTAATTAAAAATTAACAATATTTTCCGTATGGATAAATGAAATGAATACTTTAATATATGGCAAATTACATCTACAAATTAAAACAAAAATTCTGTTTCGTAACGAAATCTGTTTTTCTTTCTGTGTTTAATTGTTGTTATCCTATTTTGTATAAGTTTATAAAAAAAATATCTAACAAAATACTAATTTCGCTTGACGGAAATACAAATTCGAAATTCGGGTCTGCTGCTCATTTTAATAAACTATCTATATTATATATATTATTTGAAACAATAATATAAAGTTTTACAAAAAATAATTATTAGAAACGCAGTTTCCACAAATAATAGAGATAGTTTATAGAGAAAACGATAGACTACAGAGATTCAAAACTTTCAAACTAAATCAACATAAGAAGGAGAATAGAAAATGTAACAATAATTGAATTTTAGATAAAAAAAATCGTAATCAAAAATTTCATTATATAAAATAATATTTCATAAAAAAATAGAAACTAAGTTGTATATATATTTTTCCTTTTTAAATTTTAAAAAAAAATGTTATTATGGTTGTTGAATTACACTAAACATTTGCTCCATGGCTGAGAGCATTGGAGCATCGACTATTGTTGTAATATCAGGAGGATTTATTATATAAGTGGTAGACGAAGAATTACGATTTTGCGTCGACAAAATGTCATTTAGAAGACTCACCTGCTGATTTTGGTGATGATGCTGCTGCTGTACTGCTGTTGGCAATTGAACCGAATTTACAAATAATGATGGTGAAATTGCACCACCGATAAGTTGTTGTTGCGCTGCATTTTGGGTTGACGTTGCTAATAAATTGCCACCGCCCATTGTTATAGTGCTAACCATATTTTGTTGTTGGTTACCGCTAGAACTACCTGAATTAACACGGCTACGGCCGGTACTTGAAATGCAACCCGGATGAATACTCGGATGACCTGTAAAAAACAAATTTGTTAAACCGAAATTAGTAAAGGCAAACTTAATTGTAATTGTTTCTATTTTAAAAAGTTCACAGGTAAATTGTTCATATTGGGTGACAGCTAATTGATAAAAAAAAGCTGTGAGCTCCATTTGATTGCCGAGAGATTTAAATTGAGCAATAATTTCGGTGTTTCGATCGGGAGGTACCGAGTTCGAATCCCGATAGGGGCAGGATGCAAAGTGAAATATCAACAAATTACGATCTGTGGTGAAATGTAACACATCCAAGACCCCCTTGTCGGTGTACAAAACCCATGGGCCGACCCATCTTCTGAATGAGCCTTGAGGCCGAAAACAGATTGCATTGTAAATAAATTTAAAAAAAAAAAGTTAAATTAATGGTTCCCCCTAAATTCACCGACAAACAACTATGCGACAAACAATTCATCGAAAATGTGCGTGAAAACAATTTGGTAGATAACAATTCATCGAAAAACCAATTCATCGAAACAAAATTTTTAATCTAAACGTTTCTTTTGAACATCAATATTTACAGGTAAAGATTTCCTATGAAGATTTTACAATTCATCGAAATAAAATTTAACCGATATGGAGCAGATTTTGAAACGGATTTGTGTGATGAGATGCATAGTTAATGGAATCAAACTGAACTGCGAAGGAATGATACTAGATGATTCCAACCACTTGCACGCACCAAAACTTTCCGAAATGTTCGAATTATTCAGCAATTCAGTTTGATTCAAATAAATTATGCACCTCACCACAATAATCCGTTTCAAAATCTACTCAATGTCGATATAATTTTATTTCGATGAATTGTAAAATCTGGAATAGTGAATTCCTTTGGGAGCCGAAAAATGTGCGGAAACGAATTATGTGAAAAGACAATTCATCGAAAAATTCATAATACCTAACATACCCAAAATTGTTGGCTCACAGTTTGCACCATAGTGCTTCGCACTCAGAAAAGATGGCATTTAATCTCTGCCATCTGTTCTGGGGGCGAAGCACTCCCAACTCTTTCGCGGTTCGTTTTTCCCGTTCTATCTTACACAATTACCTGCCAAATCGAGGAAGTACGGCTATAGGTCCGATTTACATTATGAAGATGGGTCGGCCCATGAGTTCGGTACTCCTTTCTCATACACAACTAAGACCCCCTGTCGGAGTGCAGATCTCATGGCGACCCATCTTACATGTCAGTAACACAGGCAGGCATGGAGCTATGCAATGCACAGATGGTAATGTAAATCGGACCTATAGAAGAAGTATGTCCTGTGTTTGGCAAGTAACTGCGTAAGGTAGAATGGGAAAAACGAACTGCGAAAGAGTTGGGAGTGCTTCGCCCCAGGACAGATAGGATTGATTAAATCATAAAAAAAAGTTCAATTTTACTGTGATGGTTGGCCTCAGCTTATACTAAACTCTTTATTTTTTAACAACAGCAAAGAAAATAGGCGAAAATATGAAAACCATTAAAGCTCCATACGAAAAAATTAACATAAATGATGTAAATTTAACAACGGACATATGGCGCGGTTTCCAATTCTCCGGCAGCTCTTCTTGGTCCGAAATAGAGACGAGATCGCAAGATCGTTGCAAGAGTATAGCGAATCCGAGCTTCCCCAATTCTGCGGGGATTCCATCGAGACCGGGTGCCTTTCAAATTTCTATCTACTACCCGTTCTGCTGCCTGTTTATTCTGTCCATAAAGCACAGTAAATTTTTTTTGTACTTGACAGATGGGCAGTGAGATTATAAATAATTATGTCAGAATTATAAAACAAAGGCCCGATTTCGGCGGTGGATAGTGAACGGCCTATCGATAGGTAGGTTAGCGTTGAATTAAATAAGCCGTTCCCAACCGCAGTTCTGCTGGACGGAGAGTCTCAGAGAACGGGGGAGTGGTTAACCTCTGTTCACCAAATTCTGAGTGCCTATGATACCCAGTAGGGAAAGGCGAACTGATGGTGCCATAAAACCATCGACCACAACCACGGTGAACTGAGCATCACGTCTCCCTGCGCTCTCGGCCCTACAGGTAGTGAGTAGGGAACCCTATAAACGGTAATCCCCTGAATGAAATGGGTCCCATTTGTTTGGGATATCCATATAGATGGGTGAACGAGTGAATGTGGGAGGGGCGGGGGCGTGTAGGGCGAGGTGCTCGGTGAGCCAATGGGCTGCATTAAGGTGTTATGTGACCCGTGCTGATGATCGGCTAGACTGGGGGCCCATTTAACAAAGCCCAGTCGTGAACGGAGCCCTTTGGATACCTGGCGACCTCCAGTTGTATTAATATACAGATCTCTGGGCAGGTGGACCGTATTTCTCCGATACTCGTGGGAAAGTATGGAAGATTTAAAACAAAAAAACAAAAACAAGGAGAACGGTACCCACCAAAAACCGGAAAGCATGAAAGAGGGAAGTAACTCTAACCAGCAAGGTGGGGCTTCCTCATCTGAGGCAGGGGTAAGCGACACCATGGCATCGAACCCAGGGGGAAGCGGAACCACCAAACAGAAGAGCGGGGGATTGAGAGAGATCCCCCCAGCAAAGCGACGGTACAGCGAGAGACACGTTTCTTACAGTAGAGCAAAAGGGATCTGTAGCATGGGCTAAGAAAACTGTCGGTTGCGATTGCTCGGAGAGGGTCCTTGTGTCTAAAAGACAGAGGTCACACGAGGAGCTTGAAGCGGGCGGCAGTAAGCGGGCCAAAGTGCAAGCAGGCATGATGTCGGGTGCTCCTAAGGAGCAGAAACTGAAATTATTCAGTGAAATCCTGAAGGAGCACGTGCTGGTGCTAGCCGTCATTGACAGAAGTCAGGAAGACGGGAGCATCACGTCGGAGAAGAGGAGAGTAGTGTATAATGCACTAAACTCCATATTTTCGAGGATGCAGAGAGAAAATCCGGGATCCCCCCCCCCCCGCACCTCGCCTATCTCGGCCACGGCCCTTTTATAGAGATCAGTCGATCTCTATAAAAGAGCCATGGCCGAGATAGGCGAGGTGTGGCCGGGCGCAAGGGTTGAAGCAGTCAACAGAGGGGAAATCTCGAGCAGGCCGAGGGCACGCGTCTGGTTACCAACCGAGCCGGATAAGCCAGAGGAGATCATTGATATTATCCGGGCCAGTAATTCCGATCTTCCAACGGTAGAGTGGAGGATTGTGAAGCAGGAGGAGGCTAAGGGGGGCTTTAGATTGGCAATCACGCTGATCAATAAGGAATCCTTGGCTTCCCTTGCTAGATCTAAAGGAGTGATCAACTTCGGTTTCGGGTCGATCACTTTTAAAGTTTATAGGAAAGGCGAGGTCGATAAAGCCGTGGAAGACCAGCCTGGGGACGACGGCGAACGGACCCAGTAGGAGCCGGTCAAGAGGGCCGAGGACGACCAGGGTAGCCGTTCCGATATTTCGGGCGACGAGAAGTTGGTGATGGGAAGTAGCCTTCTTCTTTTTCTGGAGTCTGATGGGGACAACCCGTCGAACACACGACGAGATGACACTATCCTGATGCAAGAAGTGCATGAAGTGGTGAGTAAGGTAGAATGGTCAGCATTGTACAAATAAACCAACCTCACACGAAGGCTGCCCCGGCAGCTCTCGTGCTCAGACTGACTAAGTCAGATGAGGACTTGGTGTTAATCCAAGAACCTTGGATTAACAATAACAGGATCTGTGGCCTCAGCATGAAATGGTATAAATTATTATACTCAAGCAACTCTGAAAAGATCAGATCGTGTATCTTAGCGAAAAATAATTTGAATATTTTTCTTTTTCCACAATTTAGTAGTGGGGACGTTACAGCGGTAAGCGCTGAGGTAGGCTGTGAAAAACTATGGCTAGACTCAGCCTACATGGATCGCGAGAATGAGGTTCCACCGGATAACCAGAGGGAACTGATCCGGGAAGCAGGTCAGAAAAAGTTAGGTGTGATACTTGGATGTCAGCAAACGCACATCATGCCTCAACCAGTCAGACTTAAGAGCTTAAGTTACACGCCGATTGCACCACTTCGGTTAGTGCTAGAATCACCAAAATTTTATAGGCTTCTCGTCACAAATAAACAATTATCCTCTAAGATTTTGGTGGTCGTACCGCTCTCCTAAATGGCCCAAAACGGAGCACAACTTAAGCTCTTAAGTTTGACTGGTTGAGGCATTACACAATCTGGGGAAGCACAAACATTAACGAGGGGTGAGTTATTTTTTGATTACTTATTAAATACTAATCTTGTAGTTTGCAATATTGGGGGTGAACCAACTTTCATTGTTAAAAATCGACAGGAGGTTCTAGATGTGACCTTGAGTCAGAAACAATTTTTGATATGGTCAGTGGGTGGAGAGCGGCGAAGGACCACTCATTCACTGATCCACAATATATTAGGAAAGCCTTCAGGAATCCCAGAAGGACAAACTGGAACAAATATGGGGAGGTGTTGAAGGAACTATTGCCGCTGGAGGTTCCTGGACTTCCGGCGACAGTAGAGGAATTAGATGGCATGGTTGATATTGTCACAAAGGCATGCAATCTTTCATTTAATGATGCGTGTCCCCAGATAAAACCTAGGGGCAGGCAGAACCCGACATGGTGGACCACGGAGTTGGGAACCTATCGGAGAGCGTGTAGGACAGCCTTTAATAAGGCTAAGAACACAAGGGTAAATCGGGATTCCTATAAGGAAGACCTGAGAAAATACAAAAAAAGAGTTGAGGAGGGCACAAAGGGGGTCTGGGAGACTCTTCTGTTGTAGAATGGAGGAGGTCTCTGAGACTTCTCGCCTTAGGAAAATTCTATCTACTAATCCAATCAGTCCTAGTTACTTAATTAGGCCGGACGGGTTAGAGACAGCTTCAAGTGCGGAATCATTTTAGCTTCTCATTGAGACCCATTTTCCGGGAAGCATTGATGGCTCGATGGAGCCTGGAGCTCATTGAGGAACACCTTTAACGGATGTGGATGGCATCCTGGACAGGGAACGAATCCTGTGGGCGCTGAACGGTTTTAAGCCTTATAAATCGGCGGGCTCGGATCGGATTATACCAGCAGAGATCCAAAGGGACTCTGCAGTTATCCTCCCTTGGCTGGAGGTTATCTTCAGGGGATGTCTGCACCTGGTCTATATTCCCAGGAAATGGACGGAGATCAGAGAGGTTTTTATCCCAAAACCAGGAAAGAGCTCACAGGCTTATCCAAAGGGACCTGAGGCCTATAACTCAATCATCCTTTCTGTTGGAAACCTTGAAAAGATTGATAAGACGTTTTCTAGACGATTTCTTGACATTGAGGGTGCCTTTAATAATGTAAAAACGGAGGCGATCATGGAAGGATTGTCATTTTTGAAGGTGGATTATCCTATAAGTAGGTTGATAAATCAGATGCTGGTAAGCAGGATTATTACCTCGGAACTGGAGGAGTCCACCAATAGAAGACCATCATTAGAAGGTTAGAGGAACTCCGCAGGCAGGAGTAATGTCCCCCTTTCTTTGGAGTGCAGTGGTAAATGGATTGCTGTTGGAACTGGAGAAAGAGGGGATGGGGTTGTATCGTATGCAGATGATGTAGCGATAGCTGTCTCAGGCAAATATCTGGATACAATTAGGGGTGTTATGCAGAATGCACTCCTGATCGTTACGAAATGGGCCGGCAAATGCGGATTAGGGATCAACCCGTCCAAGACAAAGCTGGTACTATTCACTAAGAAATATAAAATTCCGGTAGTTAGCCCTCCTACCGTGAACGACATTAGACTGGCTTTTGCTGACAGAGCGAGATTTCTGGGCATAATCTTGGATAGTAAGCTCAGCTGGAAGCCTAACATTGTAGAAAGGGTGAATAAGGCTAATATAGCCGTTTACTCGTGTAGGAACGCCATAGGGAAGAGATGGGGTTTGAAACCAGAGCTGGTACACTGGCACTATACCGCAGTGGTAAGACCTGTGCTGATGTACGGAGTAGGCGTATGATGGCCAGCTCTGGAAAAGGTAACCTACATAAGGATGTTGGAGAAGGTGCAAAGAACGGCCTGTATGCTTATAAGCAGGACACTTGGCACAACACCTACACGCGCTTTAGAGGTTATGCTCCACCTTATTCCAATCGAATTTGTTGGTGAGCATATGGCAGCCAATGTGGCTACAAGGATCTCGGCTGTCTCTCATTGGAAGCGTCTTCAGGCGGGACACTCGCCGATAGTTAGATCACTAAGGGAAGAACTGGTGAATCTAGATTATATTAAACCAACGTTGTGCTTCGATAAAGTTTTCCGGACCATCTGTCCTTCGACGGAGGAATGGATCAATACTGGAATGGATCAATACTGGAAAGCGAGGCACTGCAATTTTTCACGGACGGTTCTAAGTTAGACGGCAAGGTAGGAGCCGGAGTTTTCTGTAAGAGCTTAATGTTAATATTTCCTTTCGTCTCCCTGACTACTGCAGCGTGTACCAGGCTGAAGTGGTGGCGATAGGGGAAGCCGTGACATGGTTGAAGCAAACCGTGGTATCCGTTAGGGGTTTTTCTGAAGTCACGGGTGGCGCCGGATTGCCGATCACCTCTTAATGAGATGAGCGATTATTTCAGTATCCCTGGGCACTCGAACGTCACGGGAAACTGTGGGGCAGACGAACTAGCTAGGTAGGGTACGACTCTCCAGATGCAATCGGTAAATGCAGGTCTGGGGAAGCCTACAGCAGCGCATGAGGTGGACCAACACTCTCACATGCAGGGTAGCAAAACAGGTTTGGCCAAAACTGGACCTGCGGGGCTCCAAGGCACTAGTATCTCTGGGAAAACGAGATTTAGGATTGGTTGTAGAGATACTGACAGGACACTGCCTTTTTGGGGAACATGCGAGAAAGCTGGGTCTACAGACGAATGACTTTTGTAGAAATTGTATGGACGAAGAGGAGGAAGAGACGTTAGATCACTTCCTATGCTCGTGTCCGGCACTATCATACAAAAGACGTAAGTACTTGGGTGTGTACGACATGGACAGCCTTTCTGAACTCGCGGACTGTGGGGTGCGAGATATTTTACGCTACATCAGTAGCTCTGATTGGTTTCAGCGGGAGTGAGGGGAGATTGAATCCTGTGGTATTACAATGGGCCATTATTGGCCTAAGTATGCGATAACAGCAGTTTATCTTGCTAAATTTCACTGAATCGATATAATTTTTTTTATTTCTGTATTTTATTACATTACATTCAATTGGATAAAATTTTAGTACACTGACGTAATTGATTTTAGTACTAAGAAAGTCATGTTTCCTAATTAGATTTTAGTTTAACAGTGGTAAACTAATGCAACAATAAAATTCTGAATTCTGAACTTCACACGATCAAATTTATTCTAGTATACTGCGATCGCGATAGAAAAAACGTTTTTTACAAAATCCTACCCAGATCAAATAGAATTCTGGACTGTTACATTTTTGACTTTTTATTTCCGATATTTGATTCACTCGAAGGAAACTATCAATCACATCGATGATGTTCATAAACACAACTATAAAACTGCTTACTTAACATGTTGTCAATATCTATGCTGTACACTTATGAAATGCTGCATACGATGGCCAGTGATCCATATCAAAACTACATTCAGAAATAATTGTAGTCTCGTCAACCATACGATTCATTAAATCTGTTAATAAATGACCTAGTTCTGCTACAAGTAACTTCGGTAAGAAAAAAACTTCTTCTAAATAAGCATTTTCTGTGTGAAAACACAAAGCAAACAAAATTAAACTTATAAATCGGATTCATAAGTCTGATATTTAAGATTCTTCTGATATTAAAGACGTCAATCTCATTTCTTTCATCATTTCACGTTTACGCTGAAAAATCCCTTTTGTACTTCTCAAAACAACATCAATAATTTTCTCAAAACAACAATCGAATAAATGGCTAATACAAAATAACTTTTTAAAAGGCAAAACCTTTGAAATATTTAGTTGTGTTAAATAAAAATTAAATTTTAAAAATAAATCGTTAGCTTACCACTATAATTCGCTTGATATTGTTGGTCCATTGCAGCTACTTCGCCTAATCCATTTACATGCATTCCATTTACTAAATTCACTGCTAAATACACAAAAAAATAATATAAATTACAACACTTTCGAAATAGAATTAAATTACGTGTGGGGGGGGGGGGGGGGTTTGTTAATTAAATTTTTAAAAGTTAACTATGTAAAGAGTACATTTTGCCCCGTATTAATTTTAAAAAAATTGGATAAAAACCAAGCTAAGCTAATTAAACTATAGAATAAAAATTGCATAAAATATTTGGCAACACAATCGGCCGTATATGGTTTCTTCTTTCAATGAAATCCAGGGCATTTTATCGCTTTAAAACAAACCATTTCTCGCACCCTGTGCATCAAGTTGACTCCAGTATTGCTCCGATGGTGAAACAGTGCTGGAACCTGGTGGAACTGGTGCCTGAACGCCGGTGTACCGAAAATATGGATTTTTTAAGTCTAATGTATTGGTAGAGTACATGGTGGTACCTTCAACTGCTAATTCAATGGTCACATCATAGCTTTGTCTGAAACATAACAAGAAAATATTTAAAGATTTAAACTACAACAGTAGTTTTATAGTGAATTAAATTGAGAACAAATCCCTCATTTTTAGCAACAAGGCAAACTATTAAATAAACTACAAATTTGTAATACGTAGCCCACTCCCTCAAATGTATTTTCTAAATCGACAACACATATATAAGTTCAAATGGTTTTATAAGCTAATTTGTAGGACGAGTGTCTCCAAAACGCTTCATCGATTTACACTTCGTTTGAGTTTGAGGTTGGCAGGTCTGCGATTCGGTTCGGAGATATAGAACTAGGCGTTCGGCACCTAGGATAGACTGGTCACAGTCCTGGAGGAGCAGTCGACTGAGGAACAGAGGCAAAAGGCTGAGTGGGCGAAGAGCTGCATTGCAGTTGTTAGTAAAGCACGGAAGGAGGACCTTGGATCGAAAAGACAGAGGTCTGGCGAGGAGGAGTTGGATTCCGAAACGAAACGGGCCAAGTTTCAAGTGGAACAGTCGGGAAAGGGGCCTAAGCTCTTCAGCGACGTGGTGAAGGAGGGTGAGGTGGTGCTAGCCGTCGTGGACGAGAGCCACGTAGATGGGAGCATCACCGGGGAAAAATGGAGATCAGTGTTCAATGCACTGAACCTTGTTTTCCTCAGGGACCTTGGACAACATCCGGGACCACCACCAATATACAGGGACGCGGGTTGGTATCAGCGACGGCTGAAGTTGACCGCGTGCGCTGTGACCGCGTGCGCTGATCAACGATCGGTCTTCTTTTATAGGAAGACGATCGAAGAGGCAGGCGAGGTATGGCCGGGAACTAAGCTCAAGGCAATTCCCAAAGAGGAAATACCCAGCAGACCGAGGGCAATGGTCAGGCTCCCCACGGAGCCGGCTAATCCGGATGAATCCCTGAGGATTATTCAGATTTGCAATTCGGATCTCTCGACAGGGAACTGGAAAATTGTCAAGCAGGAGAAGCCTAAGAGCAATTTCAGATCATCAATTATGGTGATTAATAAGGAATCCCTGCCTCCCCTGTCAAAAACCAAGGGGATCATCAACTTCGGCTTCGGCTCCGTCACACTGAAGGTGTTCAGGAAGGACGAGGTCGGAGCAAAACGGAATACTGCGCAGCCTGAGAAGCGGGAGGTAGAAGTTTAGCCTGCTGTGGGAAGCACGAGGAATGGTATCTATCCAGGGGAGACACTGCAGCTAGTGGCCAACCCGAATGAGGGGTTGACTAGCGACCTTAGGGACTGACTATCCCTTGACAGAAGGCATACATCAGATCCCGAGGGGGGAGAGGCGAACCTCCTTAACTTCAGGGACTGCGGTGGGAGTGGAACGGAGGATACCGTCGACTCCGTCAAGGCTGCTTCGGCGGCGCTACTTCTCAGACTGGCTAAGTCAGGCGAGGAAATAGTTCTGATCCAAGAACCTTGGATCAAAAATAATATGATCTGGGGGTCTATTATGAAATTTATCCGTCTCGGATTTTTCCGTTAACGGATATATCCGTGCTATTATGAAACTAAAAAGTAAAATCGAATCGGATTTTTCCGTTCACACTACAAAAAATCCGACTGCTATTTAGTTGACGTATTTGTATCCGATTGATGTCATTTTGTTTTTGTAACCTCAAATTATTAAAAAAAAAGATAATGTTGCTTTCTTCAATTTGTTTATTACCAATCCGATAATACAAGCTTCATAATAGGGTAAATCCGTGTCGAATCGGATATATCCGTTAACGGAAAAATCCGAGACGGATAAATTTCATAATAGACCCCCTGCAGTCTGCAAGCGAAGGGTTACACCCTTTTTCATGCTTGTGGGACTGAAAAGAGCAGATCTTGTATATTAGTGGGAAATAACATAAATGTTTTTCTATTTTCACAGTATAGCAATGGGGACTGTACTGCGGTCTGTCTAGAGACGGGGGGGGGGGGGGGGGGGGGGGGGGAAGATTCTGGCTAGCAACCACATACATGGACAGGGAGATGCCAGTGCCGCCAGATATACTGGGGACACTGGTTTCTGATGCAGAAGAAGGTGGGAGTTATTCTGGGGTGCGACGCCAACGCGCACCACACCATCTGGGGTAGCTCGGTTATAAATGACAGGGGTGAGTTACTTTTTGATTTTCTCTTAAGAACTAACCTCACAATTAGTAATATAGGTCAGGAACCCACTTTTATTTTTAGTAATAGACAGGAGATTCTGGATATCACTCTGGTCTTCGAATTTATCTCACCGATGATCAGGGAAGGAGGGTGGCGAAGAAGCGATCTTCTCCGACCATCGTTACATAACGTTTAAACTTAATCTCAATATTACAAACCAGTACGTGTTCAGAAATCCCAGGACAGTATGGCAATATTACATCTAGAGTTCCAGGACTCCCCGACACGGGTGGTGATCTGGATTCAATGATGGACACTCTGACAAGGGCTTGCAATACCTCTATGAGGGTAGCCTGTCCTTTAACAAAGCTGAGGAGGAAGCGAAAACCTGCTTAGTGGAACCCGGCACTTGCGGGGGGGTCTGCTGGGGTCAAGTCTGTGAGTCTGCTTTCAATAGGGCGAAAAGATTTAGAGATAGTCAGGGGACTTCTATAAGGAATGCCTCAGAGTATACAAAAGGGAGTTAAGGAAGGTGCAAAGGAATTCGTGGAGTCTCTTCTGTGATAGAATGGAAGGGGTCTCGGAAACCTCGCACTTAAGGAAAATTCTCTCTACCAATCCAGCTGTTCCAGGCTATCTGTTAAAAGCGGATGGCGAATGGACGGTTTCTACTGAAGAAACTCTTGATCTCTTGATGGAAACTCACTTCCCGGGTAGTGAGGACGTGTTAACTGCGGAGCCTTTGGATAGTTGTGGGTCTAGGGATGTCTGCGGGGTTGAACTGTTGTGTACAGAGGATATTCTAAGCACACGGAGAATAAAATGGGATATTAAAGGGTTCAAGCCTTTTAAGTCAGCTGGTCCGGATGGGATTGTACCTTCGGAAATTCAGAAGAACCTGGAGGTATTGCTTCCCTGGCTGGAAGTTATCTTCAAAGGGTGTCTGAAGCTGGGGTACATCCCCGAGAGATGGAGGGAGGCTAGGGTGATCTTCATCCCGAAGGCGAAAAGAAGCTCGCACAGCAACCCTAAGAACTTAAGACCACTATCTGTCATGTTTTCTGCTGAAAACTTTGGAAAGGATGCTGAATGTTTATATTCGCTCAAGAATTGAACCCAGTAACTGGGCTGTCACAACATGCGTACCATAAGGGTAAGTCCGTGGATACGGCATTACATACTCTGGTTCGTGGAATTGAGAAGTCACTGGATTTTCAGGAATTCTCGTTGGTGGCGTTTCTCGATGTCGAAGGCGCGTTCAACAACGTGAAGGTGGAAGCAATTATGGAAGGGTTGCTACCTTTTGAGATCGAAAACCCAGTAATCAAGCTAATTATTCATTTGCTAGGAAGCAGAAGGGTCATAGTGGAATTGACGGAAGCCTCCGTCAGAAGACGGATTGCTCGAGGAACTCCCCAGGGAGGGATCCCCTCTCCCCTCCTCTGGAATGAAGTAATCAATAGACTACTATTGGAACTGGAGGGGGAAAGAATAGGTGTGGTCACATATACCGATGACGTACCGATAGCTGTCTCGAGTAAGCACCTGGGTACATTCAGTGACGTGATGCAGAATGCGCTATCAATCGCTGCGAGTTGGGCCAGTATATGTGGATTGCGGATTAACCCATCTAAAACAGAACTGGTCCTCTTCACTAGGAGGTATACAATTCCGGCAATGGTTTTACCAAGCCTGAATGGTACTATGCTGGTCCTTACTGATAAGGCGAGATTCCTATGGATTCTTCTGGACAGTAAGCTCAGCTGGAAACCAAACACGATTGAAAGAATAAAGAAGGCCACTGTGGCGCTCTACTCTTGCTCTACTGATATCAGACGTTTGAGTAGTTATATTTCGACTAATATTATGAGTATCACAGGGATTCTTCTCTATGTTCTAGGTACTCTCTATTTGTCATGTCCCAGCGGGCCTCCTCCCCAGTTTTCAATTTCTTGTTCAATTTGTATGACATTAAGATTTCAGATTCTTCTAAGATTTCATCAGGAGGTTACAATAGCTCTGTGTTCTAAGTAATAAACTGTCTTATTTGTCATATCCCAGCCGTTTCCCCAATTTTCGATTTTTTAAGCAAACAAAACAAACCCGAACATATAAGAATTTTAATTATCAGTTTTAATAATCTTACCTTTTGTTGGCAACTAATAAAACATTCCCAGTCATTAACTGTCCTGATTTTACACACAAAGGATTTTGTAACAAACATCGTACTTGATACCAATGTGTTAGAGGCTCAGTTGGTGATGTGGATAGCCACACGTGGCTACTCGATCCGGCAAATTCGACATCAAACCAAAATGCTAGTCCATGACAAGATCCTGTCTCGAGTATATGATAATTCAAAGGTATACTGATTCGGTGTAAATCTTTTTCATCCGCTTCCAAAAAGTTTACTGTATGTCGCTCCGAACGGCTCATACAAATTCGCATATCAAATGTGTCTACAATTGGCTGGCGAAAGTATTCACGCATAGCTGCTTGTCGTACGGAACTCAAATCAACTCCGTGAAAATTATTCTGGCACCAAAAATTAGATTTATTTGACTGTTCCATGTATAAGGCCTCGTCACTGAATGGAACCACGTGTAAATCCCCACGTGACGGGAACATTTTACCACCTGATTTTAACCATTTCTTAGCATGCAGATATGTTTCAAGCATCCGTTCGTTGTATAACATATAACCCATAGGTTCAGAAATAATGATATCAACCTTCTCGGGCAGTTCGATTTCCTCGATTTTACCAGCGATCACTCGAATCCGATCAGACAAATTATTTGCATCTACCAATTGTTGAGCATATTGTGCCATATTACTAGCTTCGACTGCATATACTTTAGTAGCACCAGCTTGAAGTGCAAAAAAAGATAAAATCCCAGATCCGGCCCCCACATCAAGCACTACTTTATCCTGGAAGTCTTGCAGATTGGTATGGATCGCCTTTTGGTAAGTACTAGTCCTTACAAAATCCTGCATCATGTTTTGTTGCTGACTTAAATAACCATAAAACTGGAAATACTGTGATGCAGACGATTCTTCGGTTCGTTGTGAAAATACGGAATTTGAGCGCCTATCTTTGATTATTTGAATCGATGAGTTTAGCATGTGCATATCACTCGGATTAACAATTGTAAACATCATTAAAGTGTTATTTTCGAGTTTAACCATTACGGTGGTGTCACTTATAGTTGTGATTTCTATCTCATTCGACGAATTGTAATTTATTGTAACATCACAAGCTGAAGAACCTAGAAACAAGAACTAAATAAATTATCCAGTTTCAAACCAGTAACATAATTTCAAACACAAAGGACATAAAAACACGTGTCAGCTTTCGCCGGCAAAAAGGGAATAACTGTAAAAAAAAAAACTTTAAGGTGAACTTACCGTTACCTTGCACAACGGTGCTTAACACAAGCCCCTCCAAACTAAAACGTACATTTAAGCCGCATTCGACGTGATTTACTCGCCCATCTACCTCAATACAATTAAGCGAAACATTTTTAATTGTGTATTCATCAGTCATTTTTGCTTGGATTAATAATACCGTTTGCCGACAAATGAAACTTTTTTTTTTTTTTCTATCATGTTCAAGAAAACAAAAAAATATTATTAAAATTGTATTTTATTAAAAATTAAAATATTACTTACTTGGAATTAAACACTTTACTTACACATTTATTATCACAACACTTAAATTCACTAAACTAAATTATATTTTTATATTAACTGTAGCGTCAGTCGCGCTAACTTCGATCAATGATAGATTCAATGCAAATGAAATAACAAAAAATTACAAATGGCAGTGCAGTAATTTTGTATAGTGTTACCCGAGTCGAATAAATTTTCAGAATACAAAACCCTCCAAACCCAGTAAACGTGTATTGCAAGCAAGACAACATAAAAACGACCTAGCAACAAGACTTCATAAGTTCAAGACAGGCAATAGACAACATCTTGTTTTTGTAGCCGTATTCATACGTCGAATGGAAATCTAGAATTTTGTACATCTCAGAAGAGAAGTTAGTAACATATCGGATTTTTGCTCTGTATTTGGTCTATTTCAAATGTGACATAACTGTAAAAAAAATTTTATTTCATTTTTGATTTTGCTTGGCTTAATTCATCCAGTTATTTTTTCGAATTTTTGTGGTTATTTAATAATTTTGCATGCATCTTAAATATAAAATCATATTAGTTTTCGTTTTTCGTTTTAGTTTTTCATTTTTTACTAAATTCATAGTATTTCAGTTTTTATAAATTAGCTTTTTTCCATAAATTTTGTGTCGCGCTCTTTTTAATTTTTAATTTTAAAATTCGCGCTCTTTTTAATTTTTATTTATTAATAAAACTAAATAAATCTAATCTAATTAATAAAACTAAATTACACCTATATAAACAATATTATATATTTAACTAAAATAAATGTAATAAACTAAAAATAAACACAATAATCTCAAAATAGTACGGATTGGTAGAACGCTTTACAATAAAACAAATTCATATGTCATCCCGAAGAACGCATTACATAACACAACAAAAACGAGCAAAAAAAGTAAAATAGTCTACAAAATATTGCTCAAAAATTACAGTTTTGTTTTTAGGTTGGTAAATATTGCTCAAAAATTACAGTTTTGTTTTTTTGGGTTAGCTGTCTCCAGGATTTTTTCCTCAGAGTTGAGTTTTTGTCAACTTTTTGGGATGAGAGGGGGCGTGTATTTTGTACTATTTCTTGCATTTGATTGGAGAAAACGGCGAGATGTGAAAATCCCGGATTTCCATTCGACGTATGTATACAGCTTGAGACAACTATTGACGATTGTAAAAGTTGGAAAAACGCCGCTGGTGTATCAGATTGTAACTAACTTAAGTACAAAAAATAATATGTGTGATCGTCCATATTTTGGTCCATATTTTCTCTAATAAATTATATTTATTCTAAAATAAAAATAATTATGAAAAGCGAAATATATGCAGCAAATGAAATAAACGCCGTTTTATTAAAAAACCAACAATTACGACCAATATTTCGCTCCCATTTTTCAGATTTATAAAGTAAAATATGTAAATATATTTTTACCACAGATCAATTTCTTCTTAACATAATTTACATTTTATTTTATAAAACACTTGGTAAACTTACTGATGGTAATAAATTGTTTTCTGTATTTTTTATGCGTGTTTTCGCAGTTTTTCACAAAACACTTCATTTTAATTAAAAGTTTGTTATTTTTAGTACCAAATGCTGCACTACTTCACAATCCACTAACTATTTTATAAAAAATTTATTAATATAACTAATAATTTCAATATTTTTTATAGCACAAAATTTTGCTGTCACTTTGAACAAAAACAAAAACTGGTTTGACGGGTTTTTACTTTGCGATATGAGACCGCCATATGCATTTTTTATATAACGATGATTTTTATATAGAAACGGCTATGCCCTTTTGCTATGGAGGCAACTCGTTTTAAAAGACTTGTTGTTAGGTGTTCTTTGGAAATCTGTCTGATATGGGTGTCATTACTAACTTGTTGGTATGTACCCAGTATGCAGGTTTTCCACTGTATGGAAAAAACTGTTTAAATTCCATACCAAATTCCGTACTACAAAATATCAAAGACACGAAAATATTAATTGTGGATTTACACCAGAGCTACTTTAATAGTATAATACTTTTTTGGTAATAAAGTATAATACCCGGCCAGTTTACACCACAAGCAATGTAAACCCATACTATAATACTATATTACTTTTTTTTGTTGAAAAATATATTTTTTTTTGTGTAATATCACAAATGGAAATGTATATCCGTCTTTACCGGCCACTTGAAATAAATACTAAGCAAAATTAATGTATAATAATAATAAATTAGAGTTTAAACCACGACTGTTATACCAATATTTTTTGATAGCTATTATACTTTAATAGCAAAATAGTACGTGATAAAGTATTAAAGTATTTTAGTTTGGGTTTACACCAACATACTTTTTTGCTACATACTTTTATTCTACTGGTGTAAACGGGGTATAAGCGTCTTACTTTGGTACAATCTATTTCCATTCTGAATATGAATAAAAATTGTGCTCAAAGTAACAACCAAAAATTATTTTTGATTTTGATTACTTGATAACAATTACATTTTGAATTTCAAAATAATGTGAAAATGCAACTAAATAATTCCTTTTTAACTTATTTTCGTCCGAAAAAACACACTAGATTGTGTTGGTTTTATTTCAAATCAAGCGAATTTTTTCATCAAAAATGCTATTACATGCTATGATTTTTTACTCACACAATTGTGTGGGTTAGATTTAAATTGAGCCATTTTTTTGTTGAGAAAGGGATATAATAATTGTATTATGTGTTTGTGACCAATAAATTTGGATGTAAAAAATGGTAATAAAATAATTTTAAAATGGCATCGTCATGTCCGATTGTCGTAATGGACTGTATTTTGGTTTAACATAGAGAAAAAAACGTACAATAATATATTATTTTAATTTTTAGTTCATTTATTTAAACTACATCAGAAGTTATATGTAGGTACATAAAAATGACAGTAACATGTAACTAGTTAATATATTGTAGTAACAATTGTAAATTAAAAAGTGATCATTGTTTTGCCCTTTACTTTTATTTAAAAACATTGTATAACTTGTGTAACAATGCAAACAGAAATAAAGTTCAAGAATAACAAATCAAAATATGTATCGTTTTGTTCAATAGCAATAAAAAAACTATCACATATGTAATCATTTCATCTCAAATATGGTAATAAACACTTACAGGTTTTGTTGTTCTTGATAACGATACGAAAATAATTTTCTCAAATAATTTTAGCGTCTTCACCATACGAATACTAAACACTTTTTGATGATTTGGCAAAAAAAATACAAAATGGCAACCAAAATTGTATACATCATTTTTATTTTGAGTACTGGTGGCGCTGATTTTGCGAACGTGGTAAACAGTTAAACTAAAAGTTTGAAGACAATGTAAAGAATCCCACAAGACTTGTTATTTTAGTTTACTTTTCAACCAATTGTACATATCATAGCATCCCCAATGAAATTCCTTTAACTTTTTCCTTACAGAAAGGTATGAAAAAAATTTTGAGAAAAACAATTTTTTTTTCTTGTTAGGTTGGTGATTTCCTTATGAAAAATGTTATCAAATTTTTAACTTTTTCCTTATGAGAAATACAATGAAGTAAACCGCATTTGCAAAATTGGTTGTTGTTTTTCTGCTTGTCACAAATAATAAATATTCAATGCATATTTGTCTTTTAACAATTAGTGTTGTATTTTGTGTACTGTGAAAAAGTAATAGGTTTTAGGTTTCAGTGGTTGACACTTAGGCCATTTGTTTGGCCCATTGTGATACCACGCATTCACGCAACATCATTAACCCATTCACCTATTCACCTACTCACACAACTACAGTATACCACCTGCACATTGCAAGCTCCATGTCAACCTGTACATTGACATGGACGGTGGGTCGGCGCTGAATTCTGCACTCCATCAGAGGGTCTTAGTTGTGTTTATTAACATCACCGATTGTAATTGATGATGAAAATTCGATTTGCATCTAGCCTCTGATGGGATTCGAACCCAGTACCTCCCGGTCCAAGTGCCGAAGCTTTAACCACTGCACCACTTGTCCGGTCTGAAAAAGTAATAAATAATATATAATATAATAATATAAAATAACAGGTAAACAAAAAATAATTTTGTAAAATGAAGTTAGCTTTACTTTGACTTTTCCCTATTCATTGGGTATGCTCTTCATAAGGAAAAAGTTAAAGGAAAAAGTTACAGAAAAAAAAAAAATTATTTTGCATTGGGGATGCTCTGTATGACTTTCTCATTCGCAGACAAGCTGAAGACTTGTTACTAAAGACAAATATTTACACTGCATCCCCAATGCAAAATAATTTTTCCTAAGGAAAAGTCAAAGTAAAGCTAACTTCATTTTACAAAATTATTTTTTGTTTACCTGTTATTTTATATTATTATATTATATATTATTTATTACTTTTTCACAGGACACAAAATACAACACTAATTGTTAAAAGACAAATATACATTGAATATTTTTTAATTTGTGACAAGCAGAAAAACAACAACAACAACAACCAATTTTGCAAATGCGGTTTACTTCATTGTATTTCTCATAAGGAAAAAGTTAAAAGTTTGATAACATTTTTCATAAGGAAATCACCAACCTAACAAAAAAAAAAAAAAAATTCTCAAATTTTTTTTCATACTTTTCTGTAAGGAAAAAGTTAAAGGAATTTCATTGGGGATGCAGTGTTACTGGGAACCGAAGAAAAGGTTGAAACACACCAAGCAGCAGCAGCAGCAGCAGCAGCGAGCAGCATATTTAAATATGGGGCTTATTCGCTTATGTAATGATAGAAAATCATAGTTTGGGTGTAAATATACGTATTTCCAATAAAAGAAATAAAATATTTTGTAATTTTATTAGATTCTTACATGCAACTTCATTCAATATATACCCCGTTTACACCAGTAGAATAAAAGTATGTAGCAAAAAAGTATGTTGGTGTAAACTCAAACTAAAATACTTTAATACTTTATCACGTACTATTTTGCTATTAAAGTATAATAGCTATCAAAAAAATATTGGTATTATAGTCGTGGATTATACTCTACTTTAATATTATAATACTTTTATTTCGTTTATTTTTTTTTCAAGTTATTAGCAAAAAAGTATTATACTATTAAAGTAGCTCTGGTGTAAACCCGGTAATAATTTTTTCAAAATTTAAATTGTTCTATTAAAATTACAATATACTTGATTTATTTTATTGGAAATACGTATATTTACACCCAAACTATGATCTTGTATCATTAAATAAGCGAATAAGCCAATATTTAAATTTGCTGCTCGCTGCTGCTGCTTGGTATGTTTCATCCTTAACCCAGCAAACATGTCGTGCAACACAATTAAAAGACGACTTATACCCCGTTTACACCAGTAGAATAAAAGTATGTAGCAAGAAAGTATGTTGGTGTAAACTCAAACTAAAATACTTTAATACTTTATCACGTACTATTTTGCTATTAAAGTATAATAGCTATCAAAAAAGTATTGGTATTATATTCGTGGTTTAAACTCTATTTTAGTATTATAATACTTTAATTTTGTTTATTTTTTTCCCAAGTGGCCGGTAAAGACATTTTTTGTTTCGATATACATTTCCATTTGTAATATTAAACAAAAAAAAAATATAGTTTTCAACAAAAAAAGTAATATAGTATTATAGTATGGGTTTACACCGCATGTGATGTAAACTGGCCGGGTATTATACTTTATTAGCAAAAAAGTATTATACTATTAAAGTAGCTCTGGTGTAAACCCATATTAGCAACAAGACTTGATAACAAGTTCAAGACAGTTTAAAGACAACTACATGTACTTGAGACAACTTGTTTTAAAAAATTGTTGATTGGTGTTCTTTGGAAACTTGTCTGATGGGTGTCCTTACACCATTTTCTGTGGCAGCAAAACATTGATCCCGGTGACATCATTTTTACGTCATTTTTGATCCAACATGGCTTCTTGTTTACAGTTTTTGTCTTATAATTTTTTGATCCCACATCAATTAAAAAAATCCAAAAAATTTGTTGGATTTTTTTGACGTTTACTCACACGTTTTACGTTTAATTGTGTGAGTAAGCGTCAAAAAAATCGAACAAATTTTTTGAATTATTTAATTGATGCAGGATCAAAAAATAAAAAGACAAAAAATGTAAACAAAAAGCCATGTTGGATCAAAAATGACGTCACCGGTATCAATATTTTGCTGCCACAGAAAATAGTGTTAGTAAGTTATTGGTATGTAGTCTTTGGTAACATCATAGAAATACTATTGGTTTCCATTTAACATGATTGCAAATATTTGCAAAGGGAAATTTTTGTATCATGGAGTTGTATATGTGTGTTATTTTCATTTGTAATTAAATAATGTTGACGTTTTCTAACACCAATGTCTTAATAATAACATAAATAAAACTAATTTACAAGAGATTTTTAGACTACGGAGAGAATAAAAATTAATAATGCCAGCAAAATTAAGAATTACAAAAGAAAACCAACTACGTGATACGCTTCACTATTAAAAATATTTTGAAAATTCTAACAGCAACTCTTAATCCATAAAATAAAAATTCTGTATTATATATGATTTCCTATATATGTAAATTAGGAATGGTTGCTGTTGCAAATCATCCTACAGCCATTTAATACCAAAGTTTTGACATATCCTACTAACTAGCATTTCAAAATAAAAATAAAACTAACATTTCAAAATATAAACAAGTTGCAGTGTTTATTGCACTATTGTGGGGCGAAGTCCGAGATTCATACCTCCTTGCCGGTGCTCCCTGAGTAACGCTATATAAATGTGTTTCAAGGTGGGACTGGATGCCTTAAGATTCTCGCCAGTACGTGACCCACACACGTAACAAGCGGGTTGAGCGGCAGGCCAACAACGTCCCCTCATAAAAACCATTTAAGTAATGAACCCTAATCAAAGGCCTCAGATTACCATATCGGATTCATTACAAACTCGACCTCGGAAATTGTACACGGACAACGCTTTAAAAATGGGAACATGGAACATGCTTAGCCTCTTAAGACTTGGAGATCTTCAGAACCTTTCGAACAAGCAAAGAGTTACATATTAGACGTACTTGCACTACAAGAGCTTAGATGGTCTGGGAGTGAGATTCATAACACCACCAATGGTTACACTCTTCATTACAGCGGCCATCAGAACGGAGGAGAATTTGGAGTTGGCTCCCTAATCCATCGGCGCTTGAAGTATCATATCATTGATTTCCGCCCTATCAACATGCAGATATGCATGGTCAGACTTTGCACTAAGAAACATAACACCACCGAAGATAAATCGGATGACATCAAAGATTTATTCTTTGTCGAGCTGGAGGATGTCAACAATAACATACCGCACCACGATATTAAAATCATCGTGAGCGCCTTTAATGCAAAAATCGGTAGGAGTGCAGAAAATACATCACACATCGGTCCTAACAGCCTACATCTAACTAGTAACTACAACGGCCAACGCGTCACCGACCTCGCATTAATGTTCAACTTAGTTGTGTCAAGTACGTTTTCCCACATAAGAGAATCCACTTAGTAACATCCTACAGGGGTGCAGACATGGACAGCGATCATATGCTTGTCGTATTTAAGTATAAGTGCCAACTGTCATCTACGTTCAACAGACAAGCACAAAAAACCGTTCGATGGAATGTCGATGCTCTAAAAGACCAAACGTCACTGCAGAGTTACCAGTCAGCTGTCATTAAAAGCTCCTTAGAAGAAGCTCCTTCTAACATCCAGGAGCAGTGGAACACTATAAAGTCAGCCATAACCACCGCGGCGCAGAACACTATCGGAAGAAGACCTCCGAGGCCCCGCAACGATTGATTCGATGATCAATGCCACCTGATCATCGAAAATAAACGAAAGCTTCTGACAAATGGTTGGCTCGCAACACTGAAGCATACAAGCAGAATATCTACGCGCCAGGAAAGCCACGACTAAATACTGAAAACATCAGCTTCCAAGCGGAAGTAGGAAATTCAAGGGACTGTTTTGCTAATACCAGGAATCTCACTAAAGACTTCCACCCAAGAAGTATAGTCATCAAAGACGGGATTGGACAATTGAGAACAAACGTGGCTGATGTTCTCTCAGTATGGCAAACCTACATTCAAAATCTGCTAAATCGGAATGACGACGTGACCCCGACGTGATTAGAACAATAGCTCCTCCAGATGAAGAGGTCTTTGTCGAAAATGCCACAGCAGAGGAAGTAGATGCAGCTATTAGTCGATTAAAAAACGGCAAGACACCCGGTCTCGTTGGAATCCCCACAGAATTCATTAAACTCGGAGGCGCTACTCTTGCAACAAGTTTATACGATCTCGTCGTTTGTATTTGGAACCAAGAAGAGTTGCCGGAGAATTGGAAGACCGCGCTCATCTCATATGTCCATCTCATAGACTCATCCCTCTCGCCGAAAACATCATTGGCGACTATCAATGTGGTTTTGTCCCAACCTGTTAAATGACAAAGTAAACACTGACACTAACATATTGTACGATTACCTTTTGCAAACATGTCAAAACTAGGGATAAATTGTAATTTGTATTTTCTGATTTGGTTCATAGTTAAATTAGAATTGGTAAAGGAATGTAATATTCCGAAACCGGTCTTCTTATAAAAAATAAGTTTTTATATCACAATAAGATAGAATTTTAACATGATAATTTAATCAAAAAAAGAGAATCAAAAGAGATCGAGATTAGAAAAATGAGCCATTCCCACCTTGTTCATTGACGTATCAACTTGTGGATTTAACGTCGATGAAAATATTCTTGAAAATACATGTCCCAATATTAATCAAACCGCATTTCCTTATCATACTGAAAAAAAATGGTTGGATGCTCGGAGCACTCTAATTCTAAATTTGTTTCCCAAGACGTTTGTGAAACTTCTATAAATGATGCTGACAATATTATTGGGGGTAATTTTGAAGTTTCTTCTCATGTTGAAGAAGATCCAATCTATGTGGAATGTGAAATAAATAAGCGTAATTGTTTTATTTTTACTATTTATTATCTACACAATATTATATTTAAATAATAAATGTACTTATATTAGAGCAGGATGGTTATATAAAAAACAAAAATAAAATAAAAATAATATATAAAAAATATAAAAAATGCATATGGCGGCCTCATATGTCAAAGACAACACCAACCAACTTACATTGTTTTTGTACGAAGTGGCTACTTAATTTTGCGCTCTTAAAAATCTTGAAATTATTAATTAAAATCATTAAATATATTAATAAAATAGTTAGTGCATCATTTCGTAATAAAAATTGAAAACTTCTTATTAAAATAAAGTGTCTTGTGAAAAGCTGCCAAAACACACCTTAAAAAATATAGAATGGAATTTTTTACGATCAGTAAGTTTACCAAATGTTTTTATGAAATAAAATGTAAATTATGTTAAGAAAGTAATTTGTGATAAAATTATTGTGGTATAATAATTTAAGTTATAAATCAGAAAAATCTAAGAAACGAATTTTGGTGTTTGTGGTTGCGCATTTTCTTTTTGTAAACATAATAGAATCTAATGTTATATAATAGTATCGCATTTTTCTTATTACTACGTACATATTCTACGTGCTTTTCTTTTCATAACTACTTTTTGTTTTGGAATACTATGAGTACAATTTTTTGCCAAAAATAAAAACAATTAAAGCGTACTATTTTGGAATAAAAATAATTGAGAATTTGTGTAGTTTTTAATATCGATAGAACAAATTTTAAAAATGATCCGTTGATTTATATGCTTTCCCTTTTATTCTCCGAATTTGAGTCGCTTGACAGCTGCTGTCATTCATTCTATTTAATTAAAATTCTTTAGCTGTGTTGCTTTCAAAAGGTTACAACAACAATTGCATTGTATTAAAGCCGATTGCCTTTATGTTCCAAGTATAACAAAATTCGACTTTTTCGTAATTTTTCGAAGTAAAAACTTATATTTAGTTTCGACTTTGACATAGTTTTGCTTTCGACTTAGAATAAGATCCTGTATGAAAAGTGTCGCGATTATTCGAAACTGGGCGAAACTAAATAAATAGGATTGTATACATGTATGTGTGAACTGAAGCCAAAAATCAATATGGCAGGAACGATCTTGTGCATGCACATATGTAAAAGGCTATAATTGAAAATGACATATTAGAGGAAACAGATGGCGTCCAAATGTTGTAAAGCAAAACAAAAAATTTAGGTTTAGAACAATGAATACTTTATTAAAATTGAGTTATAAAAAAAAAATATATACATATGTATATACACATCTAAATTACATTATAATTAATTTTTTAATTATTTTTTATTATAACACAATGATTTGATATTATTCTTTGATTGTAATATTAAAAGTTTAACTAATTTCCAAATAGCTCATACCAAGTTTATAATGTCGCATTTGTTTTCCACTTAATAATTTTAAACTGAACTAGAAATTAATTAATTTATACAAACAATTTTTGCGTTAAGCACATCTTTAATTTTTTTTAAGAAAATCACTTTTATAAAATTACCAAACTCATGTCGTGAACATGTAAAATAAATATGATACGTATCTCTATTTTAAGTTTCGTCTTGCTATACTTAGGGTTAAGAAAAAAAATTTAGGATTAGGGAAAATAAAATCATTTTATGGGTATGGTGTTTACCGCAAGGCATTATTTTTTCTATTTTTTTTCGAAAAATTTATCTTGTAGTAAAATTTGGCATTTGTTATTTGACAGCAAAATACCGAATTTAATTTGTTCATTTCATAAAATAAAAAAATAAAATAAATATTAATAAAATGAACCAACACAGAAAAATTAAAACGCATTAAAAAATTAAAGCCAAAAGTTGTTGCTGTCAAATTTCTTAGCTAAACTAAGCGGATTTGCGAAAGCAACATTACTAATATATTTGGGATCGAGTCGATTCGATCCACCAAATTTGTAGAATCGAGTTAACTCAATCTTTAACAACACCAATATATATACGGAATCGAGTCGAAAAACAACAACAACAAATTATTATAAAAATATTAATAATAAAACAACACCATTTTTATTTCGTTTACGATTATATGCGAATATAAATTTTAATATTTTAACTTTTATTTTAAATATATTTAGAAATATGTATTTAGAATAATTTTTTTGACGTTTATCTCAACTCGGTTTCGATTCGATAAAAAAGATAACTCGGTTTCAATCCTAAGTTAACTCTCAGTTGATTCGATCCGGATTGAATCTCTAATATATATATATACGTAGTAATTCTGATCGAATACATATATAAATTCTATCTCTCGCTCTCTTTCGTTATTTTTTTTTTTATTCGTTCTGTAGTTTTCACTTTTCTCCTACTTTAACCCTCCGAATTTGTGACGCTTGACAAATGCTTACATTTATTCTATATAATCTATTCTATGACTAAACCGATATAAACTTGGGCGGGACTTAGTTGATGATAAAAATTTGATTGGGTAAAGAGTTGGTTAAGAAATTATCCCTAACCGTGAAGACACCATGACTGGGTCTCAGAATCGGGGTGTAAGTTTACTGTTTACTGGGTGTGAATTGAAAATTATCATATCGGGCAACACATTAAAATCGAACCATTTGATTGGCGATAGAATTTGCTAGTCGCCACATTTTTTCTATACATATAAACATTTTTGTATTATTTACTTCTGCTAGTACATAGTGGGGATAATGGAAATAAACATTTGGCAATATAATATAATTATTTACGTTTTTGTTTTTTGAATACGAGATCAAAAAAATTAATTATTCATTTTATTGTATTTTGTACATATATTATGAATATGTGTGTGTTATAATGTTTTTGTTTTCTTTATTTTGCTTTATTTCATTTTTATTATAACAACTGTCATTACTACATATTGTTAGTGAAGTCAGACATAATTATTTTATTCATTGTCATAAAACACAATCGAAATAAAGATTGTGTAGTGTTAAGGAGTTTTAATACTATCGGGAATCGAAAATTGACATACAAATCATTTTTCTTCAATAACCAACAAAATTATAAATAATGTCTTCACCTAGTGCAGGGAAACGGCGTATGGACACGGATGTCATTAAATTGTAAGTAACATTGGGCTAGGGTCTGATTCTGTTTTGAAATAATTTTTTATTAACCTGGAGGTTTTCTATTTTAGAATTGAAAGCAAACACGAGGTTACGCTACTAGGAGGATTGAACGAATTTTGTGTAAAATTTTTTGGACCCAGAGGAAGTAAGTAAATTTTAATTCTATTCGTATTAATATTCTTTGACGTTCAAGGACGCCAGAAATTTTTGTAAATATAGAAAAATTAAGGTTCAAATTCAATATCATTTTAAGATAATGGCGCTCTTTGTTTGGTTTTTGAAAGAAATAACGTATCCATATTTAGATGGGCTACACTTATAAATTCATTTAGTTTAGTATAACCTAGAATACTTAATAACTATGCACATAAATGATGCATTGTTCGTAAAATGTTTAGGGGACATCATACAAATTAGGTAACTTAAGAACTAGAGGTTTTAGGAGGTGCACACCAAAAAATAGTTTGGGTTTGAAATCACGAATTTTGAAAAACTGGTTTTTGATTTATCTTATTTTGGGTTGCAGACACATCAAAGAGACTGAATAGTTTCTAATGGCTGGTATATTAGATATGTATTTTAATTCTATATTTTTGGACATACAGCCAAATAAAGTTAAATTTCTTTCCTTCGCGACTTTAAAAAATGTATTCGCTTCCACGCCTCCAAATATTTTCTTCAAAGTTAAACTTTCTTTTTCGCGATCCAGTAGGTCTCGCAGCTCCTCTTTGTCATGCTGCTGCAGTCGCAGTACATGACCTTGTAATTTTTTGTTAAATTGAAAGCTGGTATAAACGATTTATTTAAATACTAGCTGAGTTACGCGGCGTTGCACGGGAGGTATATAATTCAAATACCTTGATTGTTATGCAATAATTCTCTCTTTACATGGCTGTTGTTGCAATCACATATGAAAAGAAAATTAGAAGTAGCTGAATTCAGTAACGGGTTCCTCCGTCAATGCATCCCACTGAACTTTTGTAATGATATTGGACATCCTGTTTGTGAGGATAGTTAATTAATTTTGGTTTGGTATTTGTTACCAATTGCCAAATAATTATACTCCATTTTTACAAACCTTCAACCAGATCAAAGTGAATAATAAATATAAAGATATTTTAGTTAATAATTTTTATTATAAAGCCTTTTGATAAACAATATTTTTGGTTTTTCCATTTGGTGTGTAAATAAATAAATTTTTTGGCGTTCCCACTCTGGAGCAAGCAACATACAGTTGGCCATGTGAAAAGCATAAATTTTCCAAAATAACACCAGCTATTTTCAATGATTGCCCCTGGGCTTTGTTGATTGTCATTGCAAAAGCAAGGCGTAATGGGAATTGTAGACGCTTGAATTCAAACGGCAAATCGGTGGGAATAATAGGAATGCGCGGAATTAGCACATCTTCTCTTTTACTTTTACCGGTAATAATCGTTGCTTCTATCACATTCGGCATCAATTTCTTCACACAAAGCCGTGTTCCGTTGCACAATTTCGGTGGATCTAAATTTTGGAGCAGTATTATTGGTGAACCCTCTTTTAAAAATAGTATGTGTGATGGAATAATACCAGGTGGCTCCAAAGAATTAAGAAGCTCTATTGGATAATTGACGGATTGATCCACATCAGTAACCGTGTCGATAGATTTGTATTTCGTGGTCCGGGTAGGAGTGCGCGTTCGCACAGCGAATCATGATTTTTGAAGTTATTTGGCAGATTTGGGAATACTTTCATTACCACGTCCTGTATTGATGGCAGCATTTAACAAAAATTAGGCGGGAACGATATCTCACATGTTACAGGGTCATTTGGCAATTTCCCGTTACCCATGGCCAAAAGCTGCCTGGCAAATCTTTTAGCTGGGTCCCATTTGAAACGAGATATTTTAAAACGCGAATTATCAAAATGCGATATTTCAAAACGCGATAATTCAAAACGCGATACGGTACAAAACTCGATATGGTACAAAACGCGATAATTCAAAACGCGATATTTCGAAATGCGATAGAGTACAAAACGGGATATGGTACAACACGCGATATTTCAAAACGCGATATTTCAAAACACGATATGGTACAAAACGCGATATGGTACAAAACGAGAATTTAGAAACGGGTTATATCAGGTGGGTGAAGGGGAAATTTAATTTCAGTTTATAGGAATTTAAAAATCGGTTGGAGTGAGAGTATATAGGATTGGTATCAATCGGGTCGCTGCGCTCCCGTCGCTTCGCAATGCTCATTCTGTACCATAACGCGTTTTGAAATATCGCTTTTTGAAATATCGCGTTTTGTACCATATCGCGTTTTGTACCATATCGCGTTTTGAAATATCGCGTTTTGAAATATCGCGTTTTGTACCATATCGTGTTTTGTACCATATCGTGTTTTGTACCATATCGTGTTTTTAAATATCGCATTTTGAAATATTGCGTTTTGTACCATATCTCGTTTTGTCATATCTCGTTTCAAAATATCGCGTTTTGAAATATCGCGTTTCGAGTGGATCCGGTTTTAGCTATACCATCGTGATGTAAATTCACACGCATGTTTGTAGATAGTGTGATTTTCGTAACGTGTTTCCAAAGATGAGACGCCTTCAGGCAGGCATTAAGTTCATCAGAGGATGTTGATCGTGGAATGACTGGCAAAGTTTGACGAAAATCACCTGCTAGTAGTGTTAGAGCTCCTCCCATTGGTCGATTATTTTGTCGCAAATCGCGCAAAGTACGATCAACCGCTTCAAATGCTTTTTTGTGTGCCATGGTACATTCATCCCAAATAATGATTTTACATGTTTTTAATAACGTGGCAATTCCCGAATTTCGTGTTATATTGCAAGAAAAATTATCCGCTTGATTCAAATTCAATGGTAGTTTAAACGTTGAATGGCTGTGCGTCCTCCATCGAGTAAAGTGGATGATGTAACAGCGAGGCTGATTGTATTCTGCTGTCTTACTTCAGCAAGTATCAAATTAAGAAGAAATGTTTTTCCAGTGCCTCCGGGTGCATCAAGAAAAATAATTCCTCCGTTACCGTTTGCTATATATTGCATCACTTTAGTGTATGCCTGTCTTTGATCATCCGCTAAGAGATTTTTTTGAGTCTCAGCGAAAACTCGTAACTGACCAACGTCGTAAATTTGTTCTCGTAATAGATCTGTATCACGAACAATGTTTCCATGGCGTGTCGGTGCTGGCAACCCAAGTTGGGAAATGACTTTGTTATTAATGTATAAGCATGCATTTCTCTCTCTCTGGCCTTCACATCCCATGAAGGGATTTCGCCGCCTGCACTAAGGCCCTCCATCCATCTCGATCCACCGCTCTCGTCTTCCAGTTTCGACATCCTAATGTTCGTAGATCTTGTTCGATGTCGTCGCGCCAGCGTAGTCGGGGTCTTCCTCTACGACGTACTCCGGCTGGTTGTTGGTGGAACACTTTATTTATCATCCGTTGTTGGGGAGACCTTATAACGTGGCCGAGCCATCTCACTCGATTGGATTTGATGAATCCGATAATATCGCTGCCTCCGAGGAGTTGCTTTATTTCGTGATTCATACGAATCCGATATTCGTTGTTCGCAACTTTAATTGGACCAAAGATTGAACGGGCAACCCTCCTTTCGAAGGTAGATAATAATCTACAATCGTTAGTGGTCATGGTCCAGCTCTCGCTTCCGAAAGCCAGCACAGGTCTTATAAGTGCTTTATAAAGTGCGAGCTTGCACGACTGCGATATATGTTTCGATCGCAATAATTTTGATTTGTTTGATCTGCATATCATTCGACGATGTTATAACTGACCCGAGGTATTTAAAGTTTTCGACGCTATCAAAGTTGTGGTCGCCAATTCCGAGATTTGCCGTAGAGATGTTCCTAGGTGTTACTAAATATTTGGTTTTACTGCTGTTCACCTCCAAACCAAGTCTTCTTGCGCAGCGATCGAGCGGTATGAAACTGTCTTTGATATCGCTAGGTCTTCGGGCAAGAAGCACGATATCATCTGCATATCCAAGAATTTGGCCTGACTTATTAAATATACAGCGCGACGTTTCGATGTTGCTTTTCCTCACTACGTACTCAAGCGCCAGATTGAACAGCACATGCGCGAGTGCATTACCCTGTCGAACACCAGATGTTATTTCAAAGGGGTCTGACACAGATCCTTCAATTACGATTCTACATACAGGTCCGGATGTTGTTAATTTACACAGAGAAACGAGTTTCTCTGGGATTCCCAGGCATATGAGCGCGGCCCATAGGTTGTCGCGGTTTATACTGTCATACGCCTGTCTGAAGTCTATATATAGCTGATGTATGGTTATGTTGTACTCCCAACATTTTTCCAAGATCATCCTCATGGTGAAACACTGGTCAGTGGTCGATCGGTTGGGACGAAAACCACACTGATAGTCGCCAATGATGTTTTCGGCGAAAGGGATGAGTCTGGCAAGTACAACATTAGCCAACACTTTGTAAGCAGTGTTCAATAGAGCTATGCCACGAAAGTTTTCACATTTGAGACGGTCGCCTTTTTTATGCAACGGACATATGAGTGCGGTCTTCCAGTTCTTCGGCAACTCTTCTTGGTCCCAAATACAAACGACGAGATCGTATAAACTTGTTGCAAGAGTAGCGCCTCCGAGTTTAATTAGTTCTGCGGGGATTCCATCGAGACCGGGTGCCTTGCCGTTTTTCAATCGACTAATAGCTGCGTCTACTTCCTCTACTGTGGGATATTCGACAAAGAACTCTTCACCTGGCGGAGCTATTGCTCTAATGGGGGTAACTTCGTCATTCCGATTTAGCAGATTTTGAAAGTAGGTTTGCCATACTGAGAGAACATCAGCCACGTTTGTTCTCAGCTCTCCATTCCCGTCTTTGATGGCTGTACTTCTTGGATGGAAGTCTTTAGTGAGATTCCTGGCGTTGGCAAAACAGTCCCTTGAGTTTCCTACTTCCGCTTGGAAGCTGATGTTTTCGATGCATAATCTCATATGTTCGCGCTTCTTTTGTCGAAGTAATTTAATCGTGGCTTTCCTAGCGCGTAGATATTCTGCTAGAGTGCTTCTGGTATTGCGAGCCAACCATTTTTCACGAAGCGTTCGTTTATTTTCGACGACCCTTCGGCATTGATCATCGAACCAATCGTTGCGGGGCCTCGGAGGTCTTCTTCCGATGGTGTTTTGCGCCGCGGATGTTATGGCTGACTGTATAGCGTGCCACTGCTCCTGGATGTTAGGAGGAGCTTCTTCATTGTTATGGGGCCGGTCTAAATAATTAGTGACAGCTGATTGGTAACTCTGCAGTGACGCTTGGTCTTTTAGAGCATCGATATTCCATCGAACGGTCTTTTGTGCTTGTCTGTTAAACGTAGATGACAGTTTGCACTTATACATAAATATGACAAGCATGTGATCGCTGTCCATGTCTGCACCTCTGTAGGATCTAACGTCAGATATGCTGGTGGAGTGTCTCTTGGACACCATGACGTGATCGATTTGGTTTTCAGTTCTTCCATCATTCGATCTCCACGTTACTTTGTGGATTCTCTTATGTGGGAAAAACGTACTTGATACAACTAAGTTGTACGTTATTGCCAGGTCGGTGACGCGTTGGCCGTTGTTGTTACTAGTTAGATGCAGGCTGTTGGGACCGATGTGCGATGTATTTTCTGCACTCCTACCGATTTTTGCATTAAAGTCGCCCACGATGATTTTAATGTCGTGGTGCGGTATGTTGTTGATGACTTCCTCGAGCTCGACAAAGAAGAGATCTTTGATGTCATCTGATTTACTTCGGTGGGTGCATGCACATTAACGATCGTGATGCTAAATTTCTTAGTGCGAAGTCTGACCGTGCATATCCGCATGTTAATAGGGCGGAAATCGATGATATGGTGCTTCACGCGCCGATGGATGAGGAAGCCAACTCCAAATTCTCCTCCGTTCTGATGGCCGCTGTAGTGAAGAGTGTAACCATTGGTGGTGTCATGGATCCCACTCCCAGACCATCTAAGCTCTTGTAATGCAAGTACGTCTAATGTGTAACTCTTTGCTTGGTTCGAAAGGTTCCGGAGATCTCCAGGTCTTAAGAGGCTAAGCACGTTCCATGTTCCCATTTTTAAAGCGTTGTCCGTGTACACTTTCCGAGGTCGAGTTTGTGATGAATCCGATATGGTAATCCGATGCCTTTGTTTAGGGTTCATAACTTAAATGTTTTTATGAGAGAAGGTTGTTGGCCTGCCGCTCAACCCGCTTATTACGTGTGTGGGTCACGTACTGGTGAGAATCTTAAGGCATCCAGTCCTACCTTGAAACACATTTATATAGCGAGCCGCTTGATACCGCTCCTAACCTGGAGAACAGACGCTGGTTTGGTATTGGTTTTGAGGCGCCAATGGCCCGCCTTGACATGTAGTGTCCATGACTATAAACAGGATTTAGTCTGCTCGTCTCCACTACACCGCCTGATTCATTTAGCGTTACCCAGGGAGCACCGGCGAGGAGGTATGAATCTAGGACTTTGCCCCCCTATAAGCATGCATCCTCGAGTAATATAAGTGCTTCATTAAATATGGTAGCTGAAAACTGTATTTCCATATCGGGATTTGTTCAACGTGCTTGTCAAAGTATATCTTCACTAAGGCTTTCTTTGTGCTTTTCCCAAAGACCTTTAGGATCGGAAGGTGTGCATGTTGTTAATATGATTTCAAAGAGCTTGCGTATTTGTGCTGGACGACACATAAGACATGCTTCGGTTAGTGTTCTATCCCAGTATTCATCATTTTCAAGAAGTCCAGTTTAAGACATGCCTCTCTGTAGGTTTGACATACTTCGCCATTTACAGTTCTCAGTGCTTGAAAATACGTTGGTCCTCTTACTTCATGAAGCAGCATTCTCAGAAAATAACACTCCGTATTGTTAGGATGAACATTATAAACTCGACCCAAGGCACCAGAACCACGTATTCCAGTGTACTCCCGAATAATTGTGCCTTGCTTTCTTCTGAAAAACTGCTTCTTCGACGTGTTCCATGTATAATATTTTGGAACTTCATGATACAGCAACGTTCATGATACAGTCGTATTCGTTGGTTGCGCAGCTCTCTGTAACAGATTTCTTCCGTAAAGTAAACTCGTTGTCCATTTTCTAAGTATACACTAAGATGTACAACTGTTGGATAACGCTCGTGAATATTAAAACTCAGAATTCACCAGACAGCTTCATTACTGCTGATGTAACGTCCTATTTGAAATTGCGTGACTTCATCGAATGGTGAATTTCTATTCGAAAGTTCAGAAATTGCCATATCACTGCCTTTGTTGACGTATTTACATATATATTTAATTGACTTAACCGAGTTGCAGTACTCAACGTTAATATGGGCTTTAAATATTTTCGACAGTAACGGAGTGTAAGGAACAATCCAGCTATTATCTACCTCATGATGCACATTGTTTACTTTGATAGTGGCTGTGTGTCCCCCGTCATCGGGTTTTCGTCTCCGGTATTGTGGATATCCGTCGTGAATTGGGATTCACGGCTCCACATGGCCCATGTATCATGTTTTTGCTAACGATTTCGAAAAGTATCGGATCTTCTTGGGGTTTGGGTAATTCAGCTGATATAACATTATCAATTTGAGTCGGAGTAATCTTGTCCTTTAACCAAATCAAAATGTGAGCATGTGGTAGGCCTCTTTTCTGCCATTCTATAGAATACATGCAGCAGCGAGTTTCTCCATAAATATGATTTTTATTTATGAGGTTCATAAGATTTATGAGTTTCTGTTTGAAAACTCTAGCTGTCAGATCATGCCGATGGATCGATGATTGCCCAATTAGAAGTAAATCTATAAACTCAGTCCATGTTGGATTACACGTAAACGTTATAAATAGACCAAGACGTCCAAATCTTTGGACATACGTCATGGCATCCTGAGCGTATTCGTGCATGTGCCTTGGACTTCCCGTATACGTAGCTGGTAATATGACCAATTTCCCAATGTCAGCAACGTTTCCATCATTTGCAATGATTATTTAAGTAATAAACTAAATAAAGTAATAAACTATTGGCGTTTAGTATGAAACTACTATGTTCATTAAAAGCCGCCGGTTGCAATAGTGGATTAAAATAGAATGTTAATTATTTCTGAAGTTATGTGGAAATTAGAACTCGCTGACTATGGTACATTTCAAAACAGGATATGATAAATAGGATATCACTAAACAGTACATGTCAAACCAGTAAAAATTATCCATACTAAAAATTAGTATGGATAATATATGTGTTCAGAGATTTGTCTTCAGTTAAAGTGATGAAAGATTGTCTTAAATTTAAATTAGTAAAATTTTTTTTTTCTTTATTAATTTACAATTACAATGAAATATTACACTTTTTATACAAAACATTTCTTGTTTTTTTTAAGTTGCTGTAACCCAAAGGGTTTTATGCAACTACTTTTTAATTTTACATTTATATAAATCAAACTGTTTTTAGTTCGGACTAAATATCACAAATAAAATTTAAATAGATAAATAAATTAAACAAATTTTACTATAGTAGTGCATTAATTTAAGTATACTAAAATATTGAATAATTAATTTGAATAATTAAATCAATTATAGTAGAGGTATGATTTGTGTATAACAATCGCACGCAGAACATGCAACACAACACATACATGGAAAAAATTTGAAAAATTTGATGGCGATCGGTAAAGCGGCTAAGGCGTTATTTCAGAACAATCAAATAATTGTATCTTTACATGTAAAAATGAACTTTTGATCTAGGGGCGGAGTCGAACATGTCTCTTATTTCATATAACCCCTTTACAAAACTCATTCTCGTAAAAAATTTAAATTTTTGAAAAAATTTGTACCATGGCCCCTAGACCCCGGGGTCCAGCCCCTTTCACAATATCGTAAGATTGGTCCGAAACATGCAACATTTGCATGGTAAACATTTCATGGCGATCGGTTGAGCGACTGAGAAGTCATTTTGGAATAATCAAATAATTGTATCTATACATGTAAAAATTAATTTTTGATCCAGAGCTGTGGCCCCTCGGATTTGAACATGTCAGTAATTTCATATAACCAGCCCCATAAACTCATTTTCGTGGAAAAATTTAAAGAAAATTAAAAATTTCGAAAAAATTTGTACCGCAGCCCCTAGACCCCGAGGTCCAGCCCCTTCCAAGATGTCGTAAGGTTGGTTCTGGATATGCAACTTGTACATGGTAAAAATTTCATGGCGATCGGTTGAGCGGCTGAGATGCTCATTCGGAACAGACAAACAGGAATTCATTTTTATAATAGGTATAGATGTTGTATAACTAGTTCTGCTGTACAGAGTGAAGGTGTCCCCGTTCAAGGTGCAGTGCACCGGTAGTTGAAGAATTCCTCTGCCGGAGATGGTTATTGGATTGATGGTATTCTTACATATCCTATCGAAGGTATACTGCTTGTCTGCAACAAAGATCCAACTATTTGACAAATACAGCTGAATCCATACCATTCTAGGTGATGTGGATGTGACGGTGCAATGGGTTAGAGCCTCCTTGCTGTGGTGTAATAATCCAAGTTCGCAGCTACCCCTCCCAGCTTGATCTTTTTGTAGCGGTTTGTGAAGATTGCACAGGAAACGTTGGTGTTGAATAAGTTTACATGACTGAACATCGGATTCTGTTCATAGGTAATAAGCGTGACGCTGTAAAGATACCATCAAGTAACGTGTGGATGGTTGAATGTAGATGTATGATTCTTCATGAAATGTTGGTACTGGTATCACATTTAGAATTTGAAATTCTTCCCTGTCGATTAATGGAATTTTTACTTCAAAAATTACTTTGTCATCTATTACATTTGTTTTAAGTTTGAGGAGCTTGTGTAGTTGTTTTAATTGGCGAGCTGGTAAGTCCAAATGGCTCGGTAAAGCCTGTTGAATTTGAAGTACTTGTATTTCCTTTTTAAAAGTTATTATGTCGATTAATGGAATTTTTACTTCAAAAATTACTTTGTCATCTATTACATTTGTTTTAAGTTTGAGGAGCTTGTGTAGTTGTTTTAATTGGCGAGCTGGTAAGTCCAAATGGCTCGGTAAAGCCTGTTGAATTTGAAGTACTTGTATTTCCTTTTTAAAAGTTATTATTGCTACAATAATGCGCAGCGTTGCATCCATGAATTCCTCATGAAACAATACAGTCGCTAGTTCCTCTTGCACCACCTTGTAATGATTGATGATTAATTCTCTGTAACGCTTAATGATATTGGTGGTTGCTTCTGTGATAGATAGTTGTTTCTTAACCAGATCGTGTATGTAGGCCTGATTTTCAGCCAGGGATTCGATTTGCTGATTATATTTTTCTGCTGCTCTTTGATCAAGTACCCCAAAGAGTTCGATTGCGATATTGCCAATAAAGTCAAATGGGGATCTTCTGTCTCGTGTTGTAGCTTTATCCGGTTGTAATATTTGATTTCCATCTTCTACTTTGTTTACGAGGTGGATTACTTGTTTAGCTATCATATAGCATGTGTTTTGGTTTTTTATATAGGTAGCGTTACAGTTTTGTGATAGATCCTTGGTGGTATCCCGTATTTCGTTTAATTCAAGCCAATAATTTGTTAAATCGTAGTATATTATTAAGTTCCACTCACTCCGAAGTATATTAGCTCTCCCAATCTCATCGAAAAATATTCCAGGTTGAACCGAAAACCGGGTTATGTTAATGTTGGAGGTTGCCGAAACCATTAGGGATAATATTGTTGTAGTATACAATATTGCCTTTGCCCAGGGATTAATTTTGCAGGTCTTCATCTTTGATTAGTTTCAAAGGCCCGCGGAAAGTTGCCATTCGGACTTTGTTGTCACTGCCAGGATGTACCTCGGTTATCCGGGCTAATAACCACTTTGTCGGAGGTAGTCGTTCATCTTGGATTAAAACTAACTGACCTGGTTCTAAGTTTTGTTCTGTTTCTTTCCATTTTCCTCGTTGTTGTAATTGTTGAAAATATTCTTGTGACCATCTATTCCAGAAGTTTTGCTTTAACTTCTCTAATAGTTTCCATCTACTTAGACTCCCAATTTTTCGATTTCTAATTGCTGTTGAGGAGGAGCGATTAAGGCATCTCCTATCAAAAGGTGACCTAGAGTTAAAACGGATAGGTCTGTAGGATCGTTGGTAATTGGGATTAACGGTCTCGAATTCAGGCATGCTTCTATCTGGGCTACCACTGTTGTCAATTCTTCAAATGTGAGAGTTTTGGCTCTCACTACTCTTTTTAAGTGATATTTTGTGGATGTTACTGCCGCTTCCCAAAGGCCTCCAAAATTTGATGCTGCTGGCGGCATGACATGCCACGTTGTACAATCCTTTGCTAAGCTTTCTTTGAGTTTTTCGTTTGCTTCCTTTAGGACCTTTATTCTTTCTCTTTCTAGTTCATGATTTGCGCCGATGAAATTGGTACCGTTGTAGCTATAGACATCTGTGCATAAGCCGCGTCGTGCTGTGAACCTTTTATAAGCATGAAGGCTTCCGTTGCTAAATCTGACGCTACTTCGATATGTACTGCTTTTGTTACCATACATATAAATATGGCTAGATACCCTTTATATGATTTATGACCTCTGCCTTTAGTAGTTCTTACTTGGAAAGGTCCTACATAATCTACCCCAGTTCTGGTGAATGGCCTAGCAGGGATGATTCTCACTTCTGGTAGATTTCCCATAAGTTCGTGTCTTATTTTATTATTGAATCGATGACACCTAACGCATGCTCTTATCTGTTGTTGAACGCACCTTCGACCGTTACTAATCCAAAAACGTTTTCTAATTGTATGCCAGAGTGAGCTGAGTTCCTCCGTGCATGGTTTTCATATGAGCTTCATCTATTATCAATTTTACTGCTGCATGTCCTGGAGGTAATATTGCTAGATGTTTTTCTTCATATGACAGTGTTGGAGAATTTTGTAATCTTCAACTCGTAACACGCTATTTTTATCTACCAATGGATTTAGCGAGAGTATTTTGCTCTTGGAAGCGATCTCTTTGTTCTTCTTCAAGTGATTTATCTCCTCACTATACTCTGTTGCTTGTAAATCCTTTATAATGTATATGCTACTGAGAGTTCTATTTTTCATAATATCACTTCTGATATATAAACCAACACCTCCCCCATTTCTACCAATTCTATCCTGCCTGAACAGTTTGTAGCCACCGATCTTAAAGGCCTTATTGGTATGGTATGTTTTTAGCCAAGTTTCTGAAATACCCACAATAGAACATACATTAAGATGACAGATTTTGAGAACCTCAAGTCTATTCAAAAAATTATTATCAATAATTATTGATGTTTTGAGATTGAGTGTTTAATATTAGATATGTATTTTAATTCTATATTTTTTTGGGCATACAGCCAACAATTAAAGTAAAATTCCTTTCCTTCGCGACTGTCGAAAAATTTATTCGCTTCCAAATATTTTCTTTAAAGTTAAACTGTCTGCTTGCACTTTGGCCTGCTTACTGCCGCCTGCTTCAAGCTCATCCTGGGACCTCTGTCTTTTAGACACAAGGACTCTCTCTCCGAGCAATCGCAGCCGACAGTTTTCTTAGCCCATGCTACATATTCCTTCTGCGGAACTGTGAGCTGCCCCTCAGGGGTCGCAGCGAGTTTCTCCAGAATTCTAAACGCCGACCGTCTCTCTCTCTGTAGCGTCGCTTTGCTGGGGGGATCTCTCTTAATCCCACGCTCTTCTGTTTGGCGGTTCCGCTTCCTCCTGAATTCGATGCCATGGCGTTGCTTACCCCTGCCTCAGATGAGGGAGTCCCACCTTTCTGGTTAGAGTTACTCCCCTCTATAGTACTTTCCGGTTTTTGGTGGGTACCACCCAACTAACAATTTTGAAATTTATAAGCATCATATAAGAGTTAAAATGCATCTTATATTAAACTTTTAAGAGTCTTCTGGCGAACTTTTTGAGCATATAAGGTTAAAATAAGTGACGTGTAAGGTGTATATAAGTATCATATAAGGATCATCTTTCTTGAGAAAGAATGATATAAGTTATAAGAATAGTCGTACAGTAGTCTTTCGTGAGGTATTTATCAGAATATACATTCTTATGTAAAAGCGTTTTAAGACTTACGTTGTATTCCTTCCTATATAATTCATCGTTATAATCTTTGAAAATTATGTTATAGAATTTTACAACTTTAATGATTCTTAATTCAGTTTTATAACAAACTTGGTATTATCATTGACAATTAAAACAGATAAATTAAATTAAAACAGATAATGCTTGAAAAACTAATTGCTTTTTATATAATTAAAATTTACATTGAAATTATCATAGAATTTAGCTGCGAATTCAAATTTTTCAATTAAATATAATAGCTACCTGATCTAATTTTTTTGCGCTCTTAAAAATTCGAATAATAAAACAAAGAATTATTATTATTTAAAAAAATAAAAATTATAAAAAAAACAAATATCATAAAATGGACTAATTAAAATAGTATATAGCACTTGTTATGAGAGGAAACTCTATAAAATCACTTACTAAATTCCTAAAATTGCCAAAATATACCAAAATATTCCATTTGAAAAAAACTTTTCTAAAAAATTAGAAAATGGATGCTTTTTTCATAATGGAAATTCCTAAACCAATATGGGCGAAATGACGTTCTATGTGAAATATCTTATAAGTGACTTATAAGAAAACGTTTAAATTAGTTTCCAGGGTCGGCTTGAGTTTATAAACTTCGGTAAAACTGAAGAAATAAATATAAATTAATCAGCAAAATATGCAAAGAATTCTACACCATTTCCTGGACTTGGCCTGATTCACCTGATACAACAACTCGGTTATACTGTTGCTATACTATGTATTTGTATACTTTGTCATCAAATAGTTAAATGAGTTTACCCTGAGCCCGCCACTGATAGAAATATCACCTAAAATAATATTTTTAAATATTTTCTTATGAAAGAATATAGTAAATATCTAATAAGGGAAAAGTATGAGTTTTTCTTATACAAAACATCTAAGAGTATTTAAAGAATATTTTTATCTTTATCCTATGTAAAAATAAAGTAAGTATGTAATAAGGGAGAGGTATGAGTTTTTCTTAAAGAGAACTTATCCAAGAATATTATTAAGAGAATATTTTGCCACTGCCTTATATTTAGAGACATATTTACTATATTATTTTAAATAAAAAAACTGAATTAAACAGTAATATATCTAATACTCGATTTTTAACATTAATTAGTTTTAGATTTACGTCGATCACTAAGTTTTGTTTTCTGCGGTACTCAAACAAATGTCATATTTTCTAAAAGAAACACACTTTAAAGGCTCTTGTTAAAGAATTTAAACATAAAGGAATCTTATAGCGTTCTCTATAAAAATTTGTTTATGTTTAATCTTACAAAACTCTTGTTCAATAGAAATCCTACAGAACACTCATAAAGAAAACAATTAGGAGCTCTGTAAGACTAAATATGTCTTGGCTAAGAAAACTTTTCCACTAAAAACCATAAGAGTATACTAAGTGAGGTGTAAGAAACAGCATTACAACAGAATTTGTCAAGGTGTAAAAATGACATGTAAGAATATAATATAGTTTATAAATCGACATTTCTTTGACAAGAAGCTAATAAGTATTCAGTTTAAACATTCTTGGAGAATGTTATTCTAGGGCTCTTTTAAGTGAAAAATATTCTTAAAAGACAATTTATAAGGCAAAATGTTAGTTGGGCAGTCCCCTTGTTTTTATTATTTTTTTCCAAATCTTTCATTTATTCAGTACGAGTATTGGAGAAATACGGTCCAGCTGCGCAGAGATCCGTATACGCAGGTAAGGCTAAATACAACTGGAGGTCCCCAGGTATCCAGAGGGCTCCGTTCACGACTGGGCTTTGTTAAATGGGCCCCCAGTCTAGCCGATCATTAGCACGGGCTGCATAACACCTTAGTCCAGCCCATTGGCTCACCGAGCACTCCGCCCTTCACGCCTCCGCCCCCTCAATCTCCTACAGGGGATTACCGTTTATAGGGTTCCCTACTCACTACCTGGAGGCCCGAGAGCGCAGGGTGACGTGACACTCAGTTCACCGTGGTTGTGGTCAATGGTTTTATGGCGCCATCAGTTCGCATTTCCCTACTGGGTATCTATCATAGGCACTCAGAATTTGGTGAGCAGAGGTTAACCACTCCCCCGTTCTCTGAGACTCCTTCCAGCAGAGCTGTGGTAGGGGGACGGCTTATTTAATTCACCGCTAACCTACCTATCGATAGGCCGTTCACTATCCACCACCTGTGACCCCCCTCCGATAGCTGAAGCTCGCCACGGGACTTAGGATGCTAGCAACGGACTCATTTTAATCTCCTTTATAAGTAGTTGTTTGTTACACAAGTTGTTTGGAATTGTTTTGTGTTCAGGGGCTCTAGTTCTCTGCCAAGTCTTACGAGTGCCTCTTTTTCCGTTAATCAGCTCTCTCATTTCGCGATACTAATGCAAATTTTAAAATGGTATCACACACCGTGCTATTCACAAAAAAATGTTTTTTTATCAATTTTTTTCACAAAGTAAGTCGTGTATTGCCAAAATACATAAACAGCATTGTCGATTAAAATTTTACTTAATCCGTCGAAACGCACGCTCGTTACTTTTAATAATATTCGACGCTTCGATTATATGTTGCCGCATCTCCTGCTCGGTCTGGTTTACTCTCTCATAAACCAGGTTTATATAATATGTTAGGTTAGGTTAGTCTTCTAGGTCCAAGGTTCTTGGATCAAAACTGTTTCCTCCCCTTATTTTGCAAGTCTGAGAAGTAGCGCTGCCGAAGCAGGCTTAGTATGATGTAAGTTTATCAGCACAAACCTGATCGTTGTTAACAGAATTCACTTACCTTATTACGACAGCCGTGCCACGTCGATTAATTGGACCCGACGGAGTCGACGGCATCCTTCGTTTTACTCCCCCAGCAGTTTCTAAACTTAAAGAGGTCTACATCTCCCCTTCAGAGTTCGATGTGTCCCCCTTCCCCTGCCAACGAATAGTCGGTCGCGGAGTTCGCTAGTTAACTCCTCATTAGGGTTCGCCACTAGCTGTGTCTCCTCTGGAGAAATACCACTCGTCGCGCTTCCTCTTCCAGGCAGGACCTCTTTCTCCCCTTTTTCGGGCTGCGCAGTACTCGTTTTTACTCCGACCTCGTCCTTTCTGGACATCTTGAGTGTAATAGAGCCGAAGTTTGTAACCCCTTTGGTTTTTGATAGGAGAGCCAGGGATTCCTTGTTGATCATCATAATGGATGGTCTGACCATAACTGCCCTTAGGCGCCAGCTGCATCACAATCTTCTAGTTCCCTGTCGGAAGATCTGCATTGCAAGCCTGGAAAATCCTCAGGGATTCATCTAAGTTTGTCGGCTCCGTGGGAATCTAGACCATTGCATTAGGTCTGCTCGGTATTTCCTCCTTGGGAACTGCCTTGAGTTTGGCTCCGGGCCATATCTCGCCTACCTCTGCGATTGCCTTCCTGTACAAGAAAACTGATCGCTGATCTGAGCACGCGGTCAGCTTCAGCCGTCTAGATATTGTCCAAGGACTCTAAGGAAAACTGGGTTAAGTGCCTTAAACACCAACCTTCATTTTTCGCCGATGATACTCTCATCTTCATGGGTCTCGTTCACGACGGCTTGCACCACCTCCCCCTCCTTTACAACGTCGCCTCTTTTGCGACTGTCCCTTTTGAAGCTTGGCCCGTTTCCTCTCGGCATCCAAATCTCCATGCTCTTTCTCTCTAGACCACCCAATATCCTCCTTTTTTCCTTTGCTCACATCGGCAATGCGATTCTTCGCTCACTTAACCGATTGCCTTTATTCCACCGTCCATTGCTCCTTCGGGACTGTAGCCTGTCTGACAAAGATACAGAAAGCTGAACGTCTAGCCCTGTATCTCCGAACTGAAGGAGCAACAACTTTCTTTTTACCGCTACCACTAGTTCCTGGCTTGCAAGCCTCTGATCCAGTCTTAGCCACACCGACGGCTGGAGTTGTAGATCCACCCGTCTGCACTAGCATTTGGGAAGTGCTGGCCATTTCTTTTTTTCAGATTCCATATTGTGTTCCCACGAGTATCGGATAAGTGATTGTCCTCCCGTGCATACTCGTGTACACGGGTAAGGCTACATACAACTGGAGGTCGCCAGGTCTCCAGAGGGCTCTTTTCCGGACTGGGCAATTATTTTTAGATGCGTCCCCAGCCTGGGTGATCATCGGCACGGTTCGCATAACACCTTGATACGGCCCATTCGGCACCATTTAGCGTGACCCGCCCCACGTCTAGGTTACTTGATCTACTCATTCCTACTACCAAGATTGAAAACCTGGAGGCGGTGGCAATTGTGAGGCGGGATAAGAGTACCGTCGAATGATTTTTGATTTGACAGGACGAAGAATTTCAATTTTGCCTCTGACAAAATGTATCGAGTGCTTTATGTCGATACGATTCCGTCATGAATTTCTGGCTCATCTCTATGGAACATAGCTTGTTTAGAATGAGTGACAGATGTTGATACATGTTGATACATACAGGAACCTAACTCGCCTGGTTGCCTAGAAAATTCTCTTAAACTTTTTACAACGTCGGGTATTTTGTCTAGGTGATCTAGGTGGTTAAGGTTAGTTAGATATTAACTGGGGGTCGATGTCATTTCTGGTGGTTTGTGCTATGAGTCACATAATACTTCTTTGAGTTGTGTAAGGTCAATGGTATTGTTAGTATTGAATGTACCAGGTAAACTTCCGCTGGCTGACAGAATTGATGGTTTTCTTTTATGGTAACAATGAAATTTGAAGCGACATCGCGTCACAACAACAACAATTCAGCATGTAGACCATTTGCTGGATAAACAAAATACAATTCCCACACGCTTTCTCGCATAAAATTGTGGAATATACAAATGTATACAGTTGTCGTTATTCTGATATTACTACGGGTCGACTTTGAATAACGTTTCTCTATGGGTTAATTTATTGCAATTGTATTAACTTGTTGGGCTGGTTGGTACTGTGTTTGGGTGTTACTGGTTAGTACCGTTAGAGTTGAGCTTTAGCGTGAATTCTAGGTGAAAACATTCTTTTTCTTGATAGACCGTTTGGGTAGACGCCATATTTCGAACCTGAGAAACGCATGGTCATGGGAATAGCCGCCGAACTATCGAAAAACAGTGCTAAGGGTGTGGTTACATAACAGGCATCACCAAAAATAGTCGGATTAGATGGCCTTCCCGATTATTTATTTTATGGAAGTTTTAGGCACTACCGCTGGATAGGAGTACTCGACCGTTATATATGTATATACCAGTTATTTGGTTAAAGATTATTCGCATGCTCGATTGCAAACGCATGCCATATTAAAGATTATATAAGCAACTAATTCGCAATCGCGTGCATTATGTGAAAGCGCACGTAAATTGGCATGCAATGAATCCCATAGGACAATATCAAAATACAGAATTAAAGCAAATATTTAAAATCGATGAAAAATTTCATTAGATCTAAATTTTATGTGATTTTGTTAGATAAACAGTGCTTGCAAAATAGATAGCAGTTTGTATGTAAGTATAGTTTTTCAATTTCAATTTATTACTACTTTGATAAATAAGGTAAGAACAACAACTTATTTTATCAGTTTTATCAGAAAGTAAAAAAAAAAAAAAAAAATGAACTAAAATGAAGTAGCAATGCTTACTGGTGTTCGGTCGTATATTCAAAATACGATTAACGCTTAATGTAGCCTCATTCCACAAGAAAATTTGCCCGCTATCACCTCGTTTTTGCAGTAAGAGCGATGTGCAGAATGTCACTTGGCCCATTTCGTAAACAAGAAATCTGTTTCCAGTTCCAACGAATCTTACAAATTTTTCGCTCTATAACTGAGTGATCCGAATCGCACTCCATACGCCTATGTCAAGAACCATAAATTTATGATCTATTAGCTCCAAAGAGGTTTCATTTATGTTGCTCTTTTTCATCAGCAATATTAATTTTTATGGCTAGGGCTTCACATTTATTACAAGTGTCGGTTTTCGGAGATTTATTTTGATTCAGAGATTTATTGAGATTTTTTAGTAGTCGAAGAGCACAGGTTGTACATATTCGATAATTTTAGATCGCTTTGTATGTATTTTTTGCCATATCACGTCTATCTCTCTATCTTTTTCAATCTCTATCTCTCTTTCTCTCTCGGACTAAACCACCACCCCCGATAAACCATGCCGTTCGGCCTCGTGGAACTACCGTTAGGTATTACTTCGCGAGGTAGGCTCAGCTTAAATTGCCACTAATCGGCTGGAATTAGGTTAGGTTAGGTTAGAGTGGCTGCTAACGCACACTTAGGCCAATAATGGCCCATTGTGATACCGTAGGATTCTATCTCCCCTTTACTCCTGCTGAAACCATCCAGAGCTACTTATGAAGCGTAAAATATCTCGCATTCCACAGCCCGCGAGTTCCGAAAGGCTGTCCATACCGTACACACCTAAATACTTATGCCTTCTGTATGATAGTGCTGGATACGAGCATAGGAAGTGATCTAACGTCTCTTCCTCCTCTTCGTCTAAACAACTTCTACAAAAGTCATTCGTCTGTAGACCCAGCCTTCTTGCATGTTCCCCAAAAAGGCAGTGTCCTGTCAGTATCCCTACGACCAATCCTACCTCTCGTTTTCCCAGGGATACTAGTGCTTTGGAGCGCCGCAAGTCCAGTTTTGGCCAAACCTGTTTTGCTACCCTGTACGTGAGGGTGTTGGTCCACCTCTCGTTTGTCAAGGCGATTGCCTTTTTACTGAGCGCCGATCTAAGCGCTGCCAGAGGCCTCCCCAGACCTGCCCTTTCCGGCTGCATCTGGAGAGTCGTACCGTACCTAGCTAGTTCATCCGCCCTGCAGTTTCCCGTGATGTCCGAGTGACCAGGGACCCAGATTATCTGGATACTGAAATACTCGTTCATCTCATTAAGAGATGATCGGTATTCCAGCGCCACCCGTGACTTCAGCCAAACCGCCTCTAGCGACCTGACCGCCGCCTGACTGTCCACATAAATCGAGATATCCCTAACTTCACCTATCGCCACCAGTTCAGCCTGGTACACGCTGCAGTAGTCAGGGAGACGAAAGGAAATATTAACATTAAGCTTCTTACAGAAGAATCCGGCTCCTACCTTGCCGTCTAGCTTAGAACCGTCCGTGAAAAATTGCAGTGCCTCGTTTTCCAGTATTGATCCATTCTTCCAGGATTCTCTCGAAGGACAGATGGTCCGGAAAACTATCGAAGCACAACGTTGGTTTAATATAATCTAGACTCGCCAGTTCTTCCCTTAGCGATCTAACTATCGTCGAGTGTTCCGCTTGAAGACACTTCTACTGAGAGACAGCCGAGAGTCTCGTAGCCACATGCTTACCAAAAAATTCGATTGGAATAAGGTGGAACATAACCTCTAAAGCGCGTGTAGGTGTTGACCTAAACGCCCCGCTTATAATCATGCAGGCCGTTCTTTGCACCTTCTCCATCATCTTCCTATATGTTACCTTCTCCGGAGCTGGCCACCACACACCCACCCTGTACATCAGCACAGGACTTACCACAGCGGTATAGAGCCAGTGTACCAGCTCTGGTTTTAGATCCCATCTCTTCCCTATGGCGTTCTTACACGAGTAAACGGCTATATTAGCCTTATTCACCCTTTCTACAATGTTAGGCTTCCAGCTGAGCTTACTATCCAAGATTATGCCCAGAAATCTCGCTCTGTCAGCAAAAGCCAGTCTAATGTCGTTCACGGTAGGAGGGCTCAGATATTTGCCTGAGACAGCTATCGCTACATCATCTGCATACGCTACAACCCCCATCCCCTCTTTCTCCAGTTCCAACAGCAATCCATTTACCACTGCACTCCAAAGAAAGGGGGACATTACACCTCCTTGCGGGGTTTTTCTAACCACCCGCCTTCTAATGGTGGGCGTCCCCCAGTTTCGAGGTAATAATCCTGCTTACCAGCATCTGATTTATCAACCTACTTATGGGGTAGTCCACGTTCAAAAATAACAATCCTTCCATGATCGCCTCCGTTTTAACATTATTAAAGGCACCCTCAATGTCGAGAAATGCTACTATATAGAACTACTATATAGAATCATGCGTACTAGATCGTGCAGAGCTGTGTCTACCAACTTCCCC